>JAMWET010001816.1:0-33866 GCA_024036415.1 Prochilodus magdalenae
ATCGTTTTTAAATACCTGGTGTTTATTAAATAGCGATGATATGGAGATGATGAAGTCTCTGCTGACACTGTCTTACTATAAACAGGTTCATTACAAAACACTGTCACAACAAGTGGACTCTGACAACTGTCCCTCTCTGTCCAGCCCAACACTGTCCATTATACGGGCTGAGTGTTTCCCCTCCATACAGAGACATCTGGCCCTTATATGGAAACGCTCTGATCTGTCTGGAGCTCAGAGAGAGACGAAGGAAGGGCCTCTTAGACATATACCATCTCCATACGGGAATATATAGATACCTCACCTCCAGATACCTCATACCCAAACATTAAGACCAGACGTGGAGGCCAATCAACAATCAACAATCCAATCAAATCTGATAGAGCTGTAAGCGAATTCTCCTCACCTTTGTAAAGGGGTTGCAGTCCTACGTGAAACAGGTCTCCTTAGTTATTTATCAGTTCTGTAGTGAGAAGGGAGGGACGGAGTCAATCTACCCAGTGGGTGTTAACCAGTGAGACAGCTGAGGACACTGAGTGAGGTTTAGCTCTTCCTGTAAAGCCTGCGGTACACACCACTGAAGATGAGGGGGAGGGGCTAGTAAGGTACATGTGGAGGACTAAAAGTCCATTCCACTGGAAGAGTGAAGCTCGATTATAGCTAAGGGAGTGTCTCCTTGCCACTGTTGCCCTCGGCTTGCTCACTGGGGGCTCCACACCAGATTTTTTGTAAAGCTGCTTTGTGACACCGTCTGTTGTAAAAAGCGCTATATAAATAAATGTTGATTTGATGGTATTAAAATTAGATTTCAGTCCATGTCAACTGAACTTTAAAGGAACTGAACTTTAAAAGAATTTGGAATGCTGGTTTTGAAAGTCAGATCTTCAGATCTTCAGTAGGTCAGTTTATAGAGTTATATAGACTTTATAGAGTTACGAAGTTCCTACTGATCTACACTTTAAAGTTTCTATAGAAACTAGAGTTAAAACATTATTAAAAGCAGGGTTTCAGTTTTACTGAATGTGGGGTTGAAACTTTCTGCCGACAGTTTACCTGGAAGTTTTGGAAGTAGAGATGACAGTGCATGAATCAAGTTTTTTCTTCTGAAATAAGAATTGAGTATTTTTACTAACAGTTAAATATTAACAGAATTAAATATCCACTAAAACTAAAGTTTAAGTTTACTTCTGAATGGTAAATTAAATTTCCATCAAAAATTGAGTTTAATAATTCAACTAAAGGAGAAAACTTTCTACTGAATTTTGAATTAAAAAATTCTGTTTGTAAAAAATTTTCGAATTTTCTTTTGAAAGTAGAATTGAACATTAGTATTGAAAGTTTCTACTGACAATAGAGCTGAACATATCTGCTGGAAGTAAATTTGAGAGTTTTGTCTAAAATTACAATTAACACTCTCAACTCAATTAGAATTTTAAACTTCAACTGAATAAAAAAGAGAAAGCTTCTGCTGAAAGTAGATTTGAATGTTTCCCTGTAGAATGTAATAATGTAGAATTAATAATACCTACCGAAGGAACTGAAGTTTCTATTGGAGAGAGAGTGGGAAACTTGTCCCACTGAAAGAGGGGTTGAAAGTTGAGTGAAGTTTTTGATTGGTCCAGAAGCACCAGAGAAGTCCCAGTGTTATTAAATCTAACTGCAGATTATCTGATGAAGAGGATGAGCACGTGAAGTCCTCTTTACCACAGAGACACCTAGAGCAGTGTTAACGCTGTTCAGACGTCTAGAAAATACATATTAACACATACGTGTGTGTAGTGAAACACGGCTCAGGTTAGAGACTTGTTCCTTTGTAGCCCAGAGGAAGTTCAGTTCTGAACAGAGCGTTCCTTGGCAGGGAACTGGAGCGGCCGGCTGCATCACCCTGATAAGCGTCTACAGGCTTGGTGATCACCCTGTGGGTGTATGCTACACGCCCCATCCACTGGCTTCATACACCATAACACTGTTCTTATTAGACTAAACCATGAAGAAATGAATTAGGACCCGTATGTACGGTGAGGAAAATAAGTATTTGAACACCCTGCGACTTTGCAAGTTCTCCCACTTAGAAATCATAGAGGGGTCTGAGATTTTCATCTTATGAAATATCATTTATTTGTGTGTTACTGCTGCAAATCAGTATTTGAACACCTGCCAATCAGCAAAAATTCTGGCCCTCAGAGACCTGTTAGTCCGCCTCTAAAAACTCCACCCCCCTCCACTTATTATTCTAAATTAGAAGCACCTGTTTGATGTCGTGAGCTGCATAAAGACACCTGTCCACCCCACACAATCAGTAAGACTCCAACTACTAACCAAAGAGCTGTCCAAAGACACCAGAGACTAAACTGTTTAACCTCCACAAGGCTGGAAAGGGCTACGGGGCAATTGCCAAGCAGCTTGGTGAAAAAAGATCCACTGTTGGAGCAATTATTAGAAAATGGGAGGAGCTAAACATGACTGTCAATCTCCATCGGACTGGGGCTCCACGCGAGATCTCACCTGGTGGCGTATCAATGATCCTAAGAAAGGTGAGGAATCAGCCCAGAACTACACAGGAGGAACTGGTCAATGACCTGAAGAGAGCTGGCACCACTGTTTCCATGGTTACTGTGGGTAATACACTAAGACCTCATAGTTTAAAGTCCTGCATGGCACGGAAGGTTCCCCTGCTTAAACCAGCACACGTCCAGGCCCGGCTTCAGTTTCCCCATGACCATTTGGATGATCCAGACGAGTCATGAGAGAAGGTTCTGTGGTCAGATGGTCTTAATTCCACTCGCCGTGTTTGGAGGACGAAGAATGATGAGCACCATCCCAAAAACACCATCCCTACTGTGGAGCATGGGGGTGGAGCATCATGCTGTGGGGGTGTGTTTCTGCACATGGGACAGGACGACCGCACTGTGTTAAGGAGAAGATGACCGGGGCCATGTATTGGGAGATTTTGGGGAACAACCTCCTTCCCTCAGTTAGAGCATTGAAGATGGGTCGTGGCTGGGTCTTCCAACATGACAATGACCCAAAGCACACAGCCAGGATAACCAAGGAGTGGCTCCGTAAGAAGCATATCAAGGTTCTGGAGTGGCCTAGCCAGTCTCCAGACCTAAACCCTATAGAAGATCTTTGGAGGGAGCTCAAACTCCGTGTTTCTCAGCGACAGCCCAGAAACCTGGCTGATCTGGAGGAGATCTGTGTGGAGGAATAGGCCAGAATCCCTGCTGCAGTGTGTGCACATCTGGTGAAAAACTACAGGACCTCTGTAACTGCAAACAAAGGCTACTGTACCAAATATCAACATTGATTTTCACAGGTGTTCAAATACTTATCTGCAGCAGTAGCACACAAATACATTATTAAATAACCATACATTGTGATTTCAGGATTTGTTGTTAGATTATGTCTCTCACAGTGGACATGCACCTAAGAGGAAATTTTCAGACCCCTCTATGATTTCTAAGCGGGAGAACTTGCAACTTGCTCCAGTTCTCTGCTGAGCCGCCATGGAGTTCCAGTCTTCAGGAAGGGCTCCCTGAGGTTCCCAGTTTCTGAAATCTCGGTGCCCGGGCAGGATGCATCCTGTTGAGATACTGTAAGCAACTTTGACATCAATGGCACAGTTCCATGGAGAGTACAGGATGGTATCAGTGATGGTCTCCAGAGGCACGAGCCAGCTGGCAGGATGAGCCTGATTAGCGATGCTGCCGTATATGTAACGTACGAGGTTTAGACATAAGATGGCATTTCCTGCTGCTCTTATCCAGTGGGAAATCTCGCAGGGAAGATTCGAGAGAGACTCCAGCACCTTCCGACCGTTTGTATCGATGGTGTTGCTGTATTGCCCTAGGTTACCCAAGACGTCGTGCACCTCTGCTGTCTTCGCCATCTCCCTGTGAAAGCAGGGTTTAATTTTCAGACACATTTCTGGCAGAAAACATTAGAGATCACCATGGGAACTGCTCTGTGTGGCTGCAGCGGGGTAAATAAAGATCATTTTTGATGGGAATGTTTTAATTACAGTCTGTGAAACCCTGTATGTGTGTGGTGACCACTTTGACTCAGAACTAAAGTTAAATTTTTATTCAGATTTTCTGTTCTACCTTAAATGAACAGGGGAATTTGAACAAGAAGCGTCGCGTGTCTCCGACTGTGTTATCCACCTGGATCAGTGCAGCGAAGCAGTGGAAAGGAAATGTATTTAAACTAATTCTGCTCTGTGTTTCTTTGGCTGTTTAGCACTAGCTAATGCTGACAGTTGGTGGAATGAATATACACTCATCGTCAAAGGAACAGCCGCACCCAGAAGGAGGTGTGGGATTGCGGTGCTGCTGGGAAGGAAGATAAAGGTGACCAGGATCAATAACTGATGATAAATTTAGACTGATATGATCAATATTTATTGAGCTACACATCACCAGTAGGGGTGCGGTAGGGGTGGAGGTGGAGGGACACCAGGCCTTCTGGACGTGTGACAACGAACCGTTCATCTTGGTGCTGACCACGGTGCCCTTCACACACGGATTCGTTGGGCGTCTCCACCAAGACTAAAGCGGGACTCGTCACTGAAGATGACCCGCTGCCATTCTGAGTCACTCCATGACAGTCTGGTACGACACCACTGCAGTCTTTGGTGACGGTGTCGTGGTGTTAAGGACAGTCGTGGTAACGGTCTGTGTGCATGTAGTCCTGCGTGGTGCAGCCGTCTGCCGATGGTGCTGCGCTAACAGGAGGACTGATGGAGGACACCACTGCTCACTGGAGGTCTGTAATGGTGGTGTTGGGTCAGTCAGGTACAGAGATAAGACCCGCCCTTGCTGATGTCATGTGTAGCCGAGTGTGGAACTTGAATCATTAGCATGTCTCACCATGTCACACCTACACACCAAGCTCATTCCTTTCGGTTGATTCCTTCTGGGTGCAGCTGTTTGTGCACCTATTCTTTTGATGATGAGTGTACTAATAAAGAATCACAATGTTCTAGATAGCACTCGTTCTTTAACACTAGCCACTGCTAACAGATGAAGTTAGGATGCACTGTTGGCAATGATCGGTTAAAAGGAATGGCGATCTAAAACAGGTTACCTGAACAAAAGCTCAGCGCTGCGCTCCGTGTTCTGCAGGGTCATCACGGTTCCATTGGGCGTGTAGGCGTACAGGTTCTGCCACATGTTCACGTCTGGTGGTGTACGTCCTCTGTACTCTAGACCTGCTATGAATGGTGGCTTTGCAAGACGGTGTAAACATGAACAGGAATGCAATGATGGCAACAATCTGGGATAATGGCATTGCTTTTGGAAGCACAGGGAAAACCCCATCTGATGGATAAAGTATAACAACACGATCAGGATTTTTCAATAATGCTGCAGCTATCGCTGTGACCTTCAATATCCCATCAAGATCAGTCTTCAGGGGACCAAGGATGATCTCGAGAACTCCCGTTCCCCGCTGAGCCGCCATGGAGTTCCAGTGGCCAGGAAGGGGCCCCTGAGGTTCCCCATTTCTGAAGGCTCGGTGATGGGGTAGGATGCATCCTGCTGAAATGCCGTAAGTAAC
This sequence comes from Prochilodus magdalenae, assembly GCA_024036415.1. Lineage (NCBI taxonomy): Eukaryota > Metazoa > Chordata > Actinopteri > Characiformes > Prochilodontidae > Prochilodus > Prochilodus magdalenae. Next base: position 5,557 of record JAMWET010001816.1, read on the forward strand.
TTTGGGGTCGATGGCGCAGTTCCATGGAGAGTACAAGATGGTATCAGTGATGGTCTCCAGAGGAACGAAAGAGCTGGAAGAACAAACCTGATTGGTGATGCTGCCGTCTTACTGCTGTCGGCTTCCTTCTGGCTCTCTACAGCCCGATCAAGCTGCTTGTAAAGGTAGCGTACAAGATTGAGACATTCAGCAGCGCCGTTTGTTACTTTTATCCAGTAGGAGATCTCCTTACAATGTTTGGAGAGATATGCCAGCACCCTCCAGCCATCTGCATCAACCACTTTGCTGTACGCGCCAAGATTTCTCAAGGCTTCATGTAGCTCTGGCATCTTCACCAGTGCCTTGTAAAAGCAACAAGCATCAAATCTAAGCCTTGGTTTTGAATATGTTTGGACGTATCAACGTGTTTAGAGTGTAGACCAGAATTGTCAAACTACCTGTTACCTGATGGCTGAGTGAACAAACTTTGTTAGCAGGTAGACTCACTAGCCTAGTTAACATCTCGTCTGACCACCTAGCTAATGGTACGACATCAGACTGTTGAATTAGGTCTAGAAAAAATTTAGTCTAGCCACTGTATCCACGAAAGGTTAATCGTATTACAGGTGGGCCAGTGTAGTGTTAGGAGTCTTGCCCAAGGACTCTTATTGATATAGCCCAGCCCAGTCACCCAGACCAGGATTCATACCTTGGGGTGGTAGCTCCCTGGCAGGTAGTGGTGTGATCCGCTGAGCCATACCAACCAACACATTGCTTAAGATGGGGTAGAAGGGTTTTAAGGGCTTTCCAACTTCTAACTCATTCTTTATTTCATTTTTGTTTCGAGCAAAGTTACTTTTTTATTTCTACCACAGTTTAAAATAACTCGACATGAGGGTAGCTGCAAAAAGACTCATGGTCAGCACTCAGTAACAAGCAAGCTGCCAGTCACATTAAACTTAAAGGTGGCCAGAGCATGATGAATGGTTGATGCTTCGGAAAGTCATCAGTAGAAGCAGAAGTAAAGGCCTATGAGTAAAACTATAAATCTAACTGTAATATTATTAAAATCATTTAATCTGTAATATGTTACACTACACTCACTAAGAGTTTTGGACCTGGGAAGACAAATGGCTGGAATGAAATGTTTCTATTCTTGCTTGATACTGGATTCCAGCTGTTCCATCAGCAAGACTTCCCTGAAGAAGACGGCATCTGGATGCAGCACATGTTGTATACACCTGTATATACCGTTTAGCATTAATGGAGCTTCACAGATGTGCGGGTCAACCGGGACATGTGTTGGACCACAGGACACTTTCCCACTTCTCCTCAGTCCACCTTAAATGAGCTGGGGCCCAGAGAAGACGGTGGTGGCGTTTCTGGATCTGGTTATATCTGGGTTCTTCTCTGTGTGGTGGAGTTTAGCTTGTGTGTGTGGAACAGTGATGAACGGTGTTGGGAAGTGTTCCTGATCCCAGCAGTGACTCCACTCCTGAATCGTCGGGGTTGTTTTTAATGTAGTGCAGTTTGAGGGTCTGAAGATCACGACCATTCAGTGCTGGTTCTGGTTCTTGTCCCTGGTGTAGAGAGGTTCTCCGGGTTCTCTGGATCTGTTAATGATAGTATGTGGTGTAGATGATGATCATCTCCAGGTTCTCTGCTGTGTGATGTTGAGGAACGTTCTTCTTGAACCGCTGCTCTATTTGGGGGTGCAGTCTTTCTCAGAAGGGTGACCTCGCCCCATTCGTACTTCTGATAGACTCCGCCCCTCTGGATGGCTCTTTATGGGCAGTCACGGTACTGACCTAGTACCAGTTAACCTGATTAGCTCGTGAGATGTTCTAGCAGGTGCTGTTTAGCTGGAATGTGCTTTTGTCGTGACTTTTTAAAACGTGTTGCTGCATCAAATTCGAAATGTCCAAATAGTTTTTATAAAATTTCTAATTTTTCATCTTTTTAGTTAAATATAGTGTTGAAATGCTATGCATAGTATTGCAGTATACATATATAATATATGTAGAAGCTGCAGGATTATGAAAAATTATAAATAATATAATAATCAATAATTAATTTTTTTTTTAAGACGTATTGTCTATTATGCCTGCAGACCCCCTATAGAAAACCGAAATTAGTCATACTTTAATGATGTAATCAGCCCAGGGACGTCATGTTCAAGCCCTGTTAGTTGGGTTGAACATGGAGCGAAGGAAGCTGTAGAGCATTGGATACTGGTGGCGCTCCATGTTCTTTGTGGTCATTACAGTTCCGTCGGGCGTGTAGGCATACAGATTCTGCCACATCTGTACATTTGGCGGTGGATGTCCTTTATATTCTAGACCTGCAGCCAGGTGAATGGTGGCTTTACGAGACTGTGTCTTGAGTATCAATCCAATTACAGCAATGAACTCGTATAAAGGTCTTGCTGGAAAGTCAGCGGCAAGCCCTACTGGTGGATATGGGATAACAAGGCGCTTGTGATTATGGTACAGTTCCATTATCTGATCCTTTGCTGCATCCTGCATTATCTCATCAGCATCAGTCTTCATGGGACCAAGCTTGATTTTAGGAACACTAGCACTTTGCAGAGCTACCATAGAGCTCCATCGGTCGGGAAGGGCTCTCTGAGGTTCCCTGTGTCTAAACTCTCGGTGCTTCGGCAAGATGCATCCTGTCGAGATGCCATAAGCAACGTTGGCATCAATGGCACAGTTCCATGGAGGGTACAGGATCATATCAGTGATGGTCTCTGGAGGCACGAGCCAGCTGGCGGAATGAACGTCATTAGTGATGAAGCCATCAGCCAACAGCACAATGTGCAGCTCTTCATATCTCCTCATGTTTTCTGTTATCTGGTTATGGATGTATCGTACAAGGTTGAGGAATTTAGCTGCATCAGCTGTTATTTGTAAAAATGTGTTCAACTTCTTGATGTAGTCTAGCACAATATGGCCATCCTTATTGATGGTGTTGTTGGATGGTCCAAGCTTCTCAATGGACTTTTTGACTTTCCTGTAGGAGCACAGATTTATTCATGTTCATATACATACTTGTATCTCCACATCAGCAATTTTGATTAGACATGAAGCTGAGTCTAAAACATGTGTCCCTGCGGCTCCCTTCCTAGACAGAGGGCTCATTTCACCTGAACCTGCAGGGAAAAACCAGACAAGGCTCTTATTTGACTTACAGATGCTCTGGCTCCTCCTGGTCCTCTTCCTCCTCATCTGTTTTTGTCTTGTCTTTTGAGCTTTCTGGGCAGACGAAGCGAGCCAGCGCCAAAACACCACACCCTATTGACAAAGCCGTAGATAGAAGCATCCCAGCGGTTGATGCAGTGTCAGACTCTGTCGCTAGCTCACGAACAGCCCGACTGGTTCCTTCTCTTAGGTTGTCGAGTGGCCTTGAACTCCTGAACTGAAACTCTGGTTGAGGAACAGCCCACCATTGATGTCCTTCTGCCATGACTAGCAGAGAAAAGGGAAAAGAAACAGTGACTGTGTGGATATGTGTTAGAAAGAGGACTGATGGACAGCTCAAGATAACGGTCAGTCAAGATTTAATTATATAGAGCTTTATACAACAGATGTCACAAAGCAGCATTAATAAGAATCTGGTGTTCGAGCCCCCAGTGAGCAAGCCGAGGGCGACAGTGGCAAGGAGACACTCCCTTAGTCAGGAAGGAAGAAACCTCGAGAGGAACAAGACTCAAAGGGAGAACCCATCCTCCTCGGGTCAACACCAGATACAGGACAGCACAAGAAAGGAGCGTATAGTGTTTGTAGGGTAGATGATAAATATCTCATTAGTCTGTAATTAAGTTCATAATGAGCTTATAGAGCATTATAAGTGGTCTTCACAGGCTCTAAGTGACATATCAGTACATTAAGGCTCATAGAGCATTATAAGTGGTCTTCACAGGCTCTAAGTGACATATCAGTTCATTACACCTCATAGAGCATTATGAGTGGTCTTCACAGGCTCTAAGTGAAGTGACATATCAGTACATTAAGGGTCATAGAACATTATAAGTGGTCTTAACAGGCTCTAAGTGACATATCAGTACCTTATACCTTATAGAGCATTATAAGTGGTCTTCACAGGCTCTAAGTGAAGTGACATATCAGTACATTAAGGGTCATAGAGCATTATAAGTGGTCTTTACGGGCTCTAAGTGACGTGGGATTGTCTAACTAGCCCTGACCCGTATAGTGTGAATATGCTTTCTAAAGACCCAACTAGACAGAGCTTGTTTAAAGCCGTAGCTGACCTCTAACTGACCGGACAGAAAATGAGTCACAGTGCAGTAACAGGTTCTGACCTACAGTGTAGTATACTAATACAGTCACATGACCAGTTCCCTCACAGTTACCTCAGAGCTGTTATTACTGCTATTGTCCCAGCTGTTACTGGAGCTTGTGGAGGTGTTACACACTGGTAGGTACGGCGCAGTCACAGGGGGTTCAGTTATTGTCCTGTGAGATTATATTGTCATAACAAAGATTACAACACGAGCAAAACCAAAGGACAAGCACAGGTGGAAACTGAAAGTGAAAGGAAGACCAGCCGAGAGAGCAAACACCACCAACACACAGGTGACTAGTGACGGAGGAGGGGAACCAAACGTTCCACAACACCATCACCCAGAGGGCCTCCTGTGACACACGGCTGTGTGGATTTTCTATAGTGAATGTTTTATAGATGTGTAATAACACCGTTCATACAGTCATGTGGAAAAACCAGGACCCCCGTCAAATACCTCACTCCCATAGAAACACGGATATGAATATTCTCTAACCATCCCCAGGTGGGCATTTCCTATAACCCGCTACTGTCTCAGACCTCGACTGGAAGAAAGTTTTTGAGCACACTTCAATCAATTACATTTTAAAACGATTTTTAAAGACATGTCTTCGTGTTTGTGTTTACGCATATAACCTCCATCTCCCAGTATTGTTAAAGTGAAGATCAAATATCCATATGCCTAAATATGAAAAATGGCCAGGTGTTCATGGTGTGTTCTACTGGGACACATAGCTGTCTATAAATGGTTATAATACTGTAATAAGCTAATGTGCTTAACTGTGCATTGTAAGATCGTTGTTCTCTGAGCTTTTATAACTAGTATAAAAAGATACAATACAAAAGCATCATCGATACAAAACACCATTGATACACAGATACATAAATTATTAACGCTCCATATTTCAGGTCCTGTCTCATAACGCGCCCAACAGGCAACACAATCAGTCATAACTTACACAATAACATTCCTGACAAATATCTGACACCAGGTGCATGAAGAGAAATGGAGGTCCAGGGTGAAACCTACCTTCAGCGGAGTGTGTCAGTACGTCAGGTGATGAAGAGCTGCTCCAGCAGGAGGTGGAAGATGTGCACCACAGCAGGTGCTATTTATACCTCTTGGGCGATGCTGGTGGCGGAGACTCGTAAGGACACTGTTATGGAGACCAGCTGCCTCAGGAGAACAGGAGCCAAACGCCAAGGTGCACTTCAAACCTTCAAACAGATCCTCTAAACACAGGCTGTGTGTAACCGCACACTCCACACCACCTGTGGTCTATAGTAGTGTGTAGTACGAGGGCGAAATGTAAATCTGTAGTGCAGTGAAGATACCCGGATGGTGTTCTACTCCAGTCAGAGGCGGTATGGAGCACTGCTATACCGCACACTGTATACTACAGGAGTATGTACCGCATACTGTCTACTACGGGAGTATCTACTGCACACTGTACACTACAGGAGTATGTACCGCATACTGTCTACTACGGGAGTATCTACTGCACACTGTATACTACAGGAGTACAGGTGCTGCTCATAAAATTAGAATATCATGAAAAAGTTGCTTTATTTCAGTAATTCCATTCTAAAAGTGAAACTTGTATATTATATTCATTCATTCCACACAGACTGATACATTTCAAGTTTTTATTTTTTTTCAATTTTGATAATTATAACTAACAACTAATGAAAACCAAATTCAGTATCTCAGAAAATTAGAATATTGTGAAAAGGGTCAATATTGAAGACACCTGGTGCCCCACTCCAATCAGCTAATTACCTCAGAACACCTGCACAGGCCTTTAAAGGATCTCTCAGTCTGGTTCTGTAGGCTACACAGTCATGGGGAAGACTGCTGACTGGACAGCTGTCCAGAAGACGGCCGCTGACACCTTGCACAAGGGGGGCAAGACACAGAAGGTGATTGCTAAAGAGGCTGGCTGTTCACAGAGCTCTGTGTCCCAGCACATTCATAGAGAGGCGAAGGGAAGGAAAAGGTGTGGTAGGGATAACCGCACCCTGGAGAGGAGTATGGAACCAAACCCATTCAAAAATGTGGGGGAGATTCACAAAGAGTGGACTGCAGCTGGAGTAAGGGCTTCAAGATCCACCACGCACAGGCGTATGCAGGACATGGGTCTCAGCTGTCGCATTCCTCGTGTCCAGCCAAGAGACGGCGTCAGAAGCGTCTCGCCTGGGCTAAAGACAAACGGACCGGACTGCTGCTGAGCGGTCCAGAGTTCTGTTCTCTGGTGAAAGTACATTCTGCATTTCCTTTGGAAATCCAGGTCCCCGAGTCTGGAGGAAGAGAGGCGAGGCACAGAAGGCACGCTGCGTGAGGTCCAGTGTGAAGGTTCCACAGTCAGTGATGGTTTGGGGTGCTGTGTCATCTGCTGGGGTTGGTCCACTGTGTTTTCTGAGGTCCAAGGTCAACGCAGCCGTCCACCAGGAAGCTTTAGAGCACCTCATGCTTCCTGCTGCTGACCAGCTTCATGGAGATGGAGATTTCATTCTCCAGCAGGACTCGGCACCTGCACACAGCGCCAAAGCTACCAGTACCTGGTTTAAGGTCCATGGTGTCCCTGTTCTTTACTGGACAGCGAACTCGCCTGACCTTAACCCCGTAGAGAATATATGGGGTATTGTGAAGAGGAAGATGCGGTACGCCGGACCCAACAATGCAGAAGAGCTGAAGGCCACTATCAGAGCAACCTGGGCTCTCAACACCTGAGCAGTGCCCCAGACTGATCCACTCCAGGCCACGCCGCAGTTCTGCAGTAATCCAGGCAAAAGGAGCCCCAACTAAGTACTGAGTGTGTACACGCTCATACTCTTCATCTTCACACTTCTCAGTTTGCCAACATTTCTAAACATCCTTCTCTGTATTGGTCTTCAGAGATATTCTAATTTTCTATAGTGAATGTTTTATAGATGTGTAATAACACCGTTCATACGGTCATGTGGAAAAACCAGGACCCCCCCCTCAAATGCCTCACTCCCATGGAACACGGATATGAATATTCTCTACTCTGGCTGACATATATACCCTCAGGTGGGCATTTCGTATAATCTCCATGGTCTCAGACCTCTCAGTTTCCAGAGAAAACTGCTAATAGGGGTCCACAGCTGTTACGGGCCCGTGGGGAGAGTGCCCGCTCTTCAGTCTCAGGTACGGAGCAACACAGAAATCCACACAAAGTCAGGATGGCACAAGGAGCTTGTTTTTTATTTTTGCTGGGTAAATGTGTCTGTATAGAGACCCCATAAGCATACAACGGTCTTAACACCGACCATGTGACAGGAGATAAAACACTGGGGGTGGGCCAAGTTTCTAACCACCTGGAAAAAACTAATACCAATACTACACAGAGCACCTCCCCCCGCTCCCTAGGAAGTATAAACCGGAAACAAGAAGGATTCAGAAATACCTGGCAGCCCACCCCTGAACCCCTACAGCAGTACAGCTGAGACCACCACAGACAGAGAGTTATCATCGTCAGTCAGAGAGTAACACACAGGAGAGTCACATAAGACACAGCTCACAGAGTCACGGCAGACATACTGACCAGGGCGTTAACCCACCCAGAGAAGCTTCACACCAGCCTAACAGGTCCAGCTGATGGGCTGGGTGTGGATCAGGGAAGGTGGGCTCCAGTAACGGTCTGTATTACTGTATGTGGATCTTCGGCTCTACTACTGGGATGGATCAGTCTTTATGAGGATGAGAAGTTCTGATGGTTCTGGATGTCCAGTCTCATCCACACCACTGTTAATCTACAGAAACCCAGGGCCGAGAAGCTGCCCAGTGCAGGGTGAGGGTGAGACTGGAGAGCTGATCCTCCGGATGTATGTGAGATATAGGTGGAGCTGATTTACAGCTGCAGGCCTGAGTTACAGGTGTGTACATCAGGGAGAGTGTGGAGTCACTGCAGAGGGGTGTGTATTTATGATCACAGTATGGATATTGTTGTAGCCTGGTCACTTTAGCCTTTCACAGGAGCCGCCGGACTCCAGGAGTTAGCATCTTAGCGCCTGAAGGGAGGGGAACTGGGCGCAGGAGACGGCTGACTCAGGAATTCAGAACTGACACTGCAGATGTCCAGTTCTGAGTAGCACACGCAGAAATTCTCCATCGACATCCTGGAACAAACAAACAAACAAACAAACAAACAAACAAACAATTTATTTATTTCATTACCACTGTAGATATAATTCATATTTATTCAAGTTACTAAATAATTCATAGTGGATACTGAATAATTCATAGTGGATACTGAATAATTCATAGTGGATACTGAATAATTCATAGTAGATACTGAATAATTCATAGTGGATACTGAATAGTTCATAGTAGATACTGAATAATTCACAGTAGATACTGAATAATTCATAGTAGATACTGAATAATTCATAGTAGATACTGAATAATTCATAGTGGATACTGAAGAGTTCATAGTAGATACTGAATAATTCATAGTGGATACTGAATAATTCATAGTGGATACTGAATAATTGATAGCAGATACTGAATAATTCACAGTAGATACTGAATAGTTCATAGTAGATACTGAATAATTCATAGTGGATACTGAATAGTTCATAGTAGATACTGAATAATTTACAGTAGATACTGAATAATTCATAGTAGATACTGAATAATTCATAGTAGATACTGAATAATTCATAGTGGATACTGAATAATTCATAGTAGATACTGAATAATTCATAGTAGATACTGAATAATTCATAGTGGATACTGAATAGTTCATAGTAGATACTGAATAATTTATAGTGGATACTGAATAATTCATAGTAGATACTGAATAATTCATAGTAGATACTGAATAATTCATAGTGGATACTGAATAATTCATAGTGGATACTGAATAATTCATAGTAGATACTGAATAATTCATAGTGGATGCTGAATAATTCATAGTGGATACTGAATAATTCATAGTGGATGCTGAATAATTCATAGTGGATACTGAATAATTCATAGTGGATGCTGAATAATTCATAGTGGATGCTGAATAATTCATAGCGGATACTGAATAATTCATAGTGGATACTGAATAATTCATAGTGGATGCTGAATAATTCATAGTGGATGCTGAATAATTCATAGTGGATGCTGAATAATTCATAGTGGATGCTGAATAATTCATAGCGGATACTGAATAATTCATAGTGGATGCTGTATAATCTGCAGTTTCAGCAGGTTGATTATTACTAGTGTGGTTATTTTGTAATGCCCTCTGCCTACCAGAATTCTCCATTCATTTTGTCTTCCAGCCATTTTTTCCGATCCTCTTCACTCACTTTATTCCACATAGGTGACCTGAACAAACCAGACAAACAAACAAACAAACAAACAGAGACTGCAGTCATGAAATAACACAACTAAACAGAACATCTTACACATACATCCTGAAACCATCAAACTACACCCACCCTTTACAGTCAGGCGTAGTCACAGACATATGGTGTAAAAGGCTACCCATATTAATCTTTTAATATCACATCATATAATAAACCATAACACTAATCTAATCTAATCTAATCTAATCTAATCTAATCTAATCTAATCTAATCTAATCTAATCTAACACTAATCTAATCTAATCTAATCTAATCTAATCTAATCTAATCTAATCTAATCTAATCTAACACTAATCTAATCTAATCTAATCTAATCTAATCTAACACTAATCTAATCAAATCTAATCTAATCTAACGGGACGTCCTGTACGGGTGGGGCTGTGAAGTGGAGGGTCTGAGGTTATAGCGTCCTGTAAATGATACCAGAGTTTAAACAGTGCGTACTTATCGCTCCAGTCTCCGTTCCACTCTCCGTCTCCCCACGGGTTAAAGATCCGCACCAGCTCCACTTCCTTCTCCCGAGTCTTCACCTGTTCACAGAGTGAAACTCCTCATTCCTTCTGTTCATCTTTAATGGACACGCCCATGTAGACAGTGAGAGGGGAAGGAGGTGCCTCCCCTGATGATCCTCCCCTCTACTGTTTCAGATCCTCATACACAGCACCATGCTGGAGGACAGCTGGCTGATCACTCAGTAACTGGCTGTGCCACTTTAACACCTCCTGCAGTTACGGTTTGGTGGGGTTGTGGACCCAAATGCAAAACCTGAAGGAGCTACTAACGTCTGTAGGAGCAGTCTGCATGTCTAGGTGGCCGTGGAAGTGACTGGAACACCTGGATTCAATGATTAGGATGGGGGAGTGAATACTTTTGGCAGTATAGTGTACTTCATGCCTTCATGCCTAAGTTATGGTGAACAGTAGGTTTGAAATTCAGCAGTGTGGACAGAAATGGGACTCACCTTGGCGACTCCAGTCACGGTGTAGGCGTGGCCCTCCACTATGCCGTTGGGTAACACTGTGTTAGCTGGGGTTGCCTGAAAACACATCACAGTGTCAGAATGTGCGGGTCCACATCTTCAGACGTCTAGTCTGGGGGTCTTCTACCCTGCAAGGCTCCTGAAATGGGGGTCCAATCAATAAGAAGGACCTTTAAATCTATTCCGGGGGGCGGGGACACAGTGAACCGAGCGAGAATGGCCCAAACCCCAGAACTCACCAATCAGCACAGGGCACTAATGCACTGCTCAGCTCTCAAGGCTGTTTCCACACCCCCTTTACTATCAGACAGTCTCACTAAGACACCCGGACTAACCCAGATCACCTCAGGCCGAGGATGATGACATCACTACAGGCTTAATTCACCTTCCAGCAACCATCATCACCAAAGCTGGACACGCTGACGTTACGTCTACTGGGAGTTCTTACCCCTGGAGGTGTTCCACAGCACATGAGGGCTTTGCTCCGAGATGCCAGATCCATCGTCTCCCAAAGGTCTTTTGGGGCTTCGTCCAAAGAGAACATCTTGGACGCTCCGCCGGTGAAATCCTCCAGTGCTTTTGACATTGACCCGCCATCCATGGCTTTATATGAACCACATACCCTGAAAAAATGAACACGGGAATCACCACTGGACGCTACTGTGTGTTCTGGAATGGAGTTCTATAGAATGATGAATACCCTTCACCAAACTGAAGGAAAGGCCGAAGGGAGGGAGAGAGAAAGGATCTGCTCATGGTCTACACTATACAAGCTCTTCAGTGAAGCATGGTGGCGGTAGTGTCATGGCTTGGGCTTGCATGGCCACTTCTGGAGCAGGCTCACTGATCTTTACTGATGGTGATCTGATGGATGAGGCTGGCGGCAGAATGAACTCTCGCTCTGTCTGCTAATGTACTGGGAAGTGCATCCAGGCTAATAGGGAGGAATGCCATCCTGCACCAGCACAATAAACCTCAACACACCGACAGCTCAACACAGGACTTCATTAGGGAAAGGGAAGGTGGCTAGTGGTGGAGTGACTGAAGGAAGAAGCCACGTCTGGAGAAAGCTGTGGTAGAAGTCTGGAAGGCATCTCAAAGAAGGAATGCAGAGGGAGATTGTCTGTTGAACCAGTCGTTGTGAAAGCGTGGCACTAGCTAAAGGTCAGCCGGTGTTTCCAAATGCCCCTTAAAAACAAGTCCAAAGATCCAGGGAACAAAAATGGAGCTTCCAAATCACTGCCCAAAGAAAAACTAGCACCTCCCCAGTGCTAGCTTCACAGGAGAAGCCAGAAACGTCCTTTACTCTTAATGAGAGGCTTCATTCCCAGTGGTTTTATTAGGGAATGCTGAAAGATCTGAAACTTATTAGCTCAAATAAGCACTTAACACATTAACGGCGTCCTTAATGTGCTATCACCTTTCTCTAGTTCCCGGATGTAGCCCGGCCCGGGGTGGGGACATCTGCTGGAGGCTAATACCCACTTTCACGCCTAATTTCCCCACAGGGAGTCACACCGGAGCACGCCGACACCTCCCTGCTCTTCATCACACCTCCCTGCTCTTCATCACACCTCCCTGCTCTTCATCACACCTCCCTGCTCTTATTCAGGTTCAAGCATTCCAGCCAAACGGACCTCCAGACAGGGTAAAGACCAGAACAGAGTGCTAGTATATTTAATGATATTGTGCTGCGTTGGTGTTGGTGTGTCTGCTGCGATGTTAAGGAGCTCGGTGTTCAGTAAGTGTGTTTAAACTGCGGTTTAGTAATTGGTTTATCTTTTAAACCCGACGCAAAAATACATTAGCCTTTCTTATTTATGCAGAAATGAAAAAGTGGACAGTTCATGAAAGACTGTGTTCAGTATTTGGCTTTCGTCCAAAAATGTCCATTTGCATACATTTCTATATTTTAGAGTATTTTTCACACCATGTGATGGAGAACTGCTGAGCTCATGTTCGTATTTGGACAGTGATGTTTTGATACTGATATGGTCATAATAAACTGGATGGGAAGTTAATAATGTGACCTGGTCCTGAAACCGCTCTCGCTCCACTGCATGTGTGAGACGAGCCGTTTGGATGTTGGGGGCTTTTAAAGAAAAGAACATTGACTCGGTATCACACCATCTCTGGTGCTGTCCAAAGGAAGCGGTGGAGGGAGGAGACTTACTTGGCGTACGCCTTCTCCAGCAGAGCGGGCCAGAACTCATTTTGGGTTTTACAGTTCAGAAAAAGCAGTGATCCATCAGTGGTCGGCAGAGTATCGTCTATCACCACATCGATCCACCTCCCTTCCCTGCAGAACTGTTGGTGGAACAATATTCACATGAATCAAAATTCCCGAAAATTCCCGAAAATTCCTGAAAATTCTCGAAAATTCTCGAAAATTCTCGAAAATTCTTGAAAATTCCCAAAAATTCCCAAAAATTCCCTAAAATTCCCTAAAATTCCCTAAAGTCAGTATTAAATTCCAGAATAATAAATATGGTATAACGTTTACCTCCTTTATGTAACATGCCAAATTTACAACCCTCAGTTTAGTTTTGGAGTTTGTGTCCAGGTTTGTAAAGTCTGAGGTGGGAACAGATTCCTAACAGAAGGCTGATCTTTTTTTCCGTAAACGGCTGCACTGCTGCGCTAAAGTGAAACATCAGATCAGCACTACAGATATTTAATCAGCTGTACTGTATTAGTAAACCCCCCATGTTAAAGACCCCCCGCCCACAAATCTGCCCTATAGGATGGTGTATTGTTGCTATAGAGACCAGTATAGGTATCAAATGTGCGGTTTACGTTTTCCCATTCAAAACCGGCTTAGTGCATGAGTCATAGGTGCTCATTATATTGGCATATAATTTTGGTTCATTTAAATAAAATAATTTAATGAAAATCTCCTGCCAGTAAAGAGAGATGATTTTACTTGATAAAGTTATTATATTAATATTATATTATGTATATATTAATAAAATATATAGCTAAACCTAAACATTTGAAATATTAGATATACTGAATGGACTGAAGATTAATTTGCCTGACATGACACCAGATTTTGTGCCAATTTATAAATTTACATGGGCCAATTTTTAAATATACATAACAAAAAATTATATATTTTGCCTGGCTGTAAAAATGAATGAGCCGTGGTTTCTGGATTTGCTCGTGACGTGATCTCTCCGGTTTTATTGAACTAATCTCAGTTTAAACTGTGTACCTGATGATGACCTGTGTCCTCTGATAGTGAAGTGTGATATTATAGATTCATATGTCGGGTTTAATGTACTTACCCTGAAGTGAAACACTCCGGGGTAATCCTTCCCAAACGACTGATCTAGAGGAACCACCTGATCCATGATCTCCTTCTGGAACGTGATGGCGCCGATCGCAGCCAGGAACCAGCAGTTTCCTAAACACAGCACAGAAACATGGTACGGCAAACACCAACAACGTGCCGCATAGCAGTGTGCATCAATCAAATCACAGTCAGATTCACGGGGGTAAAAGGTGGTGGCGGTTATATCCTGACCACAGAGCCGTCCATACGGGTCAGCTCCTGTAAATAATTGATCAGTTATCTGAGGTTTGGGACTGTGTGCCGCAATGCCAGATTAGAAATGGTGCTAATGAGGGTTAATCCGTAAACTGCTTCTTAATCGCTGAATTTATTTTTTGCTAATTATTGCTTTAATTATTATTATTCCTTTTCACATGTATAACTTTATTATTATTATTATTATTATTATTATTATTACATATTTAAAAAAATTATATAATCAATATATCTTATATTTCTCCCGGATTACAGTAAGTGCATTATTCATCATATGTCTAGATGAGTTTATTGTTTTGTTTAATCCAAATTATCTGCCAATACAGTGAGATAGTCAAGTATATCAGCTTGAGGCAAGACGGCATCGAATCAAACCTAAAAATATTTAATTCAGCTTTTAATTTAATAACAAAAGTTTCCATTTGTGTTTTTTTGTATTTTCTTATTTGTTTTGAGGGAACTGGGCAAATCACTTCTGACAAGGAGGTGCTGAAAAAGACTTTAATGTTTGAAGTTTAAATATTTAAAATATTTTTAAAAATTAAACTAATTTTAATTCTTCCCATCTGGAATTTTAACTCGGTCCAAGCAGATATGAGCTCTAGCTGGATTCTTATTTTCATTTTTTTGTTCTACACTAAATGTTCTAACAGGTACATTCATTCTTTTATGGGGGTCCACTATTTAAAGTGGAATGGAAACTCAAAGACGGAGTACAGACCAGCCCGGAGAGTTTAGCGTAGTAAATTCAGAGCGACGTTTGGATTTGGTGCTGCTCTAGTCCAGTACTTATATATACATCAGTGATGTATTAAAATCCATGTGTGGATCACATGGAGATGGACCGGGCAGACCCAAACGGACCTCCGGTCCACCCTGGCCCTGGTACATTGTTAGGAGAGCCCTACAATACTGGCCTCCTTTATTAACCAGTGCATGACGTATCTCATTACCGACATCTCCTTGAGCGAAGTCAAACCTGGACCTGCCATCTACGATCAGACAGGGGTCTCCAACCAGTTCCTGACAAAACAAGACCAACAAGAGGAGGAGAAACACTAACGTTAATGGTGGGTGCTTAGCTCACCTAGCTAAGCAGCTAGCAACATGGTTAAGTAATGTTTGGACCCATGGCCAAAAGCCAAACTGGCCCTTGGTGGAGACCCTTAATGTAGACGATGGGTTTTTTCTGTAAACCTGTAAACGGTTATCAGTCAGACAAGGCTATAGCTAGCTAGCTGTAGCTGAGCAGCACAGTGAAGGAGTGTCAACTGGAACAGCAAGATGTGGATTCGTAGCTGGAAACACCCTGTAAAACCCACAGTCTCGTTTGGACTCGGAGTTGGCCATGACATCACGCCGGGGACCACTGAGGTTGGTGATGTAAATACAGTATAACCCGTTTCAACTGAATGACTTTCATAGCACAGCACAGGAACTGTAGTGGACGGTAACGCTGACGTACCGACGGCCTCTTCCACTCCACGCTATCCAGCACATCGGCGTCCACCACACCCTCGCCGATAGAGCTCCTCTGTGGGGGAAACTCCTTATCGATGAACATGCTCTTTTTGATTCTGAATTCCTGACACAGCTTCTCGAAGTCCTGACCCCGGAACTTCTCGGGATTGCCAGGGGACCCGACGGGCTTGTTGGTGGGAGCCATTTATGAACGTCTGGAGAAAGAAAAACACGAACGTTCAAATCAAACGGCTTTAAATAAAATTAAACTAGCGTACTTGAAGGGGATCGTGGGTGTTGTGGGAATGTTAGAGACCCTCAGGCATGCTGACATATCTTACTCTACCAGGGTCCTCTTACTGGGGTCCACTTTTTCCGGTTTCATGGTGGGAGAGTCCGTCTACAGCCCTGCAGAACTACAGTGGAGTCCATCCACAGCCCTACAGAACTACAGTGGAGTCCGTCCACAGCCCTACAGAACTACAGTGGAGCCCGTCTACAACCCTGCAGAACTACAGTGGAGTCCGTCCACAGCCCTGCAGAACTACAGTGGAGTCCGTCCACAGCCCTACAGAACTACAGTGGAGTCCGTCCACAGCCCTGCAGAACTACAGTGGAGCCCGTCTACAACCCTGCAGAACTACAGTGGAGTCCGTCCACAGCCCTGCAGAACTACAGTGGAGTCCGTCCACAGCCCTGCAGAACTACAGTGGAGACCGTCCACAGCCCTACAGAACTACAGTGGAGACCGTCCACAGCTCTACAGAACTACAGTGGAGTCCGTCTACAGCCCTGCAGAACTACAGTGGAGTCCGTCTACAGCCCTGCAGAACTACAGTGGAGTCCGTCTACAGCCCTGCAGAACTACAGTGGAGTCCGTCTACAGCCCTGCAGAACTACAGTGGAGTCCGTCCACAGCCCTTCAGAACTACAGTGGAGTCTATCCACAGCCCTGCAGAACTCCAGTGGAGTCCGTCCACAGCCCTCCAGAACTACAGTGGAGTCCGTCCACAGCCCTGCAGAACTACAGTGGAGTCCGTCCACAGCCCTGCAGAACTACAGTGGGGTCCGTCCACAGCCCTGCAGAACTACAGTGGGAGACCGTCTACAGCCCTGCAGAACTACAGTGGAGTCCGTCCACAGCCCTGCAGAAACTACAGTGGAGGACCGTCCACAGCCCTGCAGAACTACAGTGGGAGTCTGTCCCACAGCCCTACAGAACCACAGTGGAGTCCGTCCACAGCCCTGCAGAACTACAGTGGAGTCCGTCTACAGCTCTACAGAAACTACAGTGGGAGTCTGTCCACACAGCCCTGCAGAACTACAGTGGAGTCTGTCCACAGCCCTACAGAACCACAGTGGAGTCCGTCCACAGCCCTGCAGAACTACAGTGGAGTCCGACCACAGCCCTGCAGAACTACAGTGGAGTCCCATCCACAGCCCTGCAGAACTACAGTGGAGTCCGTCCACAGCCCTGCAGAAAACCACAGTGGAGTCCGTCCACAGCCCTACAGAACCACAGTGGAGTCCGTCCACAGCCCTGCAGAACCACAGTGGAGTCCGTCCACAGCCCTGCAGAACTACAGTGGAGTCCGTCCACAGCCCTGCAGAACTACAGTGGAGTCCATCCACAGCCCTGCAGAACTACAGTGGGGTCTGTCCACACCTCTACAGAACCACAGTGGGAGTCCGTCCACAGCCCTGCAGAACCACAGTGGAGTCCGTCCACAGCCCTGCAGAACTACAGTGGAGTCCATCCCACAGCCCTGCAGAACTACAGTGGGGGTCTGTCCACACCTCTACAGAACCACAGTGGAGTCCGTCCACAGCCCTGCAGAAACCACAGTGGAGTCCGTCCACAGCCCTGCAGAACCACAGTGGAGTCCGTCCCACAGCCCTGCAGAACTACAGTGAAGCTGAACTGGAGCTCAACCAAATTGCATGTGGGTTACTACTCACCTTTGTAAACTTGCCTGCAGTCCGTCAGGAAAAACACGCCTCCTCTACTGGAAGACGGTGAGCCCCTGCGGTTATTTATCAGACCTGTGGTGGGGTGGGGAGGGGCTGCTTCATTCTTTACTGATGCGTGTTAAAGTCAGCGAGAGAGAGAGCTGGGTAACCGCCAGCCGTAAACCTGAAATTTCACATGAGGTCATCGCTCCTCTCTTAGTTCACAGAGGCAAGTCAGATAGGAGATGAAGATAGGAGAACGTTCTCCAATAGCATGCTGTTATCTCAGGTCTCAGTAACGTCCATAAAACATCTTCTGCATGTGCTGCTGAGAACGTTCTTCTGTTGCCATCATGTTACATCATCTGTGGCCTGAGAGAACATCCTCAGAACCTCCTCAGAACATTCAGAAGCACTATGTATTAGTTTTACAGGTAGCCAAAAAATAGGAACATCATCATCTGGCAGTATAAACATCTTCAAAACCATCAGCTAAATAAACTCCCTTAAAAACTCCTACTAGAACTTGTAGGGAACGTTTTCGGGAGTGTTAAGACAAAGTTTCTGGAGTGTTAGTGAAGAGTGTTAGTCAAAGTTCCCGAAACTCCTGGAATCCTCCCTCTCCCCTTTATCGGTTCGGGAATCAGACTCACTCTCTACATTTAAAATCTAGACTCAGAACTTGTTTGCACAAGCACTCAGCTGATACCATCTGTACTGCTGTAATTTACATTTCTCCATAAGTGGACCATATACCCAAGCTACTCCCTCTTCTCTCTCTCTCTCTCTCTCTCTCTCTCTTATCTGTCTCTTTCTCTCTCTCTCTCCTTCTGTGTTAAGCACTGGAATGGACATTTTCTCTGGAGCGATCACACATCAGGGACCCCCGAAGCGACTAGAGGCACCTGAGCATCCGTCGTGGGTCTCCTGCCCCTGTTTCATCACCCGGCATGACCACAGCCCTTACACTGACCAGCGTCTGATCAGATGTTCTAAGCTCCTCCTCCTGTAAGTTCTGTCGTTCTGTTCACCCGGGTTCGAACTGAGGAGGTTTGGGTTCTGCCCTTGAGCCTGGTTCACTCTTGAGGTTTCTTCCTTACTCAAGGGAGTTTGTCCTCACCACTGTTTGTTGCCTCTGCTTGCTCAAGGGGGGCTTGGACATGCCCCCCCCCACCCCTTTTGGTTGTAAAAAACCGCTTACACAAATAAACATTGATTGATTGAAAGTTCTGGGAGTGTTAGTCAAAGTTCAGGAAACGTTATCCAAAGTTTCAGGATCGTTATCCAAAGTTCTGGGGAACGTTAGTAGTCAAAGTCAGGAAACGTTAGTCAAAGTTCTGGGGGAGTGTTAGGTCAAGGTTCTGGGAGTGTTAGTCCAGGTTCTGGGAGTGTTAGTCAAAGTTCTGGGGAGTGTTAGTCAAGGTTCTGGCAGTGTTAGTCAAGGTTCTGGGAGTGTTAGTCAAGGTTCTGGCAGTGTTTAGTCAAGGTTCTGGCAGTGTGTTAGTCAAAGGTTCTGGGAGTGTTAGTCAAGGTTCTCAGGCAGTGTTAGTCAAGGTTCTGGGGAGTGTTAGGTCAAAGTTCTGGGAGTATTAGTCAAAGTTTCTGGCAGTGTTAGTCGTCAAGGGTTCTGGGAGTTGTTAGTCAAGGGTTCTGGGAGTGTTAGTTCAAAGTTCTGGGGAGTGTTAGTCAAGGTTTTTTCTGGCAGTGTTTAGTCAAGGTTCTGGCAGTGTTAGGGTCAAGGTTCTGGCAGTGTTAGTCAAGGTTCTGGGAGTGCTAGTTCGTCCTGTTAGTTAGAACGTTCGCTCTGGGAAAGCTACATTCCAGTTTCTGACCAGCACACAGTCCTGGTGTTTTCCTACTGTCCTGTCCACAGACATCTGCTTCCTTCCATATTTCACTGTTGAACTCGAAGACTCTTCTCCTACATGCTCGGGAATACTTAGAACTCACCCACCCCAGGTGTAGTTGACCTGAGTTCTGCAGAGGAGTGGAGCTTAATGAGGACGTTTCCCCAACTCCTTCCCAAAAAGCTGAGTTGTCCAGGTGGAACCTATATAACACAGCTGTTTCTATAGACAACCGGGTCCCTGAGTTACGTAGAGTCAGTCATACGGTACTGTCCACATTCACACCCTAATAAAAACACACATTATGACTACTGGAGAAGAGGTCCAGTGGATACTTATAGCATATGGATTCAGTGTGGAATGTGTCTTAGGAATGTGTTTACATATGGTGGAAGATTATTTTTACATCTACTGTGAGGTTTAGCACGTTCTGCACATCCTCTCAGTGATGAATCTGTCTGGGATCTAGTTAGTTATTGTTCATATCAGCACCTATTAAAAATCAGTTCGGCCTGTTTGATATGGATCCACACAGATTCTCCGCCCAGCACATCCATCATCCCCCACATATGACGTTTTATTAATATGCTACATTACAGAGACACGAAGAGGACAGGCTTTATTTACTGGGCAGGTAAAACACCAGTCTCATAGAAATCCTCCACCCAGAGCCCATACTTTCCTGGGCAGGCTGAGATCCACTCCGTCACGGCTAGCGGCACCCGCTAATCTTTAGATCACTGTAACGCCGCGGCAGCTTAGCTGCTGAATACATTCTTACATTCCTCCGCCAACGCGCCCGGCTCAGCCCTACATAAACCCTGAGTCACCACACACTGGAGAGTAAAACGCTGTAGTGCTAAAACACTGAGGTGTTTTACCGCACGTGCCGCAGGATTTCTCCCTCCACACCTCTTTCGGCAGGCCCTCGCCGCTCGAGGGGTGTGTAGGTACAACAACAACAGGACCAGAACAAACCTGTCAGTCAGTGTACATTATTAATACATACACTGTGGAGTGCACACGGTTTATGAGCAGTATCCAGAGTAAACCGCCGTTGTGCAGCACGGAGAGCAGCTACACGGGCTGGGAGGGACTCGGTAAGGTCCTGGTGGGGGTGTATCCGGAGCCATGCTGACTGCGGAGCACCCCCACAGCGGCTGGAGGGTGTGTGGGGGAGGATCCATACAGGAAACACGGTGATGAAGGTGGGTCCCACAGATGCTCAAATTGGCCTTCCAGTCCGGGGAAACTAGGGGTCCCGGGTAGTACCTGGAGGTCTTAGAACAAATGGACACCAATTTCCAGCATTGTATGGGTGTAGGTGATCTGCCAGGGATGGGGGGTGATGCCCAGATTGGTTGAGAGAGTGCCTTCCATATGGATGACTGGGCGAGAGAATGCCTCAGAAAGAGGGAGTGGGTTCATAATAATGGTGACCAACACTACAACCTCCACCTCCACACCACTACTGCCTCTTACTCTACTGAGGAAAGTTTCAGGGCTGCCACAGTTGTGTCGGTTCTGTCTGTAACTGAGTTCTATATTAAAGGAGTTCTGGAAACCCAGCAAACAAAACCGACCAAAGCATGGACATCAGCCTAATTGACTGTTCTCATACAGCTGCTGTGGAGCAAATCTGTTTCTGTGCTACATGTACTCAGAGCGTATACCTACATGTACCTACTGGCCACTGCACATCAGTTACAGGCACTGAGATCATTTAAACACACTCTACAGCCCCCACACCATCAGACACAAACACCAAACCCACACCATCAGGACCAACAACACTAAACCCGCACCATCAGCCACAACACTAAACCCACACATCAGACACAAAACACTAAAACCACACTATCAGACACAAAACACTAAAACTCACACCATCAGACACAACACTAAACCCACACCATCAGGACATAAACACTAAACACCCACACCATCAGAACACAACACTAAACCCACACCATCAGGAGACACAACACTAAACTCCACACCATCAGACACAACACTAAACCCACACCATCAGACATAAAACACTAAACCCACACCATCCAGACACAACACTAAACCCACACCATCAGACACAACACTAAACCCACACCATCAGACACAAACACTAAAAACCCACACCATCAGACACAACACAAAAACCCACACCATCAGGGGGACACAAACACTAAACTCACACCATCAGACATAAACACTAAACCACACACCATCAGACAACAACACTAAAAACCCCACACCATCAGACATAACACTAAACCCACACCATCAGACACACAACACTAAACCCACACCACCCAGACACAACACTAAACCCACACCATCAGACACAACACTAAACTCACACCACATCAGACATAAACACTAAAACCCACACCATCAGACACAAAACCCACTTAAAACCCACACCATCAGACACAACACTAAAACCCACACCATCAGACACAACACTAAACCCCACCATCAGGACACAACACTAAAACTCACCACCATCAGACACAACACTAAACCCCACACCATCAGACATAACCACTTAAACCCACACCATCAGCCTTAACCAACTAAACCCACACCATCAGACACAACACTAAAACCCACACCATCAGACAAACAACACTAAAACTCACACCATCAGACATAACACTAAACCCACCACCATCAGACACAACACTAAACCCCACACCAGGGGGAGACACAACACTAAAAACCCACACCATCAGACACAACACTAAAACCCCACCATCAGACAACACACACTAAAACTCACACCATCAGACACAAAACTAAACTGCACACAATCAGCCTTAACACTTAAAACCCACACCATCAGCCTTAACACTAAAAACCCACACCATCAGACACAAACACTAAACCCACACTATCAGACACAACACTAAACCCAACACCATCAGACACAACACTAAACCCACACCATCAGACATAACACTAAACCCACACCATCAGACACAAAAACTAAACCTGCACCATCAGCCTTAACACTAAACCCACACCATCAGCCTTAACACATAAACCCACACCATCACCATCAACACAACACTAAAAACCCACACTATCAGACACAACACTAAAACCCACACCACCATCAGGACACAAACACTAAAACCCACCTATCAGACACAACACTAAACCCACACCATCAAAGACCACAAAAACTAAGCTGCACCATCAGCCTTAACACTAACACCCACACCATCAGCCTTACCTTAACACTAAACCCAACACCATCAGCCTTAAACACGAAAAACCCACACCATCAGACACAACACTAAACCCACACCATCAGACACAACACTAAACCCACACCATCAGACACACCAAAACTAAAACCCCACACCATCAGACATAAACACTAAAACACACACACCATCAGCCTTAAACACTAAAACCCACACCATCAGCCTTAACACTAAACCCACACCATCAGGACACAACACTAAAACCCGCACCATCAGGGGACAACACTAAACCCGCACCATCATAGACACAGCACCAAACCCACACCATCAGAACACAACACTAAACCCGCACCATCAGACACAACACTAAAACCCGCCACCATCAGACACACAACACTAAACCCACCACCATCAGACACAAACACTAAAACCGCACCATCAGACACAACACTAAAACCCACACCATCAGACACCACAACACTAAACCCACACCATCAGAACCACCAACACTAAACCCACACCATCAGACACAAACACTAAAACCCACACTATCAGACACAACACTAAACCCGCACCCACCATCCAGCCTTAACCCCACTAAAAACCCACCTCCTATTATTATATAATTATTATAATAACATAATATGATTACTTTTTCTTGTGAGATTAGGATTATTAGAAAATAATGTAAGACTTTCACCAGCCCTGAGAACATCCTTAGAACCTTCTCTCTGAATGCAGTTAGAACGTTCTGTCTGACTTTATAAAACATTATTAAGACGTTCTCTGAACGTTTAGACACCAAAACCTTTTCTATCCAAGGCCTGCAGGGAAAACGTTAGCCCGAGCTCTGGGAAATGTCCCCTGCTAGCTGTGGGACCGCTCTCCTGACGCGGATCTCTGTTTAACGTCTGAACTGAACCGAAGGATCCAAAAGCTGTGGATCCTCTTTAGAATACGCCCTGTAGAGAGACCTGACCCTGAGACCCCTACTGAGAAAAAAACTCTACATCAGCTAATCACACTACACTGGTGCTCCACTCTTGACGGTGGTCTCTACGCTGATGAAAGCTGCTTCGTGATGTCCATTTACCAGATACTCCCTCCTCAGCTCAAGAACGGCAGCGGGTCATCTTTCAGTGGCGAGTTCCCGCTTTTTAGTCTTGGTGGAGACGCCCAACAAATCCGTGTGTGGAGAGGCACCGTGGTCAGCAATCCAAAGATGAAACGGTTTGTGGTCACACGTCCCCAGAAGGCCTGGGTGTCCCTCCAACCTCCACCCCCTACCGCACCATCTGCAGGAAACTGTGTGAGGATGTTGAAGCTGCATGGGGATGGATTATCACAGGACTCCATTAGGAAACCTCTACAGCTCCATACCGAGACGTCTGGCGTGTTGGGTTAGCGAACACGGCGGCCCGACGCCATTACTGATGAGACAGACTTCTGTATGTGTAGCTCAATAAATATTGATCATATCAGTCTTAAAACTTATCATCAGTTATTTGATCCTGGTCCCCCTTTATCTCTCCTTCCCAAACCAACAGCACCGCACTCCCACACCTTCCTTCTGGGTGCGGCTGTTTCTTCTAATGATGGGTGTATTATATATGATCTTAGTGGTAACTTGTAGCAAGATTGTGAGTGTGGACTTACTAGCGGGGGGTCTGCTTTTAAAACACGGTGTAGCCGGGGTGAGGGGTCTGGAAAAGCTCCATGAAGTCAAACAGGAAGTCTACCGCACCTTTACCTGAGAACAGAGGATATATTAATATAGATTATTAAAGTTACAGCTTGGGGGAATCAGGTGAGCTGCAACATGCTTAACACCATAACAGAGATCTGCTATTGGCTGGCACTGGCTCTGGGAAACTCTGGAGGTGTGGCTATACCGACGGTCATAATCACACGAGACCGGGGTCAGAATCCTAAAGCAGGTTTGAATGTCGAACAAAAGGGCAGGTACACGAGGGTACACAACAACGAGATCAGAGAGCCAGACAGCAACGGGTACAGAGAACGCTTCGACATGCAGGTAAACCAAACAAGCTGTCGCACAGGTGTACAGGTAATGAGTCCTTAAATACAGACTGGAGTGGCTAAACAGGAAACCGGTGCCCAGATCAGAACTGGGGTGAGTGCGACCTCTAGTGGCGGGGAGGTGCGATGCCAGGGCCCCTTGTGGTAAACAAAAGTGAAGAAGGTAAAACAAAAGTGGGTTGGTGTGGCCTCAGCAAGGGAACACCTTCAACTCCACCACAAGGAAGGAGCTACCACCTCATGTGGGAGGACGGAGGGTTCAAAATCCCGGCCTAGGTAGACAAATGCTGAGCTACACCAATAAGAGTCCTTGGGCAAGAACTCCCCTAACACTACACTGGCCCACCTGTAATACGGAATACCTTGTAAGATCAAATATCCATATGTCTCAATATGAAAAATGGACCAGGTGTTCATGGTGTGTTTTCTACTGGGTCACATAGCTGTCTATAAAATCATTATAATACTGTAATAAAACTAATATTTTCGTTATTTTTATGCTAAATAATAAATGAAATATTAAATCTGCTCGTAATAAAACCTCTGAGCGTTTTATAACTAGCATAAAAAAAGAGATACAATACTAATAATACATTACAGACCATCGATACACAGATACATAAATTATTTACACAATCCATAATTCAGGTTCCTGTCTTCATAATGCACCCAACAGGCAACAAAAAATCAGTCATAAACTTACACAATAACATTCCTGACAAAAAAAAATATCTGACCACCAGGTGCCATGAAGAGAAATGGAGGTCCAGGTGAAAACCCGCGGAAGTGTGGTCAGTACGTTCAGGTGATGAAAGCTTGCCTCCAGCAGGAGGTGGAAAGATGGTGCACCACAGCAGGTGCTATTTGTACTTCTTGGGCGATGCTGGTGGCGGAGGGACTCGTAAGGGACCCACAGTTATGGAGACCCAGCTGCCTCAGGGAGAACAGGAAGCCAAACACCAAGGTGCACTTCAAACCTTCAAAAACAGATCCTCTAAAACCACAGGCTGTGTGTGTAAACGCAACACTCCCACACCACCTGTGGTCTATAGTAGTGTGTAGTACGAGGGTGGAAATGTAAAAATCTGTAGTGCAGACTGAAAGGATACCCCGAATGGTGTGTTTCTACTCCAGGTCCAGGAGGTGGTATTGGAGCCACTGCTATACACGCACACTGTGTATTACTACAGGAGTATCTTCTACCGCACAACTTGTCTACTACGGGAGTATCTACTTGCACACTGTATACACTGTATATGTCCCCCTGTTGGTGGGGTATCACAATACAGTAAAAAGTTTTTTCTTACCTATAGTGTAGTATACTAATAATAAAAGTCCCCCACATGGACCAGTTACCTTTACTAACAACACAAGCCCTCCGTGCCCTACTCTAGTAAACCACCACTCCCACCCGTATTTCAGCCTCTCCAGCACTAACCAACAGCTCAACACGCAGCTCTCCACTCTACTCCAGTTTAACCACCACACTCCAGCCCGTATTCAGCCTCTCCAAACGCTAACAGCTAAACACACAGCCCCCTCCGCTCTACTCCAGTAAAAACCCACCACCTCCACCCGTAATTCAGCCCTCTCCAGCACTAAACAGCTAAAAACACTCATCCCTCCGCTCTGCTCCAAAAAACCCACCACTCCACCCGTTTATTCACCTCTCCAGCACTAACAGCTAAAACACACAGCCCTCCGCTTCTACTCCAGTAAACCCAACCACTCCCACACCGTATTCAGCCTCTCCAGCACTAACAAGCTAAACACACACAGCCCCCTCCGCTCTACTCCAGAAACCCACCACTCCACCCGTATTCAGCCTCTCCAGCTAAACACAAAAGCCCTCCGCTCTACTTCAGTAAAAACCCATCACTCCACCCGTTATTCAGCCTCTCCAGCACTAACAGCTAAACACACAGCCCTCCCACTCTACTCCAGTTAAAACCCCCACTCCCACCCGTATTCAGCCTCTTCCCAGCATTAACAGCTTAAACACACCAAGCCTCTCCGCTCCCTACTCAGTAAACCCAACCACTCCCACCCCGTATTTTCCAGCTCCTCTCCGCACTAACAGCTAAAACACGGGCAGCCCCTCCGCTCTACTCCAGTAAACCCACCACCTCCAACCCGTATTCAGGCCTCTCCAGCTAAACACACAGCCCCCCTCTGCTCTACTCCAGTAAAAACCCACCCACTCCACCTGTATTCAGCCTCTCCAGCCCTAAACAGCTAACCACACAGCCCTCCGCTCTACTCCAGTAAAAAACCCACCACTCCACCCGTATTCAGCCTCTCCAGCACTAACAGCTAAACACACACCAGCCCTCCACTCTACTCCAGTAAACCCACCACTCTCCACCCGTAATTCAGCCTCTCCAGCACTAACAGCTAAAACAAACACCAACAGCCCTCCACTCTACTCCCCAGTCAACCCACCCACTCCACCCGTAATTCAGCCTCTCCAGCAACTAACAGCTAAAACACACAGCCCTCCGCTCTTACTCCAGTAAAACCCCACCCTCCACCCGTATTTCAGCCTCTCCCAGCAACTACAAGCTAAACACACAGCCTCCGCTCTACTCCAGTAAAACCCACCACTTCCACCCGTATTTCAACCTCTCCAACGCTAACAGCTTTAAAACACACAGGCCCTCCACTCTACTCCAGTAAAACCTATCACTCCCACCCGTATTCAGCCTCTCCAGCGCTAACACAGCTAAAAACCACAGCCCAGACCTCCGCTCTACTCGCAGTAAAACCCACCACTCCACCCGTATTCAAGCCTCTCCAGGCTAAACACACAGCCCATCCGCTCTACTCCAGTAAACCCATCACGCCAGTCCACCCGTAATTCAGCCTCTCTCCAGCCACTAACAGCTAAACCACACAGCCCTCCACTCTACTCCAGTAAACCCACCACCTCCACCCGTATTCAGCCTCTTCCAGCACTAACAGCTTAAAAACACACAGCCCTCCGCTCTACTCCAGTAAACACCACCACTCCACCCGTATTCAAGCCTCTTTCAGCACTAACAGCTAAACACCCCACCAGCCCTCCGCTCTACTCCAGTTAAACCCACCCACTTCCACCCGTATCAGCTCTCTTCAGCACTAACAGCTAAACACACAGCCCTCCGCTTCTACTCCAGTTAAACCCCACCACTCCACCCCGTATTTCAGCCTCTCCAGCACTAAAACAGCTAAACACTCATCCCTCCACTCTACTCCAGTAAACCCCACCACTTCCAACCCGTATTCAGCCTCTCCAGCACTAACAGCTAACAAACACTCATCCCTTCGCTCTAACTCTACCAGTAAACCCACCACTCCACCCGTATTCAGCCTCTCCAGCTAAACACACACAGCGCTTCTGCTTAACACTCCAGTAAAAACCATCCTCCACCCTATTCCAGCCTCTCCAGCACTAACAGCTAAACACAGGCCCTCCGCTTCTACTCCAGTAAAAACCCATCACTCCCACCGTATTCAGCCCTCTCCAAGCACTAAACAACTAAAAACACAGCCCTCCACTCTACTCCAGGTAAACCCCACCACTCCACCCGTAATTCAGCCTCTTTCAGCACTACAGCTAAACCACACAGCCCT
>JAMWET010001817.1:0-30000 GCA_024036415.1 Prochilodus magdalenae
GGCAGGTTTTTTTTCCAAACAGAACGTAAACAAGCCCCTCTGAACAGTCTCCATGTTAGACTTTGTAACCATCTACAGCTCAGCACACAGACTTCACCGTGGACGGATCCGCCCTGGATCTCCTTATTCCTGGGGTCACATACTGGTTAGCAACAATTACAATAACAGCAATAGGCTTGAAAACTAAACAAAAAAATCTCCATAATGACACCAACATGAAAACTTTACAGTAGAAGGAAAGAACAATTCCATCAAGTTTATTTATATGTACCGCTGATGCCAAGCAGAACTTTTTTACAGAAATACAGGTAATAAATAATCCCATACAAATAAACCTTCATTCACACGATTTACTGAAAGTTTAAATTTTAAGTTTTGTAGCATTTAAATGTTCCTATTAATATATATAGCTAATAATAATAATAATATAATAATAATAATAATAATATAATAATAATAATGATAATGGGTTTTGGTTACTGTGGCCCATCGAAAGTGCCTTCATAGAAGGGAGATAAACTTAGAGACCAGGGATAAACACCCAGAGGACGGAGATTTGCTAACTGGGCACCTGTGATTCAGAATAACGCATCGCGATAAATGAGTTCGCTAGAGAGGCAAAAAACCACAAACCAGGAAGTGCGGCCTACTGTGGACCGCATATACCTCAAGTGTGACAGAGAATGATTTTACTGTCTTACCTTAACGCTCTCGTCTGAACACCTGTGCTTCTGTAAATTGGGTTGCCTTTAAAGAAGTGGCACCTCTACGCCGCCCCACCTGATAAAGCATTCACAGAGGTGTGAGCATCCCTACTAAGCCGCCCACCTCCCGTCAAAAACTCATTTCCTAGATGCTCTATCCCCTGGAATGTACCTCTGTACTCTGGGAAGGTGCAAGCTGCTGCATGAAATTAAATGCATCTACATTAACATTTTTAGTAAACTGTTTACTCAGAAGCAAACTCTGAATTATAATATTTTATAGGAGTTTAGTGTAAATTAGCCTGTTGAGGACCTGGTCCACTTCCTCAGGCTTAACTCAAACCTGAAGGGGTGGGACCGTGTTGGTGATCCGGATTCCACATTCCCAGCATTAGGAGAGGTGGTAGTATGCCTTTGGAAACTGTGGGACTAGTTGAGGGCATAAACATGCGGGGGTGTCTGCCCCGACACAGTTATATCGTGAAATGTGTCTGTGGGTGAAGCAGAGGTTACAGCAGAACGGGCGTTTGGGTGGTGGTGGGGGGGGGGGGGGTTTTTCTTTGGGGGGGGGGGCCCCCCCCCACCCCCCCACTCATCTCTAAGTCAGGATATTCTGGTGTCACGCTGATCAAGGGTCCAGTAGTGGATATTAAATCCCCTGAACTGAATTAACATTAAAACACCAGTAAAGCTCCAACACTGAGTTACACCCAAACACGACCGCTGTAGGGAGCATCGGCACTTGTTGCTGCCTATTAGAACAGTCGAGTTAGAACGGGGCACCTCCCCGGGCCGCCGCTAATTACTCCCACTGAAACACTGAGGGGTAGATCCAGTTAATCTTAAACAAGCCAACGTTTAATGTGCAACTGTACGCTACTCACACCACCACCGTCTATCTCTCACACACACACACCCACACACACAGAGTCTGGGAAGGCCTTCCAGCGACCTACCAAACAGTGTGGCATATGGAGGTGTTCGGCCTTTTTTATACGAGGGAGAGCACGTTCTTACATGCCGGTGGAGAGCAATTGAGAGGAAAACGGATCCGTAAAGGATGCGGGTCAGGGCTTTTCAGCTTTAGTTTTGCCAGGGAGAGCTGTGAAGTGTGTACCTTGTGTTAATGCAATTAGAGCAGGATTCAGGTGGTGGCTCTCTCAGTGGCTGCTGGCGTACCTGGTTAAAGATCTGACATAATCTGATCTTCATTAAAGATGGTGTTATATTAAATTCTCTGCAGGGGATCAGACCGGAGTATACTGATCAAGTGGAGGAAGGACGGCTGGTCATCGCAGTGATGGTGTCCACTTCATCCCACATACGCTCCTGCTCCTCCTTTCTTTTCCTCATGCTGCTGTTCCTCCTGCTCCTCACTGCTGCTGTTACTCCTCCTGCTCCTGCTGACTGAAGTTTGGCTTGTGGTTAGTATGAATCAGACCTCTGTATGGTGTTTTACTCTGTAATGCATTGTAACTAGCACCTGTATAGCGAAGCCCGTTAGTCCAGTTTTGTGGGGGTAGGATGTGGGGTTCAGTACGTTCATTCTCCACCAACATTACACCATCACTAATATCAGAGGGTCACTGCACACTCGGAATCAGGCCAGGTTGGGAGTAAGGCTACCGAGTGGGGGAGTAAGGCCCGGTTGAGGAGTAATTCACCAGGTTGGTAGAGTAAGGCCCGGTTGGGAGTAAGGCCCGGTTGGGAGTAAGGCCCGGTTGGGAGTAAGGCCCGGTTGGGAATTAGGCCAGTATGGGAGTAAGGCCAGTTTAGGAAGAAGGCCAGGTTGGGAATGAGGCCCAGTTGGGAATAAGGCCATACCGAATCGTTTGGGAGTCCTTAGGCCAGTTTAGGAAGTAGGCCAGTTTCTAGGAATAAGGCCCGGTTTTGGGAATAAGACCCGGTTGGAACTGAGCGGGCTGGTTTTGTCCTGTGGTTAGTGTAGAACTTGAGCAGGTAAATTAAATATACAGTGGTTTATTCACTGTAGCAGGATGTGATCCTCACGAATGACATGAGTATCTATTGGAAGTGAATGTGTGTGAGTGTGGCACATTTCTTATTAATCGCTTTATTCGCCTCATATCGTGTATTAATAGGGCGGAAATCAGTTATCAGATAATGTTCTCAGTATAGAGGTGACAGTGATGTGTCATGTGATATGTGAAAATGACCGTATGTTCTTTATTGATGAGCTTTTGTTTTGCTCTATAATGCTAAACATCACATGAAGGAACAGTATTCAGATATACACCCCCACCAGTGACACACAGTACCTACTTGATTTAGAAATTATGCGTAGATGCCAACAGTGAATGTTAGAGGTGTCTATTCACAGGGGCATTTATGAGATGAAAGACAGTTAAAAGACAGAAGGAATGTAATGAGATGTGATGAATGAATACTGTGCTCCGAACATCTGACAAAATACAGATGAAGTTAGTCAGCATCATAATGCCTGGTAAGTGAATAAAAACCTAGCTAGCTAGAATCAGTTCCTCCCACCCCAAATTAGGAGTAATGTGGAAAAACTATGAAGGTGTTATGAAGGGTAATAACCTTCATCATTCTGAGAAACACACTTTCTCCTGTCAGTGTGCTGAACCAACCGCCCCCTCTCTGTCAGAGGGACACACTTACTGACCTCTTAGTCTGGCCAGCTAGCCAGTGTTAGCCCTGCTAATAACAGTGGACAGTGTCTCCTTCAGTGATATGAGACTGTAGATCTCCACCTTCAGCTCAGGCACCGTGTCTGGTAGGTAGAGTAAACAGCAGCATGTGGGAGGAGTGTTCTGTACTGGGTACAGTCTCTGTGTGTGAACGCTGGGTGTGATAATCTCCTGATGGTGTTCAGACTGTTGGAGGATATTGTATCTTAGCTGCTGTTATCACCTGGACTCCACCACCCAACGAGCGCCAGGCAAAATCCTCCCTAGGGCGCCACGTTGGTCAGGCCAACTCCGGTTAAGATCTTCACCATTAACATTAGTACATAGTGTGCCGGGTAGCATATGGATGTGGGCCACATCTGCCAAAGATACAGCACTGCTGGCCCACTGACGGCACTGGCCACCTGCTGTGATCCAAAGCGGCCCACATATTTACAACATGCCTTTAGTGCTGTTCTCAGTGTTATTATGTACTGTATATGTACAGTATTTCAGTTTTTGGAGCAGACACTAATACAGTAATGCATAAACCTTTAATAAGTGATAGCAGAGACGAAGGCAGGCTCAGATTAACACACCTGATCTGTGAAATTTGTTATTTCTATATAAATGCGTCTGTCCGTCTGTCCTGTGTTGTGGTTCTACTGTGCGGTATTTTAAGAAGGGTTATTTGGTCAAATATGACACAGCAATGTACACTGTTTAATCAGAGTGCAGCATCAACTCAGTCCAACTTCAGGGATATGGATCTGGTCAGTTAAGTAGTAGGGAGGGCCGTTACTCAACAATGAGACACCCCCCAAAACAGGAATGGTTTAAAAGGACGAGGTCATTGACATTTTGTCCCCCCTCATCTTTTCCCACTGATTCTTCACTAGTTCTGCAGTTGACTTGGGTCAGCATCACTGCTAGTACCATGGTGCGGTACCTGGACCCTACAGAGGTTGCACAGGTAGTCCCACTACTGAAGGATGGCACATCACTATGTGCCATTGCCACAAGGTTTTAAGAGTCTTAAGAGTACGGTGGAGATTCCAGGAGACTCTAGGAGAGCTGGACAAGGCTCTGGAAGGTCTGACTAGTTCTAACCTGCTTTCACGCACCTCTAAATAAACCCCTCAGGTGTGTTACTGGTGGAGAAGGTTTACTTTGGGACTAACGCCGTGTACCATTATTAGGAGGTGTTGGTTACAGAGCTGTAGCTGACGGAGGTCTGAGTCACTAACCACAAACCTGCAGCACAGAGAGGACTGTGAAATGCTCACTGCCTGCTTTTACTTAGGCATGTTTTTGGGCATCGCATATTCGACATTCTCTCTTTGATCTGTTATGAAAAACACACACTACTGCAGTTACATATTTCAATCATGATCATACAGAGAACAAACTGCAGACAGCTGGATGTAAACATATCCTGCTAAAAATGTACCACTGATAAACCTAAAATGTCATTATTAGCCAAGTTAATATCTCTCTCAACACGTTTTATGCCTGCTATTAGAGACGATCTCTCAGATTTTCAGGTGGAAAAAGGCAAACAAACTACAGGGGTCTTTATATTAATGGCTATTTTATAGGTGTCTGTATAAGTAACAGGTAATAGATACAGGACACAAACCCACATGATAAATGACTACACCAAGTAGCTTTCAGCGTTTTCTGTTGGTACGTTTGAAATCATAACACCACATAAACTATAAACTAATAAATAAAGATGCAGTAAACAATAAAATCAGTAACAATATTTAATCTCAGTGAACGAGCAGCAGTGTAGTATCTCCTAAACTGTACTTTCAGAGTCAGTAAAGGCTCCGCTCAAACTGCATGCTGTGTGAAGGGAGTTCCTTCACTTCCTCCAGAAAACACACTGACGTATGACTCTCTCTGGAAACTTTACTGAATCATCTACACTTTTATCAGGAACTGTTATCATCAGCTGTTTGGTTAGTTTATTATTAGACACTGATATATTACAGTTAGTAAATAATCTGTCATGTTCAGACGGGATCTCTGTAGAGGAATTTAACCAGGAGCGGCCGAACCTTCACACACAGATCAGTATGTAATGGTTATTGGTTTGGACATTTTTGAATCTGCTCTGGACTCTATCCAGTCTTCCAGCCTCCTGAGGCCTGGCACTCGGCCCTCAGCTGTACAGTATAAAGAGTTTACAGGTCAGACGACTGGAGCAGTTACAGTAGTAATTACAGCTGGGTCATAACTGTAGGAATCAGAAACAAATATTTGCTGCTGAACTGGACCTATTGGATATTAGTCTGAATGTACTTCAGTGGGGTTTGTCCTCTGGTCACTACTGTATTGATGGTGCTGACCGCTCGTCTCGTGGCCAGGCTTCGCGAGAAGGTTCTCTAAGAGAGATGTGAAGCTGTATGTGGGCTGATCACTTTAACAAAGACATTCTACAGAACGGTTTCCCTGCTTCATTTGAATTTCACTGACCGTTTACATCGGGAGTGTCCTGCGGTGAGATACGGTAGCGTAAAGGCATTACCATGTAAGTGACACGTTAAACCGCTGATCATTAAACACACCCTGGTGTATCTGCTCTCTCTCCTTCTGGACTCACTTTATCCAAATGATTTGAGAGACGTCCAGTCAGGCTGTTGATGTGTGGAGGTGGGACCAGTTTATGTCGTCCCAATGCTAGAACGAACTACTGTGGGAGAGAAAACGATAAAGCACATTACGATGCTTTGGAAGTTAAACAGTATCCTCCTTTAAACTGCATGTGAGGCAGCTGGCGGTGAGTGAGGGAGACGACTCGAGTTTTAACCAACACTAAAACCTGCCACCCACTTCCTGAACCCCCGCACCAACACACCTAACACGGTCCAACAGACCTAACACGGTCTTACCTGCTGTGTCGGTTGCAGCCAATTTTCATAGAGCTGTACTGTACGGCCATCACACAAACCCAGTCAGGCCACGAGTACATACCTGCCCACGGCGTAATCAGCCCACCATGAGGGCTGAGAGGCTTTCACCATGGGCCTCTTGTGCAGTCTGGTTACCTTCACTCACTTCAAAGGAACACAGCTCTGAGAGAGAGAGAGAGAGAGAGAGAGAGAGAGAGAGAGAGAGAGAGAGAGAGAGAGAGTGTGTATGTGAAAGAGAGAGAGAGAGAGAGAGAGAGAGAGAGAGACACAGTCACTATAACCCAGGGGTGTGGTGTGCATCATTATGATCTTTCATATTTATAATATCGTGTCTTGTGTAGTTTAGGAGGGTTTACTGAATGACCACTTCACATCGGCTGAGAGAGAAGATCAAACAACCTGCAGATAAAAACACGAGCCAATCAGCAAACACTCTAAACTCACATGTTGGATTGAATTTAAAATCTTATGTCCACTGCTCCCACATTTCTGTGTTAAGTAGCTGTTAAGATCCCTCACTGAGTAAAACATACTGAACGTATTCAAGTCAGTCACTCTGATGTGATTTGAGTAAGTATCAGTTAACTGGGCGGGTTATTTTCATATTTTACCCAGAAATGAAATATGCCAGGTGTTTCCATGCAGCTGTGTTAAGTAGCTTTTAAGATGCTCTTTCAAGTGATACGTGCTCAGTAAATTAAAATAAATCCCACATTTTACTCATATCCAGCTGAACGTGATCGTCTTCTACTCTGTAAAAAAGTTTAAATAACTTAAGGAAGCAGTTTACATGGATCTCTCTGAGTTTAATTAACTTTCAGATCTTTTAAGTAAATGTAACTTATCTAAGGCACTTAAATCATACCTACATAAACAATCACAGTACGACTAAACTGCAGCGTAACATCAGCTTCCCACTAACTCTAAATATTACAGTCTCCTCCGGTTTCATAATAAATACAGTCAAAATAAAGGACAATTAATTTTGAGTGGTTTTAACTATTTTTTAGGTTCAACCAACATAAAAAACATGTAACCTGCTGCCTTAATTATTTTTTAAATATTTCTTAAAAGAATATAAGCCCACTTACTTACCACTCAAATAAATCAGTTCTCAGACTTCAAACATCTTCACCTAACGAGATAGAATATACCTCAAGTCACAGACCTCAACAGTTGTTACATCACATGAACAGAGGAATAATAAACAATCATGTCAGTGAAAATATATATCACTGATCCACATCCAGTTAGCTCGCTTTCATTTAGCTATTTAGCTCGCTAACAAAACCGCCTCTCCAGAATAGACATCTCCAGCCAAGTCGTTATCCACACATCCAGTTAGCTCACTATCATTTAGCTAGCTAGCTAATTAACTTCCTGTTGAAGCAGTCCTTAGCCTAGCTACCAAACGTACAGCACTTCACAAAAGGGTTAGGTGTACGAGTACCAGGAACATTTAACACTGCCAACCTGGCAACCTTCCAGTTTAAGCTCAATAGGAAGACAAACGTGAGCTAAAGTTATCTAGCTAGCTAGCTAGCTAGCCTGCTAACAAAACTGCCTCTCCAGACTGGATATATCCAGCTCCGGTCCTCGTCCACACGGCTAGTTAACTTAATTTGGAAGTCTTAGCTAGCCAGCTACCAAACTAAGCTTTGTTCAGAGAAGAGCATATTCATATTTACCGCTCTGCTCAGTAAGTTTAGGTGTATAAGTACCAAGTAGCACAGCGTTTAACACTGTTAACCTGGCAACCTTCCAGTTTTAGCTCAACAGAACATCAAACGTGAGCTAAAGTAGCCTAGCTAGCTAACTATTACGAAAGCAAATCAGTTAGCCAGCTATGGCTTTCACATCAATGTATTTCAACAGTTACACTCTTATGAAGTTATATGACATGCAGGTGTTGATATACGTCAGTCTTCACCTTTTTAAGTATCACTTTAAAGCAAGCACACGAATAACGACGCACATTTATCTGTGTGTCTCATTTTTACTGCCCATTGAACAAACGACTCTTTTTCGAAATTATCACTAAATAAATTAGTAGGTTTTGATGAGTTTGTTCAGGTTAAAATACAACTCTACGTTCAGTAAACATAATAGAATATTTAGAAACAGCATGAACGTATTTTTATTTTTTGCTTTGAGTCAGAATCACTTTCTACAGTGTAGTAATTAAAGTGGGTTTAAGTTACTACTGTGCTACAGTGCTGTCATATCATTACCCTCAGCAGCAGGGTGCATGCTAACTCGCCCCTACAGCCAACACCCACGTGGCCATAGGCCGTTAGTGACACAGAGACGGTGAGTACAAAAAGTAAAACCATATTCAGATAGATGATGCTGAGATCAAACACACACCAATGCAGTTAATCTGAGCTTTCACCTAATTTAATTACCACAACCCAACTGACTCACTGACTCACATACTGTTAAATAGAGTCAGCACAGACACCTTCATTAGACTGAGTGTATTAAAACTGACTCCACACACGCGGCATTTTACAAACACACATCAAAAATAATTTTTCACTTTCAACAAAACTATATTCACCTGAGCTAGCATCTGAGTCTAACTGTAACATTTACAGTAGCCCTGCAGAACAGGTACAACGGATACCTACAGTTGTACAGGTACAGGTGACGGGTCAGACAGACAACTAGCCAGCCAGGTTAGCCATGATTCCGTGGTCCTATCAGGTCGGGTCAGTCCATCTCCTCTAAGAATCACCCGGAAACACCTCCACTGTGTTTCTGACTCTGCGTGGGATTTCTGTGGTGTGTGGAAAGTGTTGTCATGGTGATGAAAGTGTGTTCTGAATGTGCAGCATGTTTATGAGTTTGACGTGTGTATTTAATTATACAGTGTCGACCAGTTTAACAGAGTGTGGCTAACGGATCTGCTCACGATCTCACTCCTCACCTTACTGTCTTCCTTCCTTCTGCTTACAGGTACAACACCTGGGAACCAGAGGAAAACATCTTGGACCCGTGCCTTCTGATCGCCTTCCAGAACAGGTGAGGTACAGGAGACGAGGGAAGCTGTAGCACCTCTACTCTCTACCTACTCACGTTCAGTCCAGTGGACTTTGCTAACGGTCTGTTACTCGAGCAGATCCTGGCTAGTCTTTCAGCTCGAGACAGCCAGTGAGGTAGTAAACTGCCACGGTGAGATAAAAGATGGAGAAGAATTTATTTGATGAAATTTATCAGAGTGTAGAAATGAACTTGATGATTATAGGTTCTCTCACCGCAGAGGTTCTGTAGGAGCTCTGATATGTGACTCTATGTGTTCATTTACGCTCTCGTTTATTTAAATTCATTTAAGAGTGTTAGTCATCTAGTAAAACAATCTGAAATAAAAAGTTCACCCTTCTAAATGTCTTTAAATGAGGAATTCAAATTCAATTTTAGATTTTTTAATTGAATTTTTTAGGGTTGAGCTGCAAATCCATGCTTCATCATACATGTTGACATGGTTTCCTGAAGGGAATCTGAGATGGACAGTGTTGGAATCTCTGCTAGGGAATCTCGGTCCCAGGGAGGTCAGGAGGGGCTCTGGGGTCATTACCAGCCAGGAAACATTTCCCCTCCATAAAAACAGCACTAAATATATAAAAGTCATACGTCACGTCTTTCTTCCTCTGCAGGGAGCGTCAGGAGCACACCATGGGTCATCAGAGGACAGATCCAAAACCTCATGTACCGGTAAGAATGGAATGCTCTACCGTAGCTGTGGTGCGGTTCACTACCGAAACGTTCCCTCCGGTTCTGAGGCCTGTGTTTATAGTGTGGGCGGAGAGGAGGTGTGTCTATCTGGGTGAAGATGAAGAACAGCTCCCTCTTAGATTACTGTAGATACGCAGGTGTGACTCAGAGTAAGACGAGCTAGGGATGCTAACTCTGATCCCCTAAAGACAACACACCCACCTTCACCCAAAGAGGAGCACACCCACCTTCATCAGGACAGCTGCTCCCAGGAGGAGGTGTGGAAGGAGGTGTGGGAGTGCAGGTGTGTTGGGGAGGAAGATGAAGGTGACCAGGATCAATAACTGATGATAAATTTAGACTGATATGATCAATATTTATTGAGCTACACATACAGAAGTCTGTCTCTCAGTATGGCGTCGGGCCGCCGTGTTTGCTAACCCAACATGCCAGACGTCTCGGTATGGAGCTGTAGAGGTTCCTGATGGTGTCCTGTGATAATCCATCCCATGCAGCTTGAACATCCTCACATACCGGTCTCTCTTCATTTTGTTTCAGGTCCAATCATTTACTCAGAGATCCAGCGCCCTCTCTGGCCTGCTAGAGACATCACAGGACAACAGCAGCTGTCTCAACACTGCAGAGAACACCACACAGGACCACCACGGCCAGCCGGACCCCAAAGAGACGGAGACAACTAAGGAGGACCGGAACATTACTCAGGCCCTGCAGCAGAAACGGGTTCAAGATGAGGACTCCAAACGCCACAGCAGAGTGAGGGACGTAACCATAAAGCTGAAGAAGCTTCCAGAAGACTTCACTGGTGGTGGGAGGTCCAAACTCGGCTCCCGTCTCACTGCTAAGGGGGCTCCTCCCCCTGGAATAAGCAGCAAGCTGAAGATCGTGAAGAACAAGAATATAAACGGTCGGATCATCATCGTCATGAGCAAACACGCGGGAGGCAGCCCGGCAGCTAACACCAGGAATACGGAGGCAGGCGTGGAGGTGGAGCAGCTGCTCCAGAGAGAGCTCACAGGGAACCCGCTGGACACTGACTGGTACTCGGAGAACCACAACCCTGATAATGGTTGTATGAAGGACGGCCATGATGAAGCCAAGCCCACCACACACGGCTCGCTCCACTCCGCCGTGAATCACTCCATCACTAACAAACGGAAGGAGTCAGGAGGTTCGGCACCTCATCCACCTGATCAGCCGTCACACTTAATGCTGGAGTCCAGCCTGGCCCTGAAGCCCTCAGAACCGGAACTCCTTCATTCGGACCAAAGGAGTGGCTCACAACCAGAACCGGAGCAGGAGGGCCAGACCAAGAGGTTCCTGAGCTTTCAGATTATCAGTGGACCAAACTCAAAGACCAAAGATAAAAACTAAACGACTAAATTAATTATTAAAAGTAATATTATTTTATTACTAATAAAGTCTCCATGTGGTAATTATCATATTGAAGTGTTTCCACCAATCAGATCCCACATGTACATGAGCTCATACCCGTGGTGGTATCGGTGCTACTGGTGGTATTAGTGGTGTTGGTAGTATTTGTGGTGTTGGTGGTGTCGCTGAAAGGCTCACCGCTTGATAGCCTGTGGGTAGAAACTGTTCATTAGCCGGTTTGTTCTGGCCTCAGCTCAAGAAAAATGGTTTTGTACAAAGTCAGTGGTTGTGTAAAATGTGTGTAAACGTAAAGTGAATAGATGCGCTGAAGTTCTATTAAATAACACAAACAAAGAGTTTCTCCTCCCTGTCTGTGTGTATATATATACACACACACACACGTATATATATATATATATATATTTTTTTATTATTGTTTATTATTGTAGGGTCGGGGTAAAAAGGCTCTGTGCAGGTTCCGTTTGGGTTCTTCAGGGTACGAACACAGTAAATGCCCCCTCGAGAGCTCCAGTGCTGGTTTTCAGATCCAGCTGTGTGTGTGGAATAAGGTGTTGGGGGAGGTGCGGTATGTACCCCGTATCTTACGCTTCATATTAGAGGAGTAAAATAAAAGTCTGAAGAGAAAAAACGCTGTATGGAGTCAATACACCTTCACAAACTCACGGTACACTTACACTCCCTTAATACAGGCACAGAAGACACGCCCCTCAGGGGTCCACCTAGGGGGGCCACCCCTCCGGTTTCCTCCATCCGGAGCAGTACCTGGACGGACACCTGTTAGTCCACTTTTCAGGATGAGCTAATTAAAAATGTTCTCTCTCCAACAATATCTCCACATCCGTATCACAGGTCATGCCTTGCGTTTCATTGGTTCAATAAGGTCATGTGACGTTGTGACGGACCAGTCAGAGAGAGTGTTCCTCTCTGTAGTTTACCTCCAGAAGTTTTACGGTTGAACTTTCCAGCTGGGTGTTCTGTTTGATAGTGTCATTACAGATACATTACTAGAGAGAGTGAAGGCATGTGAGGTAAACCATATCTGGACACCATTCATTCATAATCACATGAAGTATGAATGTGCAGTTCTGGAAATGCCCTGTCAGGTAATAATGCTGTTCATAAAGAATCTATATTTGAGTGTAAATGGAATTTCAGTACTAGTGCAGCACCCGGATCTGAATTCTAACCCAACACTGCACATGACTGTGACTCTTAAATTACATTTCTAATCTACATATAAAAAATAAAGAACTAAATAAACATGACGGCCCCAGATCTACCCCTGACCCCCGGGTAACGGGGCCAGGGAGAGACAGGGGGGTCATAATGGGGTTATATACACTATATGTACGAGGCAGGAGCTAACTAGGGCTGCCCTCTAGAAGTCAATGAGTCGAATGGTCAGTCGATCAGATTTCCTGCCTCTCTTTATCCCTGATACTGAATAAGGCTGGCTTTGTCACTGTGGACCCAACTGACAGTTTTAGAGTCCGAGAAACTTGGCGAGCTACAGCTAACCAGGATAACCCATAGCTAGCAAGCTGGACCTCCTGGCTGTAGCTGGCTGTAACTTATGTCTATTCAAATCATCAGCACAGAACACTGAAGGAGAACAGGTTCCATTAGCTAGAACCATAAAATAACTTTCTGTAAACAAGTCTTAGTTTAACTTAGTTCACAGATGAGTCTCTCCTTTACTGTACGGCATCTGTAGGTCTCTGTTCATAACCATAAACCAG
Source organism: Prochilodus magdalenae (assembly GCA_024036415.1). NCBI lineage: Eukaryota > Metazoa > Chordata > Actinopteri > Characiformes > Prochilodontidae > Prochilodus > Prochilodus magdalenae. The sequence continues at coordinate 13,140 of JAMWET010001817.1, forward strand.
CCCAACACACGTCCTATAAAGGAAAAAGTGGGTTATTTCTTTCAGTACAGTTATTCACAGCATGAACAGGCATTTTCACTTTATGGCAAAAACTAAAAAACAAAAATGGAGGGGTTTTTTTCAGACATACTATTAATATAATATTGTATCTGATCACCAAATTTAACATTTGAAGAGTTTGACTTTATTACTAAATTATTTCACAGCTTCCTCACTAGAATCATCTACAGCTCATTCTGGACACTTTAAGACCCGTCTCCTTATGATTACTAATCAACATCAGACAAATAGAAAATTTAATTTCCGTTTGTTTACAGGTTTATAAATGTGGTCTGAAGGCACGTCTGTGGTACGGTAATGAGGTCTGATGCACGTCTAACCCAACACCACACTAAATGCGTGTTAGCTGTATGGCAGGTAGGTCAGTTGGTGCAGCTGGTTGGTGTAAGAAGCTACTGATGTAAGCCCACTGTTCTGGAGCTGATGAAGTTCTCACCCACCTTCAGTGTTTGCAGGTTCCCTACAACCCTACACTGTACAGCCTTATAGAGCCGTCCCTGCCCCGTCGCCTCTAGGAGAGGACTAGCCAGACCGTTATATGCAAATTACATGGCTCATATTCCCTCTGCTGATACAGATCCACCGCCGTCCTACTGTCTTTCACCCTGGAGGTTAATGATTGTTGATCCCAGTAGCACTAAAAACCTTATCTCCAAACATTGGAACAGCGACAGGCAGGCGTTCTCTGTGTTTTTGTAAACACCATTCTCGTGCGGTCCAATGAAAAACTTGCATCTCCATTTTAGTTGATTTCTGCATTATTTGAACTCTGCAGCTGCTGTTTACACTGTCTGGGAATCTCATGATGAACGTACCAGCAGAAATGACCCAAAAGACGTCTGGTTCCATTGACTTCCATTACAGGTAAAGCAGGTTTTTGCCCTCTCCTGTAAAGTGGCCCTTTTTTGGACAGCGTTGATTTACTGTAAATAATTGGAATAATATCAATATTAATGCACTAAAATATAACAGATCCAGGAACGGGTGACCTGATCCCATCGCCTGTCTGAAAAACAAAAGTTTGGTTTGGTCCCTGGCATCACATGGGATTGATTAGAAACTTGATTAGAAATAATGAAGTATGGATTAGACAAAGCAGGTGTTGGATCATAACTACACAAAGAGAGGTTTGGAAATGTGAACCACGACCACATTATTACGCACAGTCAGTCAGTATTATTAGCATTTATTCTAATATTGGTGATTTTACCAGCATATAAAACGAGTATGGCCCAAATAAACTGCTTTAACAGTTAAAGGCATGTACAGTCTGCTCCAGCAATACTGGTATAACTTGTGAAAGTGAGAAAAAACATTATTCAGATAAGTGTAATATACACAGTGGTTCTAGAACACCATCCAGGGTTCTCCGGTACACCATGAAGATGACTCCACCTGTACACTAGAACCTCTGACTGGAGTAGAACACCATCCCGATAGCCAGGAGTGGGGGTGGGGGACGTGTTGTCTCTGTGCACAGTGAGGAGAACAGGCTGTCTTCATGGCAGGGACACTCCACCGATACTGAAATTTTGGAATATTTATGAATATTGTGCTGCTTTCTGTTCTGACAATAAAATTTTATTTTAAGTTCCAGCTTTATTTTAGTGAATGCCTCAATGATATAAACTTATGGATGGCGAAAATCTAGGAAATGAAATCTAGGAGAATCTAGAATATCTAGGAAATGTGTCTAAAAGTATTGGTGCTTCATCTAAATATGTCAAACCCAGTGTCAAAAGTCTTGGTGTTTTTTTTGACTGATCAGCAAATTTATTTGGTTGTTAGTTCTAACAGCTCCATGGGCCTCCTGTCTACTACAGGATCCATTTCAAATGACCTTCACTTGTTTTTATAGATTTACATGAGCAGCCACCGTCACTTATAGTGACCTACGTAGGCCATACGCTGCTCCACGGTCTCCAAGGTCTTCTGACCAGCTGCAGTTGACCGGTCCTAGATCTCGTCTGAAGCTGAGGGGTGATCGAGCCTTTTCAGTCGCAGCACTGGGATATTAGGTCTGCTCCCTCTCTTAAAACATATTCTGTTACCATGGCGACCTAATGCCATGTGTATGTTGCGTTTTAGGTTTTATTTGACTGTTTTCTGGTTTGGGGGGGTGTGGGGGATTGCGCATGTGACCCCCAGCTGCTAGTAGATTATGATTATGGTTTGAAGGAGGATCCAACACCTTTGACTGAGCAACCGTGGCACTGCTAACAGCACTGAGCGGTAGATGCATCTTCATCTGCTCATTCACCCGCCGTCGAACCAAAGAAACTCAGAACTGGAAGTGAAGAGAGCGCGACAGAGCGAATGGGAGTGCGGCAGAGTCCCTGCATGGTCAGCGTGGGTTCGAGCCGACAGGGCGGTTTATCACATGACATATAGGCCATAGTTTTACAACGACCGTTTACCGTTAGGGAGATAAAATGTAAACTTCAGAGTGTGATGGAGGAGGAATAACTCCCACCCGGACACCTCCGGCCTTTTCCAGGCCTACCAGGGCGACTCACCGCACTGTAGCGGTGGGGAGAGAGAGAGAGAGAGAGAGAGAGAGAGAGAGAGAGAGAGAGAGAGAGAGAGAGAGAGAGAGAGAGAGACAGACAGACAGACAGAGAGAGAGAGAGAGAGAGAGAGAGAGAGAGACAGAGAGAGAGAGAGAGAGAGAGAGAGAGAGAGAGCTCAGTCCTGGGCCCCTTATTATTTACCTTGCAAGGAAATAGTCTAAGATAGAAAACTGTCTCTGTCCAAAGACAGTATCTCTAAATCTCTAAAACTTTACAGGAGAGGGCAAAACTAAATTTAACCTCAATGCAAGTCTATGGAACCAGACTTTCTTCAGTTTTGGGCCATTTCTGTTTCTGGTCCATTCATCACGATGTTTATCACACCTCATCTCAGTGACTGATCTTAAACACAGCCTCAGGGACCTGCAGTTTTCACTTTCACACACCTGCGTTCACACAGGAGTTCATGCTGGGTGCATGACGCCATTCTTCTTGCAGGATAGTGGCCAGGTCACTACGTGATGCTGGTGGAGGTGCGTCCTTCTTGGTGGTATGCTGACATTACCTTGGATACCGTGGCTCTTGATACATCACAAAGACTTGCTGTCTTGGCTGTGTGCATGTGCAGATGCAGAACTGTGGCTCTTACCTGCAATGAAACAGACGTGCACCAACAATCTGAACACTGGTATGTCACCCATAATGTTGTGTGCATTGCAGTAAAATATATATATATTACACAAAAGGTGCACCTCGTTGAATACCAAGCCCACCCATCCCTCCAACACCGTAAACGTGTAGGAGAAGTTTAAACTTCATCTGTGCTGTTGTATATACAGTAGCAGCACTTCAGTGCTGGACAAGCTGAAGACCCAATTTGCCTAGGCATTCACGCACGGTCAGGATCAGGATCTGATAGGGCGGACATGCAAAACAGTCAAAGCTATCGTAGCGCTGGTGGTTAGTCATTCAGCCTGCCTCTCAACCCATGTGGTCATGTGGTAGAATAACTGAGATGGCTGGGGCCTGCGTGTAGCTGATTGGTGGTTGCTAATGGCAATGTGACATGAGTTATCTGAGTCTGAACAAGGCATGTTCGTGGGACGCCTCAACTGGGCTCGTTTCGGGTAAACGTGCAGGCATACCACTCGGCTGAACTCTCCAGAAAGCTCCTCCAGTCAGCTCAGGCCAAGCTGGGTCTGTCGGCACGGTGCATTATCCTGCTGGAATGTTCCATCAGTGCGGGGTACATGAAGTCCATGAAGGGCTGCAACGGTCACCAAGCAGTGAGACGTAGGGGGCGCCGGTCAATGAGGTGTCTACTGGACCCAACCCATCCCATGAGAACCTCCAGTATGGAACCACCACCAGCCTGCACACCTCCACACCACCAGCCTGCACAGTGCCTTATTGACAACTGGGGTCCATGGGTTCATGGGGTCTGCAACGCTATCTGCAACCATCAGCCCCAAACCAGTGGCACTGTAACTCATCAGACCACGCCACATGTCACCAGTCTTCTAGGGTCCAGTTGGCAGCCCAGGTGAGGAACTGTGTCTGGTGGGGTGGTGTTAACAGAGGCACTCGGGCGGGTCACGTCATTAAGCACCCGTGGGCAGCCACTGCTCTGTCCAATGTAGGTGGTAATGTCTTCTGAAGTATTTCCACTGCACATGTGACTCTGTGGATCGAGGAATGTTATACACCCCATACAGGTGTGGACATTCCCATTCCCTGTGAGGTAACACTCCCTCCTCATCACTTTACATGCTACTAGCCCATGACGTTTGGTATGTGAGTGTAGATTTGCATGAGACACAAAGCTTTATGATTGATGTGCCAGGTTGACTGCAGTGCCCGACGAGGTCACAGGGGTCCTGTTTCAAAGTGATCACAGCATATACACGAGCACCTGCATCTGGGAGGGACGAACGAAGGACGACGGGAGTCGCTGCGTTGGTGAGAATCTCTCCTCTGTGTTCAGTCTGGCTCTACAGGGTATATTTATGGTGGTCTTTGAACTAATGATCAAAAACAGGATCTGTTTATTTACCCTGTCAGAAGTGTTCAGTGGTGGACAGTGTGGAGGTACCTGTAATTGGGTTCTGTAATTAAGTAGTTGTGTCATGTATCTGTACTGAAGCATTTCCATTTCAGGGGACTGTTTACTTTACACCGCTGCATTATGGGAAATCTGTTTCCTTTATAGTACGTGTGTTGGGCTGGTTTATGAACAGAGACCTGCAGGGGCAGTACAGTAAACTCATTAGTGATCCAGTTTAAACCCAGTTCTAACTAAACTTAACCTTGTAACTAAGCTGCAAATAAATCTTAAAGTGAAATTTTACTCGTCTGCAAAAAATGTTATGGTTCTAGCTAATGGAACCTGTTCTCCTTCAGTGATGATGTAAATAGGCGTCAGTGTCAGACTAATGAAGGAGCTTCTATTAAAGACTGGTGGACTGAGAGACACTAGAGTCTCTTCACCTACACTGAGCTGATGAAGAGTCCTGTTCCAGAAATGATAATAGGACATTAGAGCCGTAATAAACCATGCTCCTGTTACTCTCCATACTTCAGTACATCTGAAGGTACATACTTTAGTACTGGTACTCTCCATACTTAAGTACATCTGAAGGTACATACTTTAGTACTGGTACTCTCCATACTTAAGTACATCTGAAGATACATACTTAAGTATGGAGAGTAACAGTACTAAAGTACATCTGAAGGTACATACTTTAGTACTGTTACTCCAGTGGAGGACTAAAGGGAGGAACTGACACTGGAGGAGGAGTTTACCTTGGGTGTCTCTACTGTAACTCAGCTACATGGCTTGTGTACTGTAAGGGTAATCTGAAGAGGTGTAGAAGTGTCCCCCCTGTAGTGTTCAGTAAGTGTTCAGGGTCATGTTAAGTATGTCTGATGGGTTTGATGATGTCTGACCAGATAAGCTGTTAGTGTTATATAAACAGACTCCAGGTGTGAAATCTGTGAGCCTACACAGCTGGCGGGTTCTCAGTCATGGAACACGTGAGAACTTCCTCTGTGACCAAATTAGCTTTGGCTACATGCTAGCAAGCGACATCACTTTACACGACAAGCAAATCAGAGTTCCCTACAGTTCAGTATGGGCTCTCTGTCGTGGTGTTGTGAAGGGATATGATCAATATTTATTGAGCTCATGTTCTATGTAACACTGTAATGCAGGAACCGGGTTCTTGACACTGCTCTAGTGCATAGTCACCATCAGGAGAAGGTCAGGCACGTGGCCTTGACGGCTTTGCGTTCAGTCTGCTCTTTGTCTCCGCAGGACAGGACGATGAACGACACCCTCACCAACTCAACGGACTACTCCACCGGCTGGCATTTCTCAGTCTCGCCCTTCTTCACCATATCCATGTACGTGGTCAACTTCTTCCTGGGCTTTCCTCTGAACGTCTACTCCATCCTCGTCCTCTACTTTCCCCAGCCGTGGCGTGTGGGGCTTGATGCGTGCTCTGACGGTTTTCAACTCACTGGAACCAAGGGCCGTTGTTGAGATGCTCTTTGTGCTTCTGGGGCCTTTCCAAGCCCTGTGTAGCCTAAACCTGTGCCTGATGGAGCCGTTGGGATTTCTCCTCGGCACCTTCTTCTCCTCTCGCTGTGTGTTCCCCTGCTGCGTGTGCCTGGAGCGCTACCTGGCCGTGGTCCACCCCGTAACCTTCCTGAGGTATAAGCCGCTCCGCTATCGGGTTGCATGCTCCGTCATGGCCTGGATGTGTTCGCTAGCAAATGGTGCTGCCTGCTCATACACACCTTTTCCTTTACCTGCCCTACCAGGTCTTTCTCAGCCATGTACCGGTCCTCATTTTGACTGTGGACGTCTTCTGTTGTGTGTCGATCCTGAGGCATGGCTGAAGGATCCAGGACCTCGGGGCAGGGAGGGTGAGGAAGTTGAGATCAGCACAGACCAAAAGGAAAGCGTTTCTTGTCGTGTCCGTCAGCCTGCTGCTGCTCTGGTACAAACCATCCCACGACCGCTGTTTGCATTCGGCATTCATAACATGCTGCCCATGGACTGACTTCAACATGGCTACAATGGTTTTCTCTGGCCGTCAACACCGCCACAGGGTTTCTGCAGCCAGTCCTTTGCGCTCCATAAGGTGGCAGGACTATCGGGTCTTCGGGCTCTAAGGAAAGGGAAACGTCCTTCCTCACCTGTTTCTGGGTGTGGTACCTAGCAAGGTCTACACAGAGGGAGTTAAGGTGTAATGAACCGTGTCTCAGGTTTTCCAACGTGCAAATTCAAATCCAAATGTTGGTCTGACCTGCACTCCCGTCTGTTTGGGACTTCATCCGTCCCCATCCCTTGTTGCCTCCCACTGGGGCCCCATTTCATGTTCAACTGATGTCTGGAATAGAGATCACATTTTAGAAGATTTAAGAATATCTTAAAAACACACAAATTGGGGGGGGGACTTGGTGAGAAAATCAGATTAGGGCCACCTTTACCTTCCAAAACCTGCTGTGTGTGTAACGTACCCATATATCAGTCATTAGCTCCGCGCTGGTGTCGGGTCCTACTTCTAGTGACCTCTATGACTAGCATGTGAAACTAAACTGTGCTATTAGCTTCCCCCTTGGGGAGAACGTCGATCACTCTAAGCGCCGCCTGCTTAATGTGAGCGAGTGTGAGTGAGAGTAAATAACACAACCACCAGTACAAATAACAGTGTTGTGGAAATGCTTTAGCCTAGAGAGGATTATAGTCACTGTCAAAAGAAAAACCAAGTATCTCCAAAATTCACCAAGCGTTACAGGAGAGGGCAGAAAACCTGGATACATTTGAATGTAAGTCCAATGGAACCAGGCGTTTTTCCGTACCCAAGCATGTTTTGGATATTTCACCGGTGTTATCCTTTCATCATGTCGGAATGTCCACCCAATGTAAAGAGCAGCTCATGTGATCAAATGATTTTCAGCAAAAAATAAAAAACTGGCGCAAAACTGAAGATACATGGTTTTCATTGGCAGCAATGGTGTGTATAATGTATACACTAAATCACTGTAGTAGGGTAACTGAATATTTTGGTTCAGATATAATTCAGATTTAAATTAGATAAAATTTAGTTCCCAAATACTAGAAACACAGGTTCAGGTTTAATCCATGTTCGTCCATCCCACTGATTTAAAACGTTTGAAATGGGAAATGTTTTTTTTTTACTGGTGAAATTCATTTTGGTAAAGAAAAACAACTTGATGAAAATGAATTTTTAGACAGTAAAATGACTTATAATAATAAAATAATGAACAACAAGACCATCCTCCTTTCTTCTCATCCTTTAAATCAACTGTGGAAGGCAAAATATATAATATTTAACATATATAGTTAGGAATAATAGATGCCTGTTTTCCAGTGTTAGATTACCTGGAGATAAGGCCCTTCACTTTGGGGATATTTCTATAATTATATAATAACCTGTACTTTAGCCACATTGTGTACCCTGCGCTGGTTAACCAGGTGATCGGTAATAGCATGGTTCATTATGATGTTAATGGAGTTGGAGTTTGCATTGGAAAGGAGCCGGAGACAGACCACACGATGGAGAGCTACAGGTGAGCACACACCTGACTGTTGTCCACCAGGCTGGAGCTGCTCTACGGCGGCTACACTTGCTCCGATTCTTCGTGTAGATTATAAAAGCGTGACTGATTATGAATGATATTCTAGGCAGAGGCCTGTATGGAAATACTCTGCTGCCTATAAAGCAACTTCTGTTGTTTAGTTCACAGGACTGACGGGCACCCGTCAGAAGAACATGCAGCAAACTGGCATCATGTTCCAGCTCACCTGCAGGATACGTCCTAAATTTTCAGTAAACAAGCTTCAAGAGAAACCTCTGCCTGGTTCGTGCAATAAGGAAAATTAAAACCATGTTTCAAATAGAGTTCCACTTCCCCATCAGATCCTGCAATTAAATACAGTTCCCCAGGTGCTTCATTACTGATAAATACAGTTTAGATAGATAGACAGATAGCTAGATAGATAATCTGGGTTTTAATGTAGATTTCCCTACATCCCAATTTTAATAGGCTTTTTAAGACAAACAGATTAACAAACAGACGATGCAAAAAAAAAAGTGACATTAAAATAAATCTGAAATTATGTTACACGAACTTCTACATCAAGCTAAGCTTTTTTGGAAACATAAGTAGGTTTTACTGCAGTTTAACAACAACAACAACAACAACAACAACAACAACAAGTATCCACTGGGGTACAGTTTTATTCAGCTGTTCCCGTGATGGGTGGAGTACAGCTTGGAGTTTAGGATGGAGGTTAAATTCTGTAAGCAACATTTAAAGCTACACCATGAGTTCACTCTGGCTTCACAGCTAAACTACAATTTCAGAGACCTTGTGACTAAATAACTTCTAAAATAGGACTAATAAATCCATATCCCTCAAACGAGACATGAATTCTGGGTTTACAGTAATTTAGCTCTCTGTAAAAATCATTTTGATGAGGTTTTAACTTTAACAGTAATAAAGAACATGTGGTGCAGCCACCCATGGATCCCCCCAACGTTAGGAGGTTTGGAGTTTGCATCCTAGTCATACCCCAAAAGCCAACCCATCCAACTGTGTGATGGAAGGAGAGGATATGAGCTCTACAAGGTCTGATTAGTTAGTTAAACTTCCATGACTAGTGGACCAAAACAATAAGCTTTTCTAAAAATGTTTGTATATTATATATGCTCTATTTATTAAACTTTTTGGAGATGTATGTAATTTTTTTACAGTTTGTGTCACAGCTTTTCTCAACTCTAAGCTCCACCCTAAAATAAGTAATTGTCTGTAAAACGCTGTGTGGAACCGCTCACTCGCTCACGTGTTAGAGTAGAACTGTGTTGAGTTGTTCTAGTGGTGTGTAGAGTACAGGGTGGAGATCCGGATGGGTGTTTAATACATGGATTAGAGCAGGTGTAGTTATGATGGAGGATGTATTATAAACCCTGCTGAGGCCTGAACACCAGCACTGGTCCTGATTTGTGTGGACACCGTGGCTGTGTGAGATTTGCATTGGAGATACAGCTGTATGGTCACTAATGGGACAGGACAAAAATAACACCAGTGGACGGAGTTCTGGATCAACATAAATACCCCACAGACGCACCTGCAGCTGAGAGAGAAGACCTCCGGACAGTCGAGGGTCCTGCTGAACCTGTAAGAATCTCCTTTCTCTATTCAGTAATGAGTTATAGATTATTACTACAGTCCAATAGAATCTGATCACTTCTCAGTTTATTGTTCATGTATTTACTGTGATGTCAGATTTCTTGTATATACAGTATATAAGCTGTTATATAGTGTACACTATACACGCTAAATGCTTGGTAGTGTAATCACATAGGGAGTGAAGGCTATGTCCACACAACAGTGTATGCCGTCTTGAGTCAGACAATCAGGAACACAGCCGGGCACACAGGGGGCGCAGTGTCCCAATATTACATACACAGGCATATCGAAATCATCTGGACTAATTTAGTTTTATATACTAAAATCAACATCACAGGCCGACCGCACCACGTCAGTGTATAATACGTATGGAGAGTAACAGTACTACAGTATGTACCTTCAGATGTACTTAAGTATGGAGAGTAACAGTACTACAGTATGTACCTTCAGATGTACTGAAGTATGGAGAGTAACAGTACTAAAGTATGTACTTTGAGATGTACTTAAGTATGGAGAGTAACAGTACTAAAGTATGTACTTTGAGATGTACTGAAGTATGGAGAGTAACAGGAGCATGGTTTATTACGGCTCTAATGTCCTATTATCATTTCTGGAACAGGACTCTTCCACTCGCTACACTGAAGGAGAACAGGTTTCATCAGCTAGTGAGCGCTGCACCCTGATTGGCTTACGCTTCTTTTGTTTGGACATGTGTTTATATGCTCATATAATCCAGAAGGACAGATTGGGCCATAATGTTGTGGAGTGAACAGTCAGATACTAGATTTTAGCATGCAGTGGAGTTAAAGTCCCCCAGAATGGAGACACTTCAGTACAGATACACGAAAGCTAGTCAAGCTAGGCTAGCATTACGCTAACTGTACCACACCAGCAGCTCACATCTAAAGCGTGAAAGATATTCCAGTAAAAATGTTCCTCATTTTAACTTCATATCTTTACAGTCTAATTCAGTAAAAACTTCAACTTGATGTCCCACCCTGTAGGAGGAGGGCTTTAGCCTGTTAGCTCTAGTTTAGCATGCTTAGCCTGCTGTATTTTAGCCTTGTTGCTTTTACACCCATCAGTGCTCTCCTGAAACCAGAGCTACAGGACCGCTAGGACTGAAACCTAAAGGCTTTGCTTTCTAATGGGAACTGACTTAATGGCCACCATTAGAGACCACTCGTTTCCATCAAAGACACCGTCAGATCTCATTAGAACATCAGACACATCTGGAATCAGGTCCCAGAACACCTGTTAAACCATTAGAACCCTTTACACTGTGGTATCAACCCAGTGGTGTATTACTGACACCACCAGAACCAGCAGAAACCGGTACTGGCTTCTATGGTGTATATCTTTTAGCAGGGTGCTTCATACGGGCACCATTCACAGCACATGGGCATTTACTGTTGATGCTGCAGTAATACAGGATCCAGCTGTTGTGATTTGCTGGCATGAGTGCATTAACAATCCACTTCAAAGTGCTGGTCAGCAATCAGATGCTGACGATTAGGCATTGTTTGTTTTAAAAAAAAACGTCCTGGATATATAATTAGCTGAAGTCTGTATTAACAATGTATTAAAATTAATTTAACAAATTATTAAAACTCAATTAATTTTAGTCCTGGCTGGGCCCTGCGCGATAGGACCCCCTAGCTCGGGCCGAGGCCCTTACGCGCTTATCCCCCTAGCTCGGGCCGAGGCCCTTGCGCATTAGGACCCCCTAGCTCGGGCCGAAGATCTCTCTGCTCAAGACCTCTATAAAAATAAAACGGGCTAACACGGTATCAGCCTGTCCTCTCGCTGTCTGTTCCAGAGCTGCGTCTGTTTGGAGCGCTACCTGGCCGTGGTCCACCCAGTCACCTTCCTGAGGTACAAGCCGCTCCGCTATCGGGTCGGGTGCTCCATCACAGTCTGGGTCTGTTCAGTAGCCATTGCCTTTATCTACTCCTGGAGGTTTCCCAACATGCCCTATGATGTTTTCTCAGCCATCTACCTCCTCGTATTGATAGTGGACGTGTTCTGTTGTGTGTCCATCCTGAGAAAGCTGAGGGACCCAGGACCGAGAGACATGGAGAGAGATGCTGGGGAGATGAACGCTGCTAAAAAGAAGGCCTTCCAGGTGGTCTGTGTTAATCTGCTGGCGTTTCTGATCCAGAACGTCCCAATATACGTCGGCTACGGTCTTGAGAACCACGTACCTTACTACGAGTTCAGTATGATCCTAACGATTAGTCTGGCGATCAGCATCTTCACACAGTATTGGCAGCCCATCTATGTGCTCCACAAAGCTGGATTTGGTTTGCACACCTAAATCTTAAACCAGTAAGTTTAATTCCACCAAAAACATGTTCAGAACATCAAAAAAATAAATAAATAAACAAATAAATAAATAAATAAATAAATAAATAAATAAATAGTTCGCAGCTGGTAACGCGCTGGTTGGTACTACCGTTCACTACCGCTGCACAGCGCCCTCTGTTGGCGGTGATATCCTCCACATCCATTGACGTTCCTTGGTTCCAAGAAAATGCAGCCTGGTTCCCTGAATAGCACCAAGGTTCTAGTGAGCCTGAATAGAACCAGGTCAGGATCCAGAGTTCTTTTGCATAAAAAGGTCTAATAGAGCAGCATTTTAAAAAGGTTTTATATAGAAATGTTAGTAATTCTCTGTGTCTGAAGAACAATTTTACCATGTAAGAACCGTGTAAGTGGTTGTGCATATTAAAGAACCTTTAAAGAACCATTGTTTAAGAATGTTGTTCTTAGAAAAGTCAATTCTGATACATGTTGACATCTCTGATTCATTTTACTATTATCATGTACTATGAATAAACACTTTAGCTAGTAAGTGAAGCTTCATGATGATGGATGGATGGATGGATGGATGGATGGATGGATGTATTTTCCTCCTCCTCCTCGAATATAACAAGGGTGTGTTGGGTAACGAGGGTGTGTTGGGTTCTTTACTCCCCGTCTCGGCCTAACATTTGTACTGTATGTGTTTACAGCATGTTTGAGATCTGACCCCGGATGTTTATAGGCTTGTGTGGTTGTTGTGGCCCATGTGGGAGATAGGGGTCAAGGCCCCGGTCTAGGTGACTGTGCCACACCAATAAGAGTCCTTGGGGAGGACTGCTAACACTACATTGGCCTCCCTGTGATCTGAATAACCTTGTAACGTGACTCTGGATTAGTCCATCAGCTAAACTCAGTCAGTCCCGTGATATAATAATATTCAGCCTGTTCCTTTTTCAGTAGTGTTGTAGTACTCGTGTCTGGTCTTGGTATAAAGACTGATAAACTCGTGGTCTCAGTCTTGATGTTATTTGAACTTTGAAAATTAAGATCTCCATTTGAGTGTGATGCCTCCTGATGAGGTCACTGGAGGCTAAATTATTGAAGCTCAACAAAAAATAAATAAAAAAATAAAAGTAATTTGTCTGGCAAAATCTTTATCGTTCCGTGCTTTTCCACCACACATACACACTCAAAAAAAAAAAAATTAATTAAATAAAATATACATAAAAAAAAAAACATTAACTCTGTGGTCTGGAACTGTTGAACCCATGATGCTAATGGCCATGGAGCGTTGTGCTGCATGATGAACTGCACAGAGTTTAACTTGGGAAAAATCGTATCCCACCAGGGACCACATTCAACAGGAAGCGTCCGTCGTTGGAACATTCGCTGTTTAATCCGTGCAGGAGATCCATAATGTGGGATTATAACAGTCCACCTTCATAACGAATAGAGGAAACACTCACGGAGCTCTGTGAGCTGGTATTAGCTGCTGTATTTCTGTCTATATAACCATAAACAGTTAACATTTTGCCAGAACATTCAAAACATTTAATATAAATGTTTTATTTTTGCTAATAACTGTCTTAAATTCTGCAGCGGACTGGAGGCCTGTCCAGGGTCTTTCCTGCTTTCCACCCAGTGAGAGCTGGCGTGGGCCCAGCACCTCCCATGACCCAGGAGGATAAGCATCTCAGTAGACGAATAGATAGACTAGACTTCCCTCTATTCCAACACAAAACACCACCACCACCACCACCACCACCACCACCTGATCATTATTTAAACTGCAGGAGGTTATTGACGTATTAAGCCAAACGCGTCCGTGTTAATGCCACTGTGTTTAGAATCGCTACCTAATCCAAATCAGACCATGAATGAGTCCCCCCTGATGCTCTGGGGGTGATTTAGGTATGTGGTAATGGTTCTTTGGTTGAGGCAGTACGTTTGAACCACAGTGCCTACAGTAAATCCGCCATCCCTGGACCAACTGAACACTGATGTGTCTTACATCCAGGAGAAACTTGTCCAGTACATGCCAAATTCAGTCACAGCTGTTCCTTATTTAAACTTCAACTTAAAGCCTAACCCTGTAGGAGGAGGGCATTAGCCTGTTAGCTCCACTTTAGCATGCTTAGCCTGCTAAATTTTAGCCTAGTTCCTCATCTGTCAGTGCCCTCCTAAAAACAGACCTTCAGAACCATTAGGACGGAAACCCAGAGGCTTTGCTTTCCAATAGGAACTGGTTTAATAGCTACCATTACAGATCACTGGTTTCCATCTAGAACACCTTCACATTCCAACAGAACACCATTAGGCACATGCGGAATTCCCTGAGCATCTGTCAAACCATTAGAACACTTTACACGGTGACATGACCAGCATGGCATATGGTGCCACAGTGCTTACGCCGTAAAGCATCATTACTTGAGTTCCAATTGGTATGCACCGACCTGTTCTCGGAGTTGACCCGTGTTAGGATTTGACCTGGTCTAGGATTTGGAAAACTCTCGTTTGTGTAGCGACACATACCACAGTTCCCACATGTAGTTCCCGAAAGAACGGCTCTGCTTAGTGATATACTTCATAAAATAAACGTGTGTCTAACAATCACATGTTCCATCTCTCTCTCTTTTCTGTCATCAGCCTGTCCTCTCGCTGTCTGTTCCACAGCTGTGTGTGTGTGGAGCGCTACCTGGCCGTGGTCCACCCTGTAACCTTCCTGAGGTACAAGCCGCTCCGCTATCGGGTCATGTGCTCCATCGCAGTCTGGATCTGTTCGTTAGCCATTGCTGTTACCTACTCCTGGAGGTTTCCCTACATGCCCTATGATGTTCTCAGCCATCTACCTCCTCGTATTGACCATCCTGAGAAAGCTGAGGGACCCAGGCCCGAGAGACATGGAGAGAGATGCTGGGGAGATGAATGCAGCTAAGAAGAGGGCCTTCCAGGTGGTCTCTGTTAATCTGCTGGCGTTTCTGATTCAGAACTTTCCAGTATGTCACCTATGGTCTTCAAAAGTATGTCCGACTACGTATTCAGGATAGTCCTAACGATTAGTCTGGTGATCAGCATCTTCACCGAGTATTGGCAGCCAGTCTGTGTGCTCCACAGAGCCGGTAAACTGCCGTTAATACGCTCTAGATAGTTCTTCACCTGCTGCATTACATTCTTAAAGCTCAACAAGGGTTCTCTCGAATATGCACAGCTCCTCTTTACCAGCGGGGAACGGCTTCTGTTTCAGTTTGAGCTGTTTAGCATGTCCATTGTTGAGGACAGAGACAACAACAACAACAACAACAACAACAACAACAACAACAGGTCTGTTGGAGAGCCTCTACATCATATCACCAGTAGTGGATCCGGTGCTGCGTTCTGGATATGAACAAACATCTGGAATAACAGCCCAAACGCTTGCAGGTCATCTGTACGCTCCACCATCTCGGTACTACCATTCACTGCCGATTCTTTCTATGAATTTTAAAATCACGTGTCGGAGGTTTTAAACCAAATGCTTGAAGTTGCCAATAACGAAGTGGGTCCGAACGATGTAGCTCACGTCGCAATACAGGGCGTTCTCTCAGTGTTTCCTCATGTGTTCAGGTAATCAACAGCATGATAGAACTGGACTCGGTTCTGCTAGTGACTGAAAAATTCATTCATTGTAAATTAGAAATACTTTCTGATGAAACAATACAGCTAGTGATTTGGATTGTACAAGCTCCCCGTGGAGGAGCTACAAATAAGACATCGTGGATGTTCAGTTCGGAACTTGTTCAGGAGTGGGGGGGAGAAAAAAAAAAAAAAAAAAAAAAAAAAAACACACACACACACACACACACACGTACGTACGTATGTTTTGCAAAACAATGATGACCTACGTTTTGCATTTCCAAACTAATGAGCCCGGATCAAAACGATCGGCACAGAGCAAACCGCAAAGCGGATAAAACCGATGTAGGTTTATCTGTAAATGATACGGTCAGCTTTGCAGATCGAGCAGCGTCAGATCGCTATCTCCTCACATCTCACGTTTCCACTTTTCTCTTTTCTTCTCTCCCTCTCCTCCTCCAGGAGGGCTGCAAACTGCCATTCTAGCCGTGCCAGCTCTGTGGCCAGATGCTAGAGCACGCGGTGGTGACCCCTGACGACCGCATGCTCTAGCATCTAGCATCTAATTTATCTTAATATTTCTTTAATTTATTTTACAAGCAACTTAGTGAAGCTGTGCCCTCTCGAATCATGCTAGTAGAGAGAGTTTTGGTCAGTTTTTTCGCTGTGAAAGTCCTACTTTCACTCTCCTGGTGCACCGCGGCGCAGCAGCATGGTCCCTTTGTGTACACCCGGGATCAGCTGATGACGCTGAAGCCGGCCGGCATGGACACCAGGACCGCTGACATCCCCGAAGAGCTTTGGAGACGGACGCACAGGGGATGCAGAGGAGGAACTAAACAGCGCACGGGGAAAGGGGCGAAAAGACGGAGGCTTATGGAGAAAAAGGGATATAAGCCGCGTCTTCCCACTCTCATCATGGGCAACGTGAGGTCTCTGGCTAACAAGATGGATGAGCTAGCAGCGTTAGCCATGAGTCAGAAGGAGTACCGGCAGTGTAGTTTAATGTGCTTTTCGGAGACATGGCTACACCGGGACATTCCGGATGACAACGTTTCCATCACTGGCTTTCAGACTGTTCGGGCCGACCGGGACTGCACCGAGAGCGGTAAGCGTAAAGGGGGAGGGCTAGCTGTGTTAGTTAGAACCGCTGG
>JAMWET010001817.1:35000-67104 GCA_024036415.1 Prochilodus magdalenae
ATAGCAAATTATATATCGCTACCTCCCAGTCACTGACCAGTTCGCTGATTTTTACAAATTTAGTGGAGGAACATGAAATCTTATCAGGATAAACGTTTCTGGAGGAGTTGCTGGGGAGAGTCACCAAGACCCTGCTTTCTTTCATGGGGAGTCGTTTATGATTGGCATTGGTTACAGACGAGCCAAATTTATTTAGTATTTGTCTTTCCAAAAATAAAACAAAACATTAACACAAATCAGCAGAAAAGAGAATAAGAATAAAAATATCACTCACTCACAAAACAACCCCAATTTATTTTTTGACGATGTCTGCAATGTCCATGGCAGGATCCAGGAGTGAAGTTCATCAGGCCAACCCCACCCATTTCACTTGCCCCTTTTCTCACTACATCTTCTCCATTTTAAAAGACTTCTCTTTTCCAACTACATTTTTTTGCAGTTCCGGTTCATAAAGTGTTCCCTCTGTTTCCCACCACCGGGGTTCCGCGGTTTATATACCGGAGGTTCTCAGTATCTGTTCAGAAACTGTAAAATACTCGTCCGTGAAGTTTTGCTCGTATCCTTTTTCAAATTGTCTTTAGTCGTGAAATCCTAAACATCTTCCCCCACCTTAAACTTGAAGCGTAGTTACTCTGCTCCTGAAGGAATCAAACCGTACCAGGTTTGGCTGAGGGAATCGAGAGGGGTCATTTAGATGCTGGTGTGAGGGGTGTGATTATACCATATCCTGCACTACGTGGATGTTTCTGGTATTAACAGCTGTGAAGCACTTCCACATGTAATTCCTGAGCGTCTTGTTAAACCTTTCGCAGATTGACCCTTTCTGACCCGTAGCAGAGTGAACAGCGTTGGGTTTTTAATTAAACCTTGAAAGTCTTTTTGGTGAAAAATTCCTTTCCTTGATCCGTTTACAGGTTTAGGAACGCGCCCTTCCTTTAAACAGGAAGGAAAAGCCTCCAGCGCTGGGCTGGTTTCTCAATAAGCGTACCCGAGCAGATTCAGATTAAATATCTAAACACATTAACCAATCACATTCTCCGACAGGTTCGACATGCCCACTAAATCCACCTGCCCTGGCTCATCCCTGTTTCCCACAAGACCAGGTTTAAGAGGAGTACACGTATCCTGCACTGCCAGCCAGTTTAACTCGTTTGCTCTGGATCCTATTTTTTCAGTACCTGCTCTTTGTAAACTCAGCCCCTCTGTAAGACCCCCGGGTTTGAGGGGGTATAATATTCAACAACCGCTCAGTCATTTTGCACCATCTTTGCAATAATGGAAGAAAATGAGTCTGCAGTCACATTTACTCTTACAAACTGAAGTCTAGTGATGAGAAATATTTACATTGTTCTATTAAATAATAGAAAGCAGCCTATAGTTTCCCAACATCGACGTTTTGAATTTGGTAAGTGCCAGATTCCGCATAACTCAGCTCTGGCAATGGTGCATTTTAGCCCTGACCTCAGTAGTGGCGGCCCCACGTGCCACCGCTACACCATGCACAGGTACACGTGAGGTGCGTCAGAGGGGCTTTGTGAATGGGAGTGTGAAAAAGGCGGGAAGCTCAAACAAAGGAGACGCCAACAGGGGCGAGATTAAACAAAAGGGAAGACTTCTAAAAGAACAAACAAACAAACAAACAAACAAAAACAGGATCTTTTCTTTTCTGGGTCTTTATATTTTCTCTCGTTTAGTTTAACCCACATGTCTCAGTTTTTTTTTTTTTTTTTTTTTTTTTTTTGGAAGAAGCGTCTTTTCTCTTTCTTTTGCAGCTTACTGGGTTTTGTTCGGTTTTTTTCCTCCTTTCCTTTCTTTTTCCTTTCTCTAGTACCATTACCAGCTACCCCTCTACAAAGGTGTAGCAGTGGACGGCTGCTTGGTGGAATCTTATATAGCCGGTGCATCAGGTGCAGCTCGTTGGGTGATCAGCCCGGGGCATTCTGGGGGTTGGAGTTCCAGGCTGTAGTTGCCTAGGAGCGGCGCTGCCACTGCTGCCCTCTGCTGGCAGTAGGCGGCACCGCACAAACCCGTTACAGGAGCCGTGATAAGCTGTTCAGCTCCATGCGGCGGTGAGGAGCCGGTGCTGTAGGTTGTACTGTGCACTAGTGAGTCAGATCCACTCAGGTAATGAGAGACTCAGCCAGTGCAGTGCACCACGACACAGCTTAACAAGCGGCTGCTGCAGCCATCCGCCTCCGCCTCCACCTCCGCCTCCGCGTATATCTGAGAATCCCTCACATTCTCGAGCTGTAGATGAAGAGGTGGAGAAATGAATAAGCAGCTGCTGATGATGTGATACATTCAGAACTAGACTCAACACCGCACTGATACCATCTGTTCACCCTCTCATTTACATTTCTCTCTCTCTCTCTCTCTCTCTCTCTCTCATCTGTCTCTCTCATCTGTCTCTCTCTCTCTCTCTCTCTCTCTCTCTCTCTCTCTCTCTCTCTCATCTGTCTCTCTCTCTCTCTCTCTCTCATCTGTCTCTCTCTCTCTCTCTCTCTCTCTCATCTCTCTCTCTCTCTCTATCTCATCTGTCTCTCTCTCTCTCTCTCTCTCTCTCATCTCTCTCTCTCTCTCTCTCATCTCTCTCTCTCTCATCTCTCTCTCTCTTTCTCTCATATCTCTCTCTACCTCTCTCTCTCTCCTCCTTTCATCTGTCTGTCTCCCTCTCATCTCTCTCACCCTCTCTCTCTCTCTCTATCTCATCTCTCTCTCTCTCATCTCTCTCTCTCTTTCTCTCATATCTCTCTCTACCTCTCTCTCTCTCCTCCTTTCATCTGTCTGTCTCCCTCTCATCTCTCCCCCCCCTCTCTCTACCTCTCTCTCTCTCTCTCTCTCCCTCGCCCTCTCTCCCTCTCTCCCTCTCTCTCCCTCTCTCTCTCTCTCTCTCTCTCCTCCTCTCATCTGTCTGTTTCCCTCTCATCTCTCTCTCTCTTTCTCTCTCTCTCTCTCTCTCTCTCTCTCTCTCTCTCTCTCTCTCTCTCTCTCTCATATTTCTCTCTCTCTTTCTCTCTCTCTTTCTCTCTCTCTCTCCCTCCCTCCCTCCCTCATCTGTCTCTCTCCCTCTCATCTCTCCCTCTCTCTCTCTCTCTCTCCTCCTCTCATCTGTCTCTCTCCCTCTCATCTCTCCCTCTCTTGAGCACAGGAATGACATTTCTCCAGAGCGATCACATCAGAACCAACAGAGCAGCTAGGGGCACCTGAGCATGTGTCAGCTCCACCTGTGCAGTTACTCCGTCCTGGACTAATCAGACTGGATCTAATCAGACTGGATCTAATCAGACTGGATCTAATCAGACTGGGTCTAATCAGACTGGATCTAATCAGACTGGATCTAATCAGACTGGATCTAATCAGACTGGATCTAATCAGACTGGATCTAATCAGACTGGATCTAATCAGACTGGATCTAATCAGACTGGGTCTAATAGAGGTTCTAAGCTGGTTCTCCTATTAGTTCTGTCCTTCCCTTCATCCGGGTTCGACCTGAGGAGGTTGGGTTCCGCCCTTGAGCCTGGTTCCTCTCGAGGGTTCTTCCTCACTCGAGGGAGTTTCTCCTCGCCCCTGTTGCCTCTGGCTTGTTCAAGGGGGCTTGGACCCTTATACCGCACACATACTAACAGTATGTACTTCTTTAACCGCTGAGCCGTACGTACTAGATCCAGTTCAGTAGGTACTGCTCCAGTATGCCATTTCAGACGCAGCCAGTCTTTCCCGGGCGAGGATGTTATCTTAGAGAGCGTAAAGTTCCTCCTCCTTATTTCAGGAGAGAGAACTGAACCATTTCACTCGCTGCTGAGTTTGAGCTGAGTTCAGAGATACAGCTCCACTGAGCGAAGAGGCTGGATCCAAATGAGGACAGATTCAGTGCTTCCAATAGAACGGACCAGCAGCAGTGGATTCTGAAAGAGTGAAAGCTGTGGAAGCTGAAGCTCTGGGTGCTTGGTGGTAATCCAGCTGGGACTACAGACAGCGGCAGGAGTGTTGATCTGTAGTCTGCAGTTCCTGTTTGGAGCCTGGACAAGGACGTTGTGACTGTGTTCGATTTGCATTGGAGACAAATCTGTGCGGTCAGTGACGTGACAGGACAACAATAACACGAGTGGACAAGGTTCCATCTTTCTATAGGTAAGCACCACACTGACGCACCTGCAGCCGAGGGAGAGGACAGGCGGACGGTCGAGTCCTGAAGCTGTAAGGATCTCCTTTCTCTTTTTATTTCTCTGGGTCCACTATCGAGCAGCATGGGATTATTTATCATCAGAGTATTAAATGTGCAGTGGTCTGTAGTCTCAGGAAATAATCTCAGTGGGAATTTAAAGATACCGCTCTGAGGCATGTGGTCCTTTTTGATTGATGTGTGTGATTATCCGGTTCGGCTGTTTAGATAAGCTTGCTGTAGACTCAACGCTAAATAGCATCAAGCTTAGGGTTGCCACCTTTTAGAAATGAAAATAAACGAGGGGGGGGTGTGGTTATGTGTGAGTGTCATCTGTTCGAAATCACGTCCCGCAGAACAAATTTACGAACATTTACGGAATTACAGAACAAATTTACGAACATTTAGGTAAATACGGAACAAATTTACGAACATTTAGGTAAATACGGAACAAATTTACGGAAATACGGAACAAAGCGCGTTCCATATTTGAACTGAGTCCGAAGGGAGGGTGGTTGGGGGGTTTGAGAGAGATTGTGATCACTTGTGTGCGTCACAGACATGTATATCGGACATTTACCGAAATACAGAACAAATTTACGCACATTTACTGAAAAACAGAACAAATTTACGCACGTTTACCGAAATACAGAACAAATTTACGGACAATTACAGAAATACAGAACAAATTTACGAACATTTATGGAAATACAGAACAAATTTACAAACATTTACGGAAATACAGA
Source organism: Prochilodus magdalenae (assembly GCA_024036415.1). Taxonomy (NCBI): domain Eukaryota; kingdom Metazoa; phylum Chordata; class Actinopteri; order Characiformes; family Prochilodontidae; genus Prochilodus; species Prochilodus magdalenae. The sequence goes on from JAMWET010001817.1 coordinate 39,909, forward strand.
ACAAATTTATGGACATTTACAGAATTACAGAACAAATTTACAAACATTTAAGTAAATACAGAACAAATTTACAAACATTTACGGAAATACAGAACAAATTTATGGACATTTACAGAATTACAGAACAAATTTACGAACATTTAAGTAAATACAGAACAAATTTACAGACATTTACGGAAATACAGAACAAATTTACTAACATTTACGGAAATACAGAACAAATTTATGGACATTTACAGAAATACAGAACAAATTTACGAACATTTAAGTAAATACAGAACAAATTTACAGACATTTACGGAAATACAGAACAAATTTACTAACATTTACAGAAATACAGAACAAATTTACTAACGTTTACGAAAATACAGAACAAATTTACGCACATTTACGGAAATACAGAACAAATTTACGCACGATTACAGAAATACAGAACAAATTTACGAACATTTATGGAAATACAGAACAAATTTACGCGCATTTACGGAAAAATCAGAACAAATTTACGCACGATTACAGAAATACAGAACAAATTTACGAACATTTATGGAAATACAGAACAAATTTACGCACATTTACTGAAATACAGAACAAATTTACGAACATTTAAGTACATACGGAACAAATTTACAGACATTTACGGAAATACAGAACAAATTTACGCACATTTACAGAAATACGGAACAAATTTACGCACATTTACTGAAATATAGAACAAATTTACAAACATTTACGGAAATACAGAACAAATTTACAGACATTTACGAAAATATGGAACAAATCGTTTTATTCTCAAATAAAGGAGGATTCCGTATTTTACAGGACGGGTGGTAACCCTAGTCAAGCTGTTGAAGCTGCGGTACACAAGGTACTGAGAGCCCTGAGAGGCGTGCACTGTGTGGTTTACCCGGTAGCCTGCGGCGCTGGTGGAGGAGTCGGTGTTTAAACTCAGTAACGTGATGCACCGCCAGTGTTAATGTACTGCTGGTCTGTAATGATACTCTGTCCTCCTCCTTCCAGCACCTGAACATGAACTCCACACTCACTAACTCAGCCGAATGCGATACTGTGCTCATCTTAAAAATATCCATCTACGTGGTGAATCTCCTCCTGGGCCTTCCTCTGAACGTCTACGTCCTCGTCCTCCTCTTCCCCGGCCGTGGCGTGACGGAGGGCTCTGACGTGTTCAGCTGGAACCAGGCCGTGTCTGACGTGTTCTTCACGCTCCTCGGACCTTTCTACATCCTGTGTAGCGTTAACCTGGAGCTGTGCTTGTTCCAGGCTACGGGCTTTCTCCTCGGCCTCAGCCAGTCCTCTCGCTGTCTGTTCCAGTGCTGCGTGTGTGTGGAGCGCTACCTGGCCGTGGTCCACCCCGTCACCTTCCTGAGGTACAAGCCGCTCCGCTATCGGGTCGCGTGCGCCGCCGGGACCTGGGTGGTTTCGTTAGCGGTTGCCGTGCTCTGCTCATGCACATATCCCGAAATGCCCTTCAGCGTTTTCTCAGCTCTGTACCTCCTCATATTGACTGTGGACGGCTTCTGTTGTGTGTCCATCCTGAGGAAGCTGAGGGATCCAGGGCCGGGAGATAAGGAGGGCGATGCTGGGGAGATGAACGCTGTTAAGAGGAGGGCCTTTCAGGTGGTCTCCATCAACCTGCTGGCATTTCTGATCCAGAATATTCCCATATCTGTAGCCTTTGGTGTTCAGAACAGCCTGGCTGATCATGTGTTCAGTGTAGCTGTAACCATCAGCCTGGCGGTCAACACAGTTACCGGGTTTCTGTGGCAGGTCCATGTGCTCCACAGAGCTGGTAAACTACCGGTAATGCCTTTCTCCCCCAGAAGGTGACTTTCTGTGGATAGTAAACGGGCTCTGCACTAACACCCTACAGATGCGAGCTCTCCGGACCAACAACGACCCCCTCCGTGATGTTCTGGGTGAGCTTAGTCATGTGGAAACGGGTTCTTTGGTTGGGGTGACAGTAGATCTGAACCACAGTGCCTACACTGAACCGCTGGACAACCAGGTTTCCCCTACAGCCCATCATCTTACCATGGAACACAACATTCCTGTGCCGGTATTCCAAGACTGACTGATTGACATGATAAACTTTCAGAAGCATTCACACATCTGGACTGGCCCGCCATATCCCCAGATTTGAGTCCTCTTGGGAATCTGTGGGAATCTCCACCAAATCTGGCCCAACTGACCAATCCTCTGATGTAACAGTATCTGAACACTGATGTAGCTACATCCAGAATCTCGTCCAGTCCATGCCCGATCCAGTCCCAGCTGGTGCTGGTGCTGGTGGAGGGGTTACACAGTGTTAGGTACGGTTCAGTCACAGGGGAGTTCAGTAAGTTTATCCTCCTCCCTCACTTTGAATACAGAATTAATTTATTCATGTATGAATGGATTATGAATTACCCCTGCACAGTGTGAGATTCTATAAATAAACGATCTGTGAAACGGTGACGTCTCCTGTCCAGTGAATAACGGTACTCCATCTGTACCAGTATGTTTGAGTTCTCTGGTTCGTGTTAGGTACTTGGGTTTGGGCCTGGTGACCATTCAGAACCTCAGTCGTTCCTCGTTTCTTCATAGGCGGTGGGACACCAGCCTCCACTGGAATCCGTTCTCCCTCGGTCCCCATTACATTTCCTGTTCCACTGGCTCCCACACCACCCCAAAGCCTAATAGATGCTTGGAGAGGTGGGTGTAGCTCAGTGGACAACACCACTACCCACCAAGGAGCTATCACCACATGAGGTTCGAGTTCTGGTCTTGGTGACTGTGCTGTGCTACACCAGTAAGAGTCCCTGGGTAAGACTCCTAACACTGCAGGCCCACCTGTAATATGAGTAACCTGTAAGTCGCTCTGGATACGAGCCTCAGCTCCATGCTGTAACTGTAAAAGCGTGTAATGTAAATACTAAGAGGTCGTCTCCCAGGTCATGTGTCGACTTTGACAGTTCCTCTAAACCTCCCTAACTGGAATATCAAACGGTGAACACTATAAAGATGTTTATAGATATACAGAGATCATATGTAGTGTTTTGCTGCTTCAGGTTTGGATCTTCAGTCATGTCTGTAGAAAGTGCATCTCAAGGAGTTCTGGAACTAAATGGAAATACAGCATGTAGTTATCACTTCTGATGGGAAAATCCTCAGCTTATTTTAATAAATAACTGAGAGAGGATAAAGGAAAGCTGAATATGTGCTGTGTATTTTTATCTCCGTCTGTATTTGCATTGTAATTCTCTATTTTAAATGAGTCGCCTGCAGGGGGTTTATACTGTAGGGCTGAGTGTTTCTAAACTCAGTTTCTAAAGGGAGGTTCCAGCCTCTTTAGGTCCGGACGACTGCTGTATCCACTCTTTCACAGAGGAACTCACATGGACTGAACACACCACACAGGTGGTGAAAAAGGCACAACAGCGCCTCTTCTTCCTCCGACGGCTGAGGAGGTTTGGCATGGACCCCCGCACCCTCAGGACATTCTACACATGTACTGTGGAGAGCATTCTAACTGGCTCCATCACCACCTGGTATGGAGCTGCACTGCTATCGAGCGGAAAGCTAAGCAGAGGGTGGTGCGGACAGCCCAGTACATCACCGGAGTTCAGCTTCCACACCTCCTGGATTTATACACCAGCCGCTGCCTGAGGAGAACCAGGAGGGTTCTAAAGGGCTCCACCCACCCAAGCCACCGTCTGTTCTCACAGCTGCCGAGTGGGAGGAGATTCCGAAGTATAAAGTCCAGAACCAGCCGCCTCCGAGATTCATCAGGCTACTGAACAGCCAGTAGTGCTGATGCACCGGTATATGGACCTGGTTCAGCACACCTCACCAACACCATCTAAACGATGGTCTCCATGGAGACTCCTCACTCTGCACTTTACATTAGCATATTTACACTGCACATATAGACTGACCTACTGTTATCCTCCATTTACACTGTATATCTGTAGTGTATGTATATACATCAATACTCTATGCCCTGTATATACCCTGCATCTACCTCGGCCTTACCATAGTGCTATATGGTAATGTGTACATCTGCATATATCAGTTTTTATTCATAGTTTTTATTCATAACTGTAAATTAGTGTAAACAGAGATATTGGTGTTTAGTATTGTATATATTTATTGTCTATTTATATGTTTGTATTGAAGTTCTGTAAGGGACTACACACCTAAGTTTTTCACTCACCTTCACACCTGTGAACATGTGACAATAAAAGTGATTTGGTTTCTACCTTGGTATTTGGACCAAGCCAGTGAACATGCCAGGCTGCCAGTTCATTACGGTTGTGCTGGTGTACAGGGGCTGTTCCCAAACCCAGCTACAGGTTCACAAGCTCCGTGCTAATAATGTGGGCGGTTATAAAATTGCTGCTCTCGTGAAATTTATATTAAAACAATTCATCTTTCAGCCCAGAAGTTCCCCAATAAAACACCAGGGAACATTTTTCAAAGTGTGGGCTGTAAAAAAAATCTCTTATGATTAAAAAATTACATTTAATTAGCAATGTTTTTATGAAACTGATAAATTTTTCAGATGGTATTTGAAGGAGGAATTTGGTAAAAAGCTCATTAACGTAAACACTGATGTTCTGTAGTCTGTAATTAGATGAATATATAATTAGATTAAACAGATACAGAGTAAACCTGCGGTGTGGATTTGAGGAGCGTTACGTTCAGTATAGGCGGCTGTCGGGTTTCACTCAGTTCCCTAACCTAGCTAACTTTGGGTCTCTGTGAGGAAAAGAAAAAGTGCTAGGTCAATGCTAACAATGGCTAGCTAGCTAGCTGAGAAGCTAACTGGTTTAGAGACTTCATCGTTATTGATGTCACTGACAGATCTGGTTATTACGGCATGTAGCTGACGCTCTCATCCAGAGCCACGTACCGGGTTAATCATTATACAGGCCAGGGTGGTGTTAGGAGTCCTGCCCAAGGACTCTTATTGGTGTAGTGCAGCGTAGTCACCCAGACGAGGAGTCAACCCCAGTCTCCCACATGGTGTGGTAGTTCAGAGTGGTGCTCCATTGCGCCCCCCAACCACGTGATGCCTGCTGCTGTTGAGCATGGAGCAGCTGATTCTTCTTACCGTCAGTGAAATGGTCATAACGGTCATGTGGTTCTGTTCTAGTGCAGTTCTACAGAAATTAAGAGCAGCAGCTCCATCCAAGCTCCATCCAGGGCCAGTCGGAGGATTTTTACCTGGTCCAGCATGAAGAGGATTAACTGCTCCCATCATTTCCTCGGCCTGTCGTGAGTCTGAGTTATGGGATTTGCATGAGAGACCGAGCTCTATGATTCATGTGACAGGGTGACGGTGCCTGATGAGGTGCCACAGGTCCTGTTTCCAGGTGATCACCACACAAACAAGAGCACCTGCACCTGTTGGCTCTTTTCCACCGACACAGCGCCGGAGCCCGTGATGCCAGGGGCTGGGGCTGCCATCACCAAGAGAAGTTGTGGATGCTGCCATTCGGTGAAGTGGCCCCATCAGTGGTCCGCTGAGGAGCCAACGTTCCACCATGATGCTTTTACAGTACGCGCTGTCCACCGAGCTCTGCTTCCCGCCTTAGGACCGCCCACATCCTGATATGGAATCGCTCGGTTTTCAAACCAGTGGAAAACAAGATCTGTTCTTAAAGGCTTCGGTAGACCCTGAGAACCTGTCTGGAGAACCCACACAACTCCGTGATGTCTGTAGATGCAGGGTCTCGGGTGTTGATGGACCTCTCCATCACCCCCAGCCTGCACAGTGCCCGCCCCCTTTGCGTCCCAGTGTGTAAATATAGATGTTTGTTTTACACCGTATCCAGATGTGAATGAAGATCAGCTCGGCTCTGTATGAGTTTACAGTTACGGAGGAACAGGAATGAATCTAATCCTGGTTGACTGGAGAACCGTTATGGGCTGTGGGCTAAACAGAACCCAGATCATTTTAATCCTGACTGGTTTAAAGTCGTTGCAGCTGGATTAGTAGCTAACCTTAGTTAAACCCAGGTTGAACTTCAGCCTGCGTTGGTACCTCGCTCTCCTGTAAGCTCGTCTGAAGGGCCAGGTGTTGCTGTTTGACTCTTCTCCTGGTGGAAGTCGGTTTGGTGGATGAACCGTATGGAGGAAGTGGGTTTTCTTTAGATGGTGGATGTGAAGGACGTCTCCTCTGTGGTTCTCGGCCTGTGATGGAGAATGTCGGTGCTGTATTGGATTCAGTGTCCAGAAGGAGGAGGAATAACAGGTGCCCTAATCGGCTGTACACGGACGCGCGTGTGCTGTACTGGATTTGCATTGGAGACCAAGCCGTCTGGTTACTGATGTGACAGGACAACAATAACATGACTGGACCAGGTTTGATATCGAGGTAATCACCCCTCAGACGTACCTGCAGCTGAGAGACCTGACAGACGGACGCTCCTGCTGGATCTGTAAGAACCTCCTTTCACTCGCTAGTCTGATTCATTCTTCATCCCCACCTACAGACGCCATCTGAGTATTCCTTACTGGGCTGGTTGGAGTGTTTACAGTCTGTGATGTCAGACCTGGGTTTGGACATGCGGTCTGTACACTGAGAAGTCGTCTGTACTCTCAACCTAAAGATTACTTCCCTAGCCTGTACTGGGATGGGCTTAGTTTTACATAGGGAGGTGGGCTAAGGTGTGTGTATATGAATGTACGTATGTATTTGTTTATTTATTATTTATCGTTAGTAGTATTAGTGATATTCCTTCCCATTACTCATATCAACTGTCTGTAAAGCACTTTCAGCTGCCAACTATATAAAAGCTCTATAATAATTCATTATTATTATTATTATTATTATTATGTAATTTAATAAATAAGAGAGAGTTTCTCAGTGATTTTAGTCCCGTCCAGACTAATATAGACTCCGATACCTTTTACCTTTACCTGTACAAGGAGCCACAAAACCATCCTCAGTATTAATCCCATGTGATCTGACGTGTGTGATATTCCGTCATGTCCTGTGGAATGGAGTTCCTCCCAGTATGTACAAAGGCACTCTAGGAGGCATTCAACCTTGCTGGGCGTGGCACAGATACCCAGGTTGGTTTACCCATACCTGCTTAAATACGGCCTCCCACACAGGCCGGATACGTACCTGTGGTCGGGACTGTCGGGAAGTGAGTCCTTGTCCAGCTGTGAGGGTTTGGTTTCAGGTCCGGTGAGCTCGCATTAACAGTTTGTCTAAACAGCGTTAGCGTGTTTTCTGCTAGGAGGAGCTGGAAAAGCTAAATTCCGAAATTTCATTTAGTTCAAAGTAAAAAGACGACGGTGCTGAAGGTACCTCACCACTTTCGCCCATACACTCAGCACGAGTCTCCAGCTGAGATGGAGATCTGGGTGTCCAGTGGCTGGAAAAGACTAGCCCTACAGGTGGTGGATCGTGGTCCCTAGTTTTCCGAAGTTTCCTTGTGACGCACTCTGGAACAGTCAGAAGGAGAGCTGAGCTGAACCTCCCTCGACTCAGCACACTATTTCCCAGTCCTGAGCTTTGTGGCCCAAACTAAACTAGCCTAGCTCTATAAATACGTACCTGTGTTTTATGATGTCATCCTCTCTTTCCTTCTGTAGGACATGGACCTGAACTCCACCCTCACAAACTCCACCGAATTGGTTATGGGGCATAACTCGGTCCCACCCATCTTGGTCATATCAATCTATATTGTCAATTTCCTCCTGGGCGTTCCTCTGAACATCTACGTCATCGTCCTCCTCTTCCCCTGGCGTGGAGCGATGGAGGTGTCTGATGTCTTCAGCTGGAACCAGGCCGTCTCTGAGATGTTCTTTGCGCTTCTTGCACCTTTACACATCCTGTGTAGCCTGAAATTTAACATGTGCTTCTTAGAAGTGGCAGGCCTTATCTTCGGCACCTGTCTGTCCTCTCGCTGTCTGTTCCAGAGCTGCGTGTGTGTGGAGCGCTACCTGGCCGTGGTCCACCCTGTAACCTTCCTGAGGTACAAGCCGCTCCGCTATCGGGTCGCGTGCTCCGTCGTGGTCTGGATGTGTTCACTGGGGATTGGCGTTAGCTGGTCATGTACGTTTCCTAACATCCCCTACAGTGCGTTCTCGGTCCTGTACCTCCTCGTATTCATCGTGGGCGTCTTCTGTTGTGTGTCCATCCTGAGAAAGCTGATGCATCCAGGACCCAGAGATAAGGAGAGAGATGGTGAGATGAACGCTGCTAAGAAGAAGGCCTTCCAGGTGGTCTCTGTTAATCTGCTGGCGTTTCTGATTCAGAACGTTCCGGTCTCTGTAACGTTCGGTCTTCGAAACACTCTGTCTGAGTATAAGTTCAGCATGATGCTAACGATTAGCCTGTCCATTAACATGTTAACGGAGCTTTTGCGGCCAGTCTTCGTGCTCCACAGGGCTGGGAAACTTCCAGTAGTGTGCTCTACACCTTCATCCAGCTGCTGAATTAGCTCTGGGCCAACAAAGCCTGCTCAGCATGCTGTGGCTTTATGAACACCACCTTTCATCAAAAAAAAAAAAAAAAGTTTCCCTCAGGTGGTGAATGCCTAATGGAGCTATGCCTAGTAGCTCGTCGCTAACGTATCTCTCCCCTTTCCTCCGCTTGATGACACCTAGGGTTGCCACCCGTCCCGTAAAATAGGGAATTGTCCTTTATTTGGCAAGTAAATGTTGCGTATTGCCATAAATGTCCGTAAATTTGTTCCGTATTTCCGTAAATGTCCGTAAATTTGTTCAGTATTTCCATAAATGTCCGTAAATTTGTTCCGTATTTCCGTAAATGTCCGTAAATGTGTTCCGTACTTCCGTAAATTTGTTATGTATTTCCGTAAATTTGTTACGTATTTCCGTAAATGTCCATAAATTTGTTCCGTATTTTTGTAAATGTCCGTAAATTTGTTCCATATTTTTGTAAATGTCCGCAAATTTGTTCTGTATTTTCGTAAATGTCCGTAAATTTGTTCTGTATTTCCATAAATGTCCGTAAATGTGTTCCGTATTTCCGTAAATGTTCGTAAATGTGTTCCGTATTTCCGTAAATGTCCGTACATTTGTTACATATTTCCATAAATGTCTGATATACACATCTGTCTCACACACACATAAATGATCATAATACACCACATCACCCCCCACCCCACCCCCTCATGGACTCCAATACGGGACGCGACTGGTTCCATATTACTGTAAATGTCAGAGAAACACATGTGCCCCTAAACAAGACCCCCCCCCCCCCACCCCCCACCCCGAAAAATAAATCAGATCGAATACTGGACGCAATTTCGAAGACATGTCACTCACACATCACCACGCCCCCCGTCCTTCATTTTCATTTCTAAAAGGTGGCATCCCTAATTACACCACCTCTTTGTTTTCATGATTTTCATCATGTGCAGTCTGGGCATGGGTTCATGTATATTCCGGATCACTGTCTTATTGGACTGTCCCACCATTTTCAGCTTCGGTTTGTTCCCTGTGGCTCCTGGTTCCTCCAGGGTGTGTTGATATTTAGATTTAGGATTTAGACTCCGTTCCCGCTTCTGTCCACTGGTCAAGTCTGAGGCCAGATGCGACATAACCATAACCAAGGATGATGTGGGTACGAAGCAGGAAGCACCCGATAAACCTCAGGTTTATATCAAGGGTAATCGGCTGGTTTGGCTTTTAGCAGTGGATGCTAACGTTAGCTAACAGATGGCTAACGTTATGTAAGAGCTGTAATTAATAACTGTTATATGGAAACTACATCCTGTAAATGGCTGTTTGAAATCTGCTGTGTGTTGGTGACTGCATGTCCATCTTATCTCTGACTGTAAATATCAGGACTCTTCTTCACCCTTCTGCTGCGGTGCAGTGATGGAAGTAAATCAAACGTGTATCGTTTCGTTAAGTGAGCGTTTCCGTGTCCCTGGAGAGTGTTATAGGTGAAGTCATGTCTGGTTCCGAGGCTGTACGAGGACGAGTGTGTGCTGTACTAGATTTGCATCGGAGATGAAGCTGTATGGTTATGAATGTGACAGGGCAACAATAACACGAGTGGACAAAGTTCACTATCCAGGTGATTACCCCTCAGACGCACCTGCAGCCGAGAGAGGAGACAGGTGGACAGCCGAGAGTCCCGCTGGATCTGTAAGCACCTCCTTTCTCTGTTCAGTCTGATTAAACTAATACGTTATGGATTATCAGCTCAGTCAAACAGAACCGGATGATCTGTAATGGATTTGATGGTTGATTTGATTGTATTCGTTACCTGTGGTGTCTGACTCGGATATGGATATGCCGTCTGTAAAAGGTGGAGGTGTATCCTCAGTGGGGACCTAAAGATTTATTTCTACAGCGTGTGACTAATGTAGGCTCTGGTGATAGATTTCTGTGGATTAAAATAAATATTTGATTGAACAGAATCAGGGTGGGTTTGATTCTATACAGGTTAAGATACGGACAATAAAGCTCCCGCGGTTTACATTTACAGCCTGGCGCTGACGCTCTCATCCAGAGCGACTTACAAGGGTAATCATATTACAGGTGGGCCAGTGCAGTGTTAGGAGTCTGGCCCAAGGACTCTCAAGGAACCCCAGTCTCCCACATGGTGTGGTAGCTCATTGACAAGTGGTGCTATCCGTTGCGCCACATCAACCACCACACATACATCTTTAATCCAGACACTCCTACAGGTGGGTCATTCCTACACAGGTAGGTGAAGGTAGCGTTGGGAGTCTGGCCTAAGGACCTGTATTGGTATAGTGTAGGGCGGCTGCCCAGGTCAGGAGACACACCCCAGCCTACAGCCTGGGAGGTGGATGTGTTACCCGCTGTGCTGTAGATGGGGTTGGTTCCCCTACATGGCTATGTGTGGTAGGTGAAGTGAAGTGCCTACATGTTAGATGTACTGCCCACAGACGAAATCAACTAATGTGCTAAAGGTGTTCAGAGAAAAGGTTCTGGAGGGTCTAGATAAGTCACTGACTGTGGATACAAGTCATAGTCTAGTCAGGTTCCAGTTAGTTGTTAGGAATAGCTTTATGCCGGGACTGGTCAGTGAATTGACATTAGCTTAGCACAGTTTGTTTCGGTTTTTGAGCTCCCCAACTCAGTACCGAGCCCTGTACAATAGGTGTATGCCTAACCACACCCCTTAACCACGAGGACTATGAAGACCGCAGCACGAGGCCCACAGTGGATCATTCTGTTCTCCTTGTTTTCAGGAGCTCACCATGAACACCACACTCACAAACTCAACCCAACCGGCTGCCTGGCAAAACCAAGTCCTTCCCATCTTCCTAATATCCATCTACACCGTCAATCTCCTCCTGGGCCTTCCTCTGAACCTCTACGTCATCATCCACCTGTTCCCCGGCCGTGGTGTGATGGAGGCGTCTGATGTGTTCAGCTGGAACCAGGCCGTGTCTGACATGCTCTTCGTGCTCCTGGGGCCTTTCCACATTCTGTGTAGCATAGACATGGACTTGTGCTGCTTTGAGCCGTCAGGTTTCATCTTAGGCACCAGTTTCGCCTCTCGCGGTCTGTTCCAGAGCTGCGTGTGTGTGGAGCGCTACCTGGCCGTGGTCCACCCCGTAACCTTCCTGAGGTACAAGCCGCTCCGCTATCGGGTCGCGTGCTCCATCGCCGTCTGGGTGTGTTCAGTAGCATCTGGCATTACCTGCTTATGCACATTTCCTAAAATGCCCTTCACCGTCTTCTCAGCCGTTTACCTCCTCGTACTGACAGTGGACAGCTTCTGTTGTGTGTCCATCCTGAGAAAGCTGAGGGATTCGGGGCCGGGAGATAAGGAGAGAGATGCTGGGGAGATGAACGGGGCCAAAAGGAGGGCCTTCCAGGTGGTCTGTGTTAACCTGCTGCTGTTTCTGATTCAGAATATTCCAGTAGCGTTAGCGTTCAGTCTCGCAAAAACTTTGTCTGAGGTTGAATTCAGCATGGTGGGAACCATTAGTCTGGGGTTCTACATCCTTACAGAGCTCCTGCGGCCAGTCTACACCCTCTACAGAGCTGGAACACTTCCAGTAATGCAGGCTACAACTTCCTCCACCTGCTGTCCCTGCTCTGGGCCAACAAAGTCTACTTAGTCTACTTAACTGTGGCATTATGAACCACACCTGTAGTTGGTTTTGATATACACTCATCATCAGGAGACTAGCTGCACCCAGAAGGAGGTGTGGAAGGAGGTGTGGGAGTGCAGGTGTGTTGGGAAGGAGGATAAAGGTGACCAGGATCAATAACTGATGATAAATTTAGACTGATATGATCAATATTTATTGAGCTACACATACAGAAGTCTGTCTCTCAGTATGGCGTTGGGCCGCCGTGTTTGCTAACCCAACACGCCAGACGTCTCGGTATGGAGCTGTAGAGGTTCCTAATGGAGTCCTGTGATAATCCATCCCATGCAGCCTGAACATCCTCACACAGTTCCTGCAGATGGTGCGGTAGGGGTGGAGGTGGAGGGACACCAGGTCTTCTGGACGTGTGACAACGAACCCCTCATCTTGGTGCTGACCACGGTGCCTCCACACACGGATTCGTTTGGCGCCTCCACCAAGACTAAAGCGGGACTCGTCACTGAAGATGACCCGCTGCCATTCTGAGTCACTCCATGACAGTCTGGTACGACACCACTGCAGTGTTTGGTGACGGTGACGTGGTGTTAAGGACAGTCGTGGTAACGGTCTGTGTGCATGTAGTCCTGCGTGGTGCAGCCGTCTGCCGATGGTGCTGCACTAACAGGAGGACTCATGGAGGACACCACTGCTCACTGGATGTCCACAATCAGTCAGGTACAGCGATAAGGCCCATCCTTGCCTACGTCACAGTGTCACACCTACCCACCAAATTAGTTCCTCTAGGTTGATTCCTTCTGGGTGTAGCTATTCGTCTTGATATAGTGAGTGTATGTTTTGGGATCAGTTGGCAAAGCATTCCTTTCATCAAATCCTGCTGGTTCACCCTCAAACATGCTGTAGCGGTCACTACAGTGGACATGGTAGAACGGCATATCAGCCATTAGAATGCTCTCTGCTGCCCCCCTCCATTGATGTTCATTCGGTGGTTAGTTGTTGTAACTACAAGTGAATCAAAGATGGCCGACAGACAGGCACGCTTGTTGACCACTGCTGGAATGTCCTGTCAATCCTTCTATTCTAGGAGAACCCTACAGGTAAATAATATGATGACATTCAGGTGTGTCTAGGTAACTACATTATTGATTTAGTTTTAGAATATTTATTTTAAATAAGTTGGAAATTGGAATGAATCATGTGTCCTACAAAGTGGACGTCATGCATTGCTAAATATATTTCCAATGTAAGTCATGGAGTTGATTCATCTTTTATTATGACTATTTTGGTTGCAGTTCAGTTCATTTTGGGAATACCTATATATGTAAACTTAACACTGTAGCTGTAAACTTAACGCTGTACCTGTAAACTTAACACTGTACCTGTAAACATAACACTGTACCTGTAAACTTAACACTGTAGCTGTAAACTTAACACTGTACCTGTAAACTTAACACTGGAAAGTGATAAAAAAGAGATGCGAGTTGAAATAAATTATATATATAAATAACTCTGTTCTGTGTTCAGGTCTGATACGGTTGGGTTGAGTAGTTTGTGGGCCTAATGGAGGATCACATGAGTACTGAGTATTTGACATTGTGTGTGTTCTTATATCTTTATTGTTTTTTGTTTTTTTTCAATGCCCTAAGGATAGTATGAATATGAATTTCATAATTCATGCACCAGAGGGTTTAAAGGGAATGTATTGCACTCTGGATCGAATATGGTCTAATGAGGCAACACAGCATCGTGTACAAACACTGACCAACCTGTTTACTGAAGTGCGGTGACTTTAAACATGATGTGGGCCAGAATGGTTGGTCTCCTGATTCTTATAAGTGAAATAATAAATGTTTATTTTCATTCAAATCTGATGTTTTAATTACTTGAGCACTTATACACAGCCATGATTTCTTCAGTCGTTCCCCTCCTCATCCCGGCACAGACATATATAAAGTAAAAGTGCACTACCTGGCCACCACACCCAGCACTAATACCTAGAGAGAAGAAAAGTGCAACACAAGTACATACACATATAACTTACACATCTACTAGAGCTCACTCCCTCACTCAGGTGTGTTCCTCCTGTACTGTCCTGCGTCTGTACGTCTCAGTTCATAACCATAAACCAGCCCACACATGTACTATAGAGGACACGGTGTTGGTATAAAGACGCTCGCCAGTCACGAGTGCGTGTGGACATGATTCTATATCATGTCTATTTACCCACAAAGTCAGGAACAGTCTGTTTGATCTGCTCACTGAGGCTTTGATGTGTGATGGTCAGTAACCTGGGTGGTCCAAGGGTTAAAAGACATATGCTTGCCATCGGGGGAGATACAAAGATGTTATACAATACACGAACACTGCTTAACGTGGAAACTTAACACAGTGGTGGAAGGTGAATGCTAGAATCAGCCCTGCAGTGTTGACTGGATCTGTGTGTTGACATTCTCTTCGGTTTGTGTTTGGTAGCTGTACAGGGACACTGAGAATACGCCTATATGAGATTTGCATTAGAGTCAGAGCCATAAGGTAACACCATTCCCACACAAACGCACACCTGCAGCAGAGAGAGAGGACCGCCGGACAGACGAGAGTCCAGCCGAAAGTCCAGCTGAGAGGCCAGCCGAGAGTCCAGACGAGAGTCCAGCCGAGAGTCTAGCCGAGAGTCCAGACAAGAGTCCACCTGAGAGTCCAGCCGAAAGTCCAGCTGAGAGGCCAGCCAAGAGTCCTGACGAGAGTCCAGACGAGAGTCCAGCCAAGAGTCCTGACGAGAGTCCAGACGAGAGTCCAGCCGAGAGTCCAGCCAAGAGTCCTGACGAGAGTCCAGACGAGAGTCCAGACGAGAGTCCAGCTGAATCAGTAAGAACCTCCATTCTCTATTCAGTCTGTTTGTCTGATGGGTTTTAGATTATTCCTCCTATCGAATGTAACGTCTGTGTGTTTGTTTGTGTGTTTGTTTGTTTGTTTGTTTGTTTGTTGTCTATGATGTCAGACTTATATGACGTTGTCTGTACTCTCAGTGGATATTCATTGATGAGGCATGTGGTCTGTTCTGTAGGCGACTAAGCTAAAGTAAGAACTGAGCTGCTTTAGAGCTAAAGGTTAATAAAGCTGATAAAGCTAAATTCCAGAAAGTTCCAGAGTGGTGAGAAGCCAAGCTGGGATTTGGGATTACTCCTGCACGGGGAGGTGCAGTAATCTGGCTTTACTACCGGACGTCTGATTTTCATGGGATAAGGAACCTAGGTGTAAATGACTGAGATGGTAAACGTTACACCCACCTGACTACACACGTATAGACAAGGTCCTTCCTGTCATGTGACTCACCTGCAGTTGGTGGAGACTGTGGTGCTGGGGGCATGTCCAGCTCCAGGTGTTTTTGGTCCCTTGTTTAAGACACTGTAAGTCTAATATCCTGGGACACTCTGTTCCTAAAGACCAGGGACTCTCCTCTTACCTGATGACCTTCAGAAGTTCACCCTCTTCATCAAACCACAGCAGCCTAGAGACACTGACAGTGTGGGTGGAGCCCTCCATTCCTGCTCGTATCCTCTGGTCGCTCAGTTTTAGGATGTTGCTCTGCTGGGAGGTGGTACAGCCAGGATCAGTGGAGCCAGCGTAATCGTCCGGTCTGAGGCACTGATGTGGGCTTATATACAGCTTTTTGATCGGATGCACGGATTCCGAGTAGGAAGGAAGTTTCTGGAATTTTTTGCCTATCTAACCCACTTCCAGACACGTCTGAAGCATGGTTGATGTCCAAGTTATATACTCTTTACTTTTGACTCACTCAGTAACTCGTTCAACTCAAAATCTGACACGTGATATTAAAGAAGAGCAGGTTAGCATACAAGCTAACGTTTAGCCTACTCTTGTGCTTCCAGCTACACGGTTTAAACAGAACTGGGTTTGTACTTCGTCTATCTGATTGTTTGTCCGATCTTCATCATTGTAGTCCTTCTGAAGGTTCTAGATATATGACTAACGGTGCATATGAGTGGTACCGTAAGCAGGTTCTGGTTGGAGGAGGATACTGAAGGCCCAGCTCCAAACTAATAGCTGATGAAGTACTGTAAGCCCTGTACAGTGATTTAACCTCCACCAGAACCTCAGCATTCGGTGGGGTACTCCACCCTCACAACCTCCACCAGCCTGGATTTCTCAGTCATTACCATCTTAATCATATCCACCCATGTTTTCAATCTCCTCCTGGGCCTTCCTCTGAACGTCTACATCATCGTCCTCCTCTTCCCCGGCCGTGGTGCGATGGAGGCCTCGGATGTGTTCAGCTGGAACCAGGCGTTTTCTGAGATCTTCTTTG
This sequence comes from Prochilodus magdalenae, assembly GCA_024036415.1. Taxonomy (NCBI): domain Eukaryota; kingdom Metazoa; phylum Chordata; class Actinopteri; order Characiformes; family Prochilodontidae; genus Prochilodus; species Prochilodus magdalenae. The sequence continues at coordinate 56,316 of JAMWET010001817.1, forward strand.
TGCTCTATGGACCTTTCCACAGTCTGTGTCGCATAAACCAGAACCTATGCAAGCTTGAAGCTTGTTATTTCTTCCTCGGTGTCAGTTTGTCCTCTCGCTGTCTGTTCCAGAGCTGCGTGTGTGTGGAGCGCTACCTGGCCGTGGTCCGCCCCGTAACCTTCCTGAGGTACAAGCCGCTCCGTTATCGGGTTGCGTGCTCCATCGCCGTCTGGCTGTGTACACTGGCCATTGGTTTTACCTGCTCATGCGTAATTCTTAATTTGCCTTACAAATTGTTCACAGCCGTTTACGGGGTTGTTTTGGTTGTGGTCTTGTTCTGTTGTGTGTCCATCCTGGGAAAGCTGAGGGCTCCAGGACCGAGAGACATGGAGAGGGACAATGGTGAGATGAATGCTGCTAAGAAGAAGGCCTTCCAGGTGGTCTCCTTTAATCTGCTGGCCTTTCTGATCCAGAATATTACAGTATCCGTGGCCTTTGGATTTCAGAACGTTCTGTCTAGCCATGCCTTTAATGTGGCAGTGGTGGTTAGTTTGGTGTGCAACATAGTTACCGGTCATCTGCAGTCAGTCTATGCCCTTTATAGAGCTGCTAAACTACCACTGGTACCGTCTACACCGTGGTCCTGCGGTCGCCTGTGCTCTGGGTAGGGTTAAAGATGAATCGTGTTGTAGGCAGATGTAAATTATTTGGTAGTTTTAGAAACAGTGGATGACTGTTTGTATAGAAGCTCTCCACACCCCCTGGAGACCCCCTCTGTGATGTTCTGGGTGGGCTTAGTTATGTGGACATGGGTTCTTTGGTTGAGGTGAACCCCAGTTCCTACACTGAGCTGCTAGAACAACCAGGTGTCCCCTATAGCTCATCATCTTACTGAGGAACACAGCATTCCTATCCTGGGATTCCAAGATGACAGTTCTGGTGTTCACAGGGCTGCAGATGTGACTGATTGGCATGATGTACCTACAGGAGCATTCACACATCTGGACCGGCCCACTGAACCCCAGATTTGAATCCTCTTGAAAGTCTGTAGGAACTACTTGGAACAACCAGTAAACCTCCAGGGAAGGCTTCCACCAAATCTGGACCAACGGAGTAGAACCAGAGCCAGAGGCTGAACGGGAAGGTGGGTCGTGATTGGTGGACTTGGGACCATCTGGGTGTGGTGTCATGTGGAGATGGCTGATGGGAGATGTGGTTTGGAGCTTTGGAGCATGACATGTTGGTGCTCGTGGAGGGATTGTACCCTACACTGTAGTCCCAGGAGTGCACAGCTGACCCTCAGGACCGGAGTCGTCCACCCCAGACAGCAGAACTCCATACTCCCACATCTTCAGCCCTACGGGAAATTCACTCAGACACGACCAACACAGCGTACTGATCATCCTTTACTCTGAACTGACACCAGAGCTTCCAGTTTAATGGCTTCAGGCAATGGTGGATAGCCATGGGTGCCAAGCAGTGACGGGGTGGGGGTGTGGGGTGAGGAAAGGAGGGCTGGGCTAGGCAGAAAGCTGGTTGACATTATTGATAATATAATACCAGCATTTAAAAAAACAAACCATCATTATCCTAAAAAAGATCAGCTCAATAAATATTCCCACCCCGTTTGATTGGTCGATCAACCTGAGTAGGCCCAGCCCACGACCCTGCTATAAACCCAGTCACTATGAACTGACCGGTGGGCACGCTCTGTCCAGCGTCCGTGTCTCAGTGTAGAGAAATACTGATATAGAGGGATGTACTTCATGGCTGAAAAACGAATCACAGTTGGATCATTAGAGATTTATTCCTTTAGATTAATTCAGGTTTAAAGAGCTCTGTGTGGTAATGGATTTCAGTGGTGTCTCTGTTCCTCCCTCTGCTTGATTACAGGATCTGTTTGTTCCCCTATTTAACACCTCTGTGTAATGTTAGACGTGTATGAATAAATCATTTGTGTTTTTTTTCTTTTTTTTTTTTTTTTTTTCTTTTTTTTTTTTTTTTTTTTTTTTTTTTTTTTCTGTAAAGCCTGTTTATGGAGGGTAAACGTTATAAAGGGTTGCATACTGTCCTAAAAGGAGATATAGAGAACCCTATTAAAGTGATGTAATAACTCTCTGGTTGTTTATTTATTGAGGGGAATGATCCAGTGTTTAATATCTGTGAGGGTTAAAGTATGTGGATCTTTAGGATTAGCAGATATGCAGGACACGTTTACACACCAGAGACTGAAAGCATGGGTTCCTCTACTGTAACCACCCACAGATTCTTCTGAATGATTGGCTGAAAACATTTCTATATGTAAACTATAATTATGATAGACTAATACAATCAACTCCTACAATCAGCTCCAGTATGAACCCCAATGAGTTGCAACATGAACCTTTATGAACTCCACTATGAACCCTTATGAGCTCCAGTACAAAACCTTATGAGCTCCAGTATGAACGCTCATGAACTCCAGTATGAACCCTCATGAGCTCCAGTATGAACCCTCATGAGCTCCAGTAGGAACCCTCATGAGCTCCAGTATGAATCCTTATGAGCTCCAGTATGAACCCTTATGAGCTCCAGTATGAACCTCTATGAGCTCCAGTATGAATCCTCATGAACTCCAGTAGGAACCCCTAAGAGCTCCAGTATGAACCCTTATGAGCTTTAACATGAACCTTTATGAACTCCAGCATGAAGCCTTATGAGCAACCATATGGACCTTTATAAGATATGGTTTGAACTCTTATGAGCTGCGGTATGAACTCCTGTAAGCACCAATATGGACCCATATGATTGTTAATATAACCGCTTAAGAGCTCCAGTATGGACCCTAATGAGTTTCAACATGAACCTTTATAAACTCCAGATTTTAAAACTGTATTTATGATTATTGTAGATGAAGGATCTTAAATGAAGACTTCTACTTGATTGACAGTTGGACTTTGGCTCTGTGTGGAACAGATGTTTATAAGCTGAAATCCCAGCAGTTCAGTTTTAAACTATGGTCCATTTGCCGTCTGAACTTTAGTCTTCCTTTATTTTACCCAACCTACAGTCAGACGCCGCCTACATCTCATATACAGAACTCACTTCTGGCAGACGTTGGGGTAAATACTGAAGCCTTCAGTCGTCCCAGTGATGTATGGAGGTCAGATGGAGTTCAGATGGAGGTCCGAGTGGATTTCACTCATTACTCTCACATGCAGTAAAACAACTACAGCTCTAGTTATTATTATTTAACACAGATGCGTATATATGCTTATTTCCACAGAGTGGCTGTTAAAGCACCTCAGTGCTGGTATTAGCTCTAGTGTTGATTGTATCTGTGCTCTTCAGTTTGTGTATAGGGGCTGTACATGGATGCTTACATTGTGACTGTGTGAGATTTGCATTAGAGGTAAAGGTATATGGTGACGGTGTTGACAGGACAACAATAACACCAGTGGACGAGGTTCCATCATATATCACTCACCCTACAGCCGCACACCTGCTGAGTCGGAAGGTCGCGAGTCCTGCCGGATCTGTAAGAATCTCTTTTCTCTCTTTCCAGACGAATGAGTTATAGATTATTACCAGAATCCTGTAGTATCTGATTATTAGTCAGTTTTATTTGTTTACTAGTTTATGAATACGCTACCTGTAAAATATGAAGCCGTCTGCATCCTGAGTGGCCATTTAAGACTAATCTTGAATGTGCGTTAGTTGGATGTGCATGGTGGGTGTAGGCTCAGATCCAAGTTCCAAGTCATAAGAGCCTGTGAAGTACAATTAAAACCACTTAGCAGATGTACAGCAATGTACAGTTTCAACTGCTGTTTATAAATCAGCAGCAACATGAAAACATATTCCCAAATTTTCAGCAAAATAAATAAGATCTTTATAACACACGACTGTGGAAGTGTGTCATGGCTCTGAACGAAGGAGATTTCTAAGGGAGCTCAGAAGAAGAGCTGCTGATGCTCATCAGGCTACAGGACCATCTCTAAAGAATTTGGACTCCACCGTCTATAGTAAGACAGGCTGGGTACAAATGGAGGAGATTCAGGACCCCCATTATGTTACCCTCCCCAGGGGTGGTCCCCCGAACAAGATCATTCCAAGAGTGAGGCTTGTGATAGTCTGCAAGGGAAACAAAGGAACCCAGGCTAACCTCTAAGCAGCTAAAGCCACGGTGGCTAACGCTAATGTTCATGAGTCCACCATTAGAAGAACAGTGAACAGTAATTGAATGACCCGGTCTGATATTTCATCTCATTGGTTTAATGCTGTATGAAAATCTGATGAGGTTTTGGGTTCTAGACAATCCTTACGGCTTCACAAACGATCAAGCACCACTGTACGAAACAAACAGAAGCTGCAAACGTCAGTGTCTGATGTGGATGTAAAATACGAATGCGGAGTGCTGCTAGACCACTACCAGCATCCACTGATGCAGGGGTGGATGTCTTTTTAGCTCATAGTCCCAACTGAAGGCGTAGCTCTAAACTAGTAGCTGATAATTTACCGTTAGCCTTGTACCGTGATCGTGACTAGCACCAACCCACCACTTTCAGTGGGCTCCTGCTTTATTACCGATGATGTCATCCTGTCCCCCTCTTTCCAGGAACTGAACATGAACTCCACCCTCACTACCTCCACCAGCCTGAATCTCACAGCCATTCCGGCTATGCTCATATCCATCAATGTTATCAATTTCCTCCTGGGCCTTCCTCTGAACGTCTACATCATCGTCCTCCTCTTCCCCAGGCGTGGTGTGATGGAGGCCTCAGATGTGTTCAGCTGGAACCAGGTCGTTTCTGAGATCATCTTTGTGGTGTTTGGGCCTTTCCAGGTTCTGTGTAGTCTAAGCCACAGGTGGTGCATCATTGAAGCTTTTGGTTTCCTCCTCGGTACCTCTCTCTCCTCTCGCTGTCTGTTCCAGAGCTGCGTGTGTTTGGAGTGGTACCTGGCCGTGGTCCACCCTGTAACCTTCCTGAGGTACAAGCCGCTCCGTTATCGGGTCGGGTGCTCCATCACCGTCTGGATGTGTTCACTGGCGATTGGCGTAACCTACTCATGCATGCTCCTTTATTTGCCTTACACAGTTTTCACAGCCATGTATGTTGTTGTTTTAATGGTGGACGGCTTCTGTTGTGTGTCCATCCTGAGAAAGCTGAGGGATCCAGGACCGAGAGACATGGGGAGAGATGCTGGTGAGATGGATGCTGTCAAAAGGAAGGCCTTCCAGGTGGTCTCTGTTAATCTGCTGGCATTTATCATTCAAAATGTTCCAATATGTGTAGTTTATGGTTTTCAAAACGTTCTATCTGTAGATGAATTTAACATGGAGGCAGTGATCAGTCTGGCGATCAACACCATTACTGGGTTTCTCCAATCAGTCTATACGCTTCACAGAGCTGGTAAACTGCCGTTAATTCAGTCCACACCTTTCACTGGCTGTTGTTTAAGCTTTGGGTGGGGCTAAAAGATCAATCATGGTTGGTGTGGGAATTGTAATTGTGAACCATTGACCAGCAGCGGCGTAGCCAGTAACAGATCACCGGGTAGGTTTTCAAACGTACCAATGTCCTGCAGTCTCATTACATGGCCTATATCCTACTTCTGACACCAGTGCAGTCCTCATCCTACCCACCCTATCTTCCCCAACACTTCCACCATGTGCTGAAACTAAACAGTAGCAATCACCCGGAATACTGGACTCACATAACCCATTGGTTTCTGAGCTAAGCTGCATTTCTGCCAGAACGACTCGAAAGACATGACTGATGGAAATTGGGATTGTAATAATCGATAAAGTGCATAAAATGGATAACGGTTCTGAAGAATTAAGGGGTCTTTGTAGTGTGCCCCATCATGGACCCAGGTAGATCTTGCTGGAGATAGACAGCTGGGGCCGGGCGTACTCCCTGGACAACAGAACCAGGACCAAACTGGCTGGGGGGGCGAAGGTGGAGAATCTTAGAATGTCAGCACATGAAAGCAGCTAAACAGGAAGCAAGCTGAATCCCTGTAAAGACAGGTGGCAGACTGCGATTGGCCAGAGTAACAAGTGGGTGAATACTGTAGCCTTGGAGTCTTCCTGGCAGAACGTCGGCTAAAGCTTTCATAACAGGTTTTAGATCTTCAGTGTTGTATTATTGTGAAATAGATGTCAGCTAATAAACCATGTAAATGAACAGCCAGTTTTATTAATGAAGTGAAGGAAATGGTTTTAATTTGCATGGGTTGATTTTTAATGTGGTCAATAAAACAAAACTAATAATGGTGTTCTGTTACATTTATATACAGTTTTTCTTGTGCTGACTTTATGGTATTTCACAAAAACGGAATTTAGAAAATGTTTTAATTTTCATTTTTAGCATTTATACAAAGGGAAAGTACTTAGTTCATGTACCGTGTAGTTCAGCTGGTGTTTAAATATAGGAACACAATAAACTGAACGAAGAGTGAGATTTATGTGAACTGAATGATGGTGATGACAAACAACTGATGGAGATAAACATTAATTACAGGCACATATTGTACTGACTACGATCAGACCAGCTTCAGTGTGGAACCTTAGAAGAAGAGAGGGCAGCAAAACAACCTGGCAACAGGATCTCTAGGCAAATATCAAGAGACCAGGATGTACCTGATCATCACAAGACAACAGATGCTCTGTAACTCTGGAGGTTCCTTGTTCATGGTCTAAAACTCAGTAGCGCCAATATGAACCCTTATGAACTCCAGTACGAACCCTTATGAACTCCCAACTAATTTTATGAGCTCCAGTCCCCACACCCCCTAATGAGGTCCAGTGATGAACCCTTATGAGACAAGGGCCAGTAGTGTGTAAACTCTTGGGGGATAGGCTCCAAGAGTAGTAGGTGCGAACCCTTATGAGGCTCCAGGGTGGAGCGCCAGTAAACCCTTATGAGCTCCAGTGTGAACTCTTACGGGCTCCAGTACGAACCCTTATGAGCTCCAGTACAAACCCTTATGAGCTCCAGTATGAACCCTTATGAGCTCCAGTACGAACCCTTATGAGCTCCAGTACAAACCCTTATGAGCTCCAGTATGAACCCTTATGAGCTCCAGTATGAACCCTTATGAGCTCCACTATGAACCCTTATGAGCTCCAGTATGAACCCTTATGAGCTCCAGTATGAACCCTTATGAGCTCCACTATGAACCCTAATGAGCTCCACTATGAACCCTTATGAGCTCCAGTTTGGTGTGTGGTGCTGAGAGGCGGTACAGGGACAGGAACACTTTGACTGTATGAGATTTGCATCAGAGAGAAAGGTATATGGTCCCATCATATACCATTACCACACAAACACACCTGCAGCTGAGAGAGAAGACAGTCTGACAGTCTGGAGTCCTGCTGGATCTGTAAGAATCTCTGTAAACTCATTAAAAGTAATCATTATATCATTATTATACAGTCACTAATATATTTCCTTTCTGTTAGAACTTACTGATTTTAGTGTCTATGATGTCAGAATGTGAATATGCTCTCTGTGACACGACTCAGACGAGAATTTAAAGTTTTTAATGTAAAATCTAAAAATGCCATCACTATCAATGGTTGGGTCCAGAGGGTTCAGTGATACAGAACTAGGACAGCTCAAGTTGTTAAGGTTCAGTAGAGGTCTTGGTAAAGAGCATCGTGCAGTCAGTGTTGCTCAAGTAAAGCCCCCTCCACCGGAACTCTTACGGTGTTACAGTGAAATCATTTTTTAAGTGCAGTTTTACAGTGTGGGAGCCGGTAAGCAGGTGGGCGCTCATTTTTCTGACGGCTCAATTCAAATTAAAAACAGTTCACACTCGACTCATGGTCACGTTTCACGCTATCGGGTGACCAGTTGAGTATGTCGCCCCAAGTTTGTGTTTGTATGGACGTGTTCGTGGCTAGCATTATTGGACGATTAGCATGTTGTTAGCATTAGCTATCAAGTGACCGAGCTCACCAGACACATCAACAGTATCCTGTACGTTCTTCCACACTTCACTTTTCTATAACGTATATGTCCAAAGAAGCATCATATGACCTGGGGGAAGAGGAAAGCGGTTAGGAGCTTCTCCTCCATGTTCACCACCGCACTGCTGAGAACTGGAACCGCATGCTGGGGGCACTGCCCTCCCTGTAACTATGGATGTTCAAAAGCTTGTTTACCAGGTCACTCTCCACGGCATCATAATTCAGAAGCTGCATAATTAGAGCTAACTCTGTGGCAGGTTGACTAGCGCGGCCTACAAATCACCTCCCCCACAGGAAATGACCGGTCGGTTGCCGCTCTGTGGCCTGCTAGTGTGTACGCAGGGTTAGCCTTGTACAGTGACCTTCACTAACAGCCTTCAGTGCTTCATTACTGATGATGTTCTCCTCTTTTTAGGACCTGAACATGAACTCCACCCTCACAAACTCCACCAGCCTGGATCTCTCGGTCACTTCTGCATTGATCATGTCCATGATTGCTCTCGGTTTCTTACTGGGCCTTCCTCTGAACGTCTACATCATCGTCCTCCTCTTCCCCAGGCGTGGTGTGATGGAGGCCTCTGATGTGTTCGGCTGGAACCAGGCCGTTTCTGAGATCGTCTATGTTCTGTTTGGGCCTTTCCACATTCTGTGTCTTGTAAGGTCCAGCTTGTGCATCGTTGAAGCTTTAGGGTTCCTCCTCGGTACCTGTTTGTGCTCTCATTGTCTGTTCCAGAGCTGCGTGTGTGTGGAGCGCTACCTGGCCGTGGTCCACCCTGTAACCTTCCTGAGGTACAAGCCGCTCCGCTATCGGGTCGGGTGCTCCGTCGCAGTCTGGATGTGTTCGCTGATGATTGGCGTAACCTACACATTCATGTTCCATAACTTGCCTTACACAGTTTTCACAGCCATGTACGTTGTTGTTTTAATGGTGGACGGCTTCTGTTGTGTGTCCATCCTGAGAAGGCTGAGGGATCCAGGACCGAGAGACATGGAGAGAGACGCTGGGGAGATGAATGCTACCAAAAAGAGGGCCTTCCAGGTGGTCTCTGTTAATCTGCTGGCCTTTCTGCTTCAGAACGTTACAGTATCTGTACTTTATGCTCTTCAAAACGCTCTATCGCTGTATATAATTGATGTGCTATCAATCTTTAGAATAGTGAGTAATGTGGTTACTGGGCTTCTCCAGTCAGTCTATACTCTGTACAGAGCTGGTAAAACTACCGTTAATGCCAAGATCTATAACACCTTTCACCCCGGCTGCCTGTTTGTAGCTCTTGGGCGGGGGCTTGAACGCCTCATGTTGTAGTTGTGACCCCATCAATTCTGCAGAGGATGTAGGTGGAAAAGATCACAGGGGTAAGGTTCCTAAAACATGTCAGCCTTTTGTGCTCGTCCTCAAAGGGTTATAGCTGAACGATGATGATCGTTCACGAGGTAGATCCTTGTAAGTATATACTTCCTCAGTGAAATACTAGTGTAACTACTGCTGCTGATCTTTACAGTGCTGTTAGTGCATTAAGATTGCACTTTTAAGTATGAATCTATGGGGGGTGGGTCAACGTCCACCTTTTAGTGGTGGTTTTAAACTGCTAGTTTTGGCTTTTAAGTTTTTCTTTAAGTAAAACGGAACCTAAATCAATATTTAATATATTATTTTTCCACTTAACTAAAGGTTTTGGGGGGGGGGGGGGGATTCAGGTAATTACATGTGTACTGAAAATGTACCTGTAGCTGTACTTGAATAAACGTACCGGTGGACTTCACATATATGATGTAATAAACCCCACATGGCCAGGGTTCAGGGGGGACATATTTGTATTATTTATAAATAAAATTTCTCAAATAAATATTTGTACTGGAGGTCTTTATGTACAAGACATGAATATTTAATTGCCGACAAAAGTTCTGTAACCTCGATTAGAGGTTTGGCCACCCATCCCGTAAAATCTCGGAATCGTTTACCCTATTTACTTTGTGTCTTAATTAGATTATTTGGCATTAATGTTGCGTACGGGATGCGATTTTGTTCCGTATTTCGAACACATGTCACTCGGCACATGGACCCACGCCCCCCAACGCCGCCCGCAAATCCTGTCTTCTGTGGTTTTCTAAGGTGGCAACCCTTAGTCCAGAACCAAATAGCCCTCCAGTAAACTTTGTCAGTATAAAGCCGAGTCTACTTAAGTATAATGGTGTTTAGTAGCCTACATCACTGATCAGTATATAAAACGGTGAACTGAACTGATACCAAGGATGTGGTTAAGCTGTACCAGAGCTCAAACACTGAAGCAAACATGTTAGCCATGTTACAATCACTGTTAGCATGGTTAGCCGAGCGGTTCCCAGCAGCGCATGAGAGCTAGCTTGTTTGGGAACATAGCTACTGTTATAGCGATGGCTTCTGGTTTAGCGTGGCTTAGCTGGATATGAACAGCTGATCATTCCCTTACTAACATATAAAAAGATCTTCTATCTGTTTTTAAAGCTGGGAACATTTACTAAACTCCCCGTAGCAGAGACTGGCTGGATGTGAAGAGCTACGGCTACAGTAACAGAGACTGCTCCAACACCCACATACAGCATTAACAGCTTCATCAGTTCTTATTCTCACCGGTTGTTCCCTCAACACTGCTCGAAACTAAATGTTTTGGTGCTTTTTGAAGTTTCTAAACGGTATAGCGTGCTCAGTACTGGGGTTCTTCTTTTCCTCTCATGGGCGTGCAAACGCGTCGCTACTACTGCTGACTCCTTCTGAGTGGTATTCCTCGCCCTCACTATAATTTTTCACTACTCCTCATGCGCCGGGTGCTGACTGATCATTCCTGTTCGCGGTTCCTCGTAACATGTTTGAAG
>JAMWET010001818.1:0-16202 GCA_024036415.1 Prochilodus magdalenae
TGGACAACCCTCCCCAACTGAGGGATCAATCTGTGCCGCGTGTCTGTGTGTGGCTAAAATCCCATGTACGATCCTCCTCTGGAGGTCACCGACCCTCTTCTCAAAGAGCCTCTTGTACAGGGACCACCAGCTACCTTTAGGGGAAGAGTCTGTCCGAACTGTACCTGTCCACTTCAACTCATGCATGTCTCTCAGACTGTGAAAGTTCAGTGCTTTCGTACAGGCATGGTACAAAGAGTCCTTAGGAAGGGAGCTGAAGTTTTCGAGAGTCGGGGTGCCCCAAGACAGGCACAGCCCCTGACCCTCCCGCCGGTCCTCCCAGGTAAAATCCACCAACAAGTCAGGATAGACAACGTCTCCATACTGGCACTGTCCCACAGGGGTTGTGTCCTGGTACTCAGACACAGAAGGAGAAAGGTCCGATTTTAGCCAGTTCAGCACCTGTGAGGCCAGATGCACTGACATAAAACCAACCATCTCCGCCGACACCCAGTCCACACTCCTCTGCAAGTGTCGGACCTTGGAGATGCCATTCCAAGAATACTAGTCTGCCAGCCATCTGCAGCAGAGCACAGGCAACATCCATCCAGCTGTGGCGACCACCGTATAGCAACCGTTGTGTAGCCTGTAAGTGCAAAACAGAAACCCCCCCTGCCCTCCTTCCTGAACCAGGAGATACAAAACTTTACTCCAGAGGTAGCTGAACCATAAGTCTGTAAAGCATCTCTCAGAGATGCTACATCCTGCTCGCGACGTATAACCACTGTGATGGCATCAGCATAAGTGGAAACTTTGATAAGACTATTTCCAATATGTAGACCAGCTCACTCGCCAACTTACCAAACTCCCAAATTATTCACTCTAGAAGTGGAGTATATCTGATCATGGCCAACTATATCCCCTACCGCGAGCAGCACATCATCCTCTGCCGCTTCGACTGGTGGGCCGAGTGGGAGAGACGGTGTCTCCGCCATAAGGCGAGAGCCCATGACTTACGCTCACCTATGCACACCACCACTTGCTCACACACACTTGCAAACACTCCACCCACTCCCACCATGAAGAGACAGAGAGAGAGAGGGGAAGGCGAGAGAGAGAGAGAAAGAAAAAGAGAGAGAGAGAGAGAGGTTAGATCAGGTAGGGTGTTTACAGTGGTGTTAATGGTGATTAGCATGATGCTAACTGCTCTTACCTCGGCTGTTCTTCATGTAGTCACATCGCTGCTGTAGGTGAAATATGTCCACATATTAAATCAGTTCATATCAGGTTTATATCTTATAACAGCAGATCCATAATAATAATACAGAGTTTAAACTCTACACTAGTCTTACACACCGCTCTCTATTTCAGCATCCAGAGCGGAAGAAGCAGCTACTTTCACTTTCACCTGTTACGGTGTTTTCCAGATTTGAACATTAATAACACATTAATAACAAGAAACCAATAAAATTCTACATCATTTTTGGACATAAACATTACACACTGACTACATTTAACATTGATGTTCAGATTTAAACTGATTACACGTCTTCAGTATAAAGAGCCACTGTACATTTAATCTGTGCTGCCTGTTCATTTTGCAGTATTGTCTGACACTTGTGTGTACAATATATTCTTTCTGTTATTGTGGTTTTGTGTTGTACAACTAATCTTTTGTAGACGTTTGAACAGAAGAGAACTTCACTTTTAATTGATTTTTATGGTCAGGAGGCTGGTTTTAGAAGGGTACCATATGTATCCACATGTGTCTTCAGTCTTTTCCTTCCTCGAGGCATGACAGACAAAAGAAAAACTCCAGGAATGGATGTATATAGCTGTAGCATGTTGCCCCATTATTTTATTCACAAACTGAAGACAACTATTCAAATGGGTTAAAGACCTGGCCACAGCCTCCTTCTCACTGTCTAACAGATGTTGGATAGGTAACAGAAACTAGAATGAAAGGTCACCTGCTGTTAGTGACCCCAAGGGCCCTGCTCCATCACTGTTGGCTAACGGCCTCCAGCTATAAATTTATGCCACAGAGAGCCAGATAAGAAAGACACAACTTGTGAAATCAGCAGTTTCCCAACACAGGAATATGTTAGAGATCTTCTTCCATCCCTCCTTAAACTGCAACCCAGTTTCTTTAATCAAGACTATTATGAACCTTGTTATAAACTAAGCCTTTCCCATTTTATAAGTGTTTTAGAATCTCATATATGTAGTTATAGGTATTTAGCCTTTCAATATATAGAGTGTATGGTATCTTAGATTATTTCTCTCCTTTTTGCTAAGCATATTAACACCTACTGTTTGTACTGTACACATTGTCCACTCCTCGTTCTGGCTTTAGTAATCAAACATACTCAAAATGAAAGATCGGGCTGCAGAAGCATACATCTATCCATCTTATCTTATTTATGTGTGTGCTTTTCTCAAATGTTCAAAGAAATAAATCAGGTATATTCCACTTCATTGTAGAGGAGCATTAATAAAATCAGGATGTATTAGAACTGAAGTGTGAAGTTCACAACAAAGAGTCTGTATAATTATGTTAATTAATATTCCAGTCTTTTATAGGGATGCACTGAAATGAACGTTTTTGGCCAAAGCCAAATAAAATGAAACATTTGGCCGAAGGCTAAATACCGAACTTGTGTTTTCACAGTCTTTCATTCATTTTCCCACTTAAAATGCCACCAATTGCTAAATGTATTTTTGTCATTTTAAAGAAAAATCTTTACATTTTTATCATCACTCCTGGTAATAGGGACTTCGGAGAGATGAGCAGTTGAGTTTGTAATCTGCCTGCTATTTGGATTTTTTTTTTGGAGAATCTCATTGAACATGTCAGACAGCGAGAGCTCATCTGTACCACAGGCCTCTGCTTCCTCCATGCTGTGATGATCTCCTCCGCCAGTGTTTTTTCTAAATCCAACTGTGCCTGGATTGTTTCTCGTGCACGCTGCTTTTCCCCCACATCCCCCCCCATCTAAGTAGTTTATATCACGGATCAAGTACTGTAGTGACGCAGAATAGGGGTGGTCTCCATGGTCTGTTTTTGCCTCTTTGCTCACAAGACGCTTTGTGCAGCAAGCAAGGGGACAACATCTGCGACTGATGCATCATTCATCACTTTAGAACAGCGAGCACATGTCTGAGCAATAGCATCTACTTGGGATAGTATAACGAGGTTCAGTATACTCTTTAAGCCTACGCAATCCAACGTCCTCACTAACCGAGAATGGCTGGTGGTCCAAGGCAAAGAATTCCATTAACTTTTGGGTGATGCCTTTCCCTTTGCTCTATCACTGGTAAACATTTTGCATATTCAAAGTCAAAGATGAGCTGGAACTGGAAAGAGGAACTGCCATCGCTGTGACTTTCTCATACTCAGCATGCTGTTCAGGGTTTTAAGTGAGTAATTAAGTGATTAATAAGTTGTAGTGCTGTACCTCATTGCTCTGCTGAATTGTCAAGAGGGCGTACATCTGCAGTGTCTGGTAACAGCCATTTTGGGTCATGCTCTTACACTTCAAAACGCTTCCACACTGCCGTTTGGTGTATTTATAGAGGGCGGCTCACCCCACGCTCACTGTGATTTTATCACGATGCTTTAAAAATTACGGTTTGTGTTTAAAGAGGATGGGGGCATGCGCACCAAGAGAGTTACAGTGTGCGTGTGCATTCATATGTGTGTGGGCTGAGTAGCTGCTTTCTGTTTTTACTCTTTGGAGTGTGGCTCAAATGCTTGAAACTGAATAGAAGCTGGGAAAGTTCAGCATGCTCTGATGTAAGGAGCTAAGGATTGTTCAGCCGAGTACACAAGTGTTTTTTTTACCATTTTCAGTCAAATAATTTCGGGTGCCAAACATTCGGTGCATCCCTATCTTTTATATTACAAAACAAAAACCTGTTTTTGCTTTGGCATTGTGGAGTTGTGTGTTTACAAATAAAAAAAATAAATTCATTAATAATAATTAAATAAAAGAAAATAATATTGGATCTATAAACTTCAACAGACTATCTTACCCGAGTACAGATTTTTTTCACCTGCTGCCCATCACACACCTGCTTATAAACACACACACGTTTGCCAAACCCCTGTTTGAAGTTCTGAGCATTTCCTCCTTGCCTTTCTCATGGCTGTTTCTGGGTTCGACTTTCCTTTGCTTTTTTGTCCCTTTTTTTCTGCTCTCTCGATTCTCCCTTGGTTCTGTGTGCCTTATTCTGATCCCTGCTGATTCGACTGTGTTCCTGACTATTCTCTCCATCTGATTCTGTTTGCTGGCTTGTTTGACTTCCTGGTTTTCGACCTCCGCCTGTCTCACTGTCTGCAACCCTACATTACCCCATCTCCTATCATTGCCTTGATTTTGCTGTTGTGCTTGACTATTAACTTGTCAAATAGACGACTAGATACTCAGACCAAGAACACAAAAACATGGAACACCGGTAAGCAACACAGAGAGTTTTCTACCAGTCAGAGCAAACAATGGTGTATAAATGGGAGTTGTAATGAGTCCTAGATCAGCTGCAGGTGTGTGAGAGTAGGTGGAGCCAGGGCTGAGCAGAAAGAGAAGCAATGTGCAGTACAGCCCAGGCACCAAAGGGGACAGTATGTGACATGGGCATTCAGGGAGCAGTGATACCATCCCAGTGAGTCATCCTGTTAGCAACATTGGTAGATGGCTGCACGATGCAGGACTACATGCACGCATACCGTTACGCCGAGGGCCCTTAACACCACATCAACTTCACCAAAGACTATAGTCGTGCCGTCATGAAGTGACTCAGAATGGCAGCGGGTCACCTTCAGTGACGAGTCACGCTTTTGTCTTGGTGGAGATGACTAACAAATCCATGTGTGGAGACGCCGTGGCTAGCTCCAAGATGAACGGTAAACAGGACATAAACAGGAGCTGCACTTCAGCAAAAATTGTTGCTTAACAGTTTTATAAACAGGCAAAGATCTTTTTTGTTGCTTAACAGTTTTATAAACAGGCAAAAGACTTCGAGACTGACGTGTGCAGAACTAAAAACCAGGAACGGTCTAAGTAATCAGGGACAGGCGGAGGTCAGAACCAGGTAAGACAAGCAGCGAGGGCGAACAAGTTTAAAGGGGAAGACCAAAGTAAGAAAGCAGAGATTCAAACCGTAGAGTCAGAACACGAGCAAAAGGGATTAGGCGAAAGTGTAGTAAAGGAACGAAGGGAGTCGGAAACCAGAGTAAGACCATACGAGGAAAGACCGCGCCGGATTGCTAAACTATGCTTGGCAATGCTTCGCGGAGAACCTGTGTGAGCCACAGCCTTAAATACAGATAGTAATTAGACACAGCTGGAGTTAAAACTCGGGCGATCTAGAGCGAATCACGGAGTCCGAAGGGGGGCGCACAGACATGACGACATCGAGCGTGGCCCTCTGGGAAGTGGAGTCCCGAAGAGCGGAGAAGCGGGGGAGACGCGGATGCGTGACATCCACATATACGATTCAACATAGTTATTTAATATACACTAAACTTGAAACATTTCTTTAGGCACACTGTTCAGGAATTCTGTGTGATTCTAAGAAAGGAAGCAGGCATAGAATACACAGCACTTCTGTAAAACAGATGCTACAGCACCAGAGCACCGTTTTTTCAGAGAGGCACAGGCTTATACGTTCTATCATGTTGTCCTAATAAAATTTTTATCATTTCTTTATTTTTTTTATGGTAATGTGTTTTTCCTCATTAGCTTAATTTAAAACAAGACGAACAACAACAGTACTATACTTTCTAAAATTGTGCATAATGTGGTGGGGGTGTAATGTAACATCAAAGTAATCCAACTGGTCAAAAGGACAAGCACCCTGAACTTCATATCCTGCCTTGTTTTCTGGATTTTGTTCTATGCACTGTAAAGAGGATTCTCTATGCCAGTGCTTTGCCTCCCTAATAGTACATGACAATTTTAGCCCTTTTCAAAGTGCACATGCTGATGAAATTTAGAGAACACTAATCTGAGATTCACATGATTAAAATCAGTGACAATAAAAAGTCTGTCTGAATGTGTGTTTTACAGTTCAGTGGTAGCCATATACAGCTGTATATAAACTGCCTACAGAGTATTTTTAGACCTTTTCAAATTTGTCACATTCATCTTTACAGATTACATATTTCTGCACACAGTACTTCAACTAGGGTTTTGAAGAGTAAATGTATTGAAATGTATTGAAATATCTGGAAGCAAGTGGGCAGCAATGCCCACACACTGTAAGAAGGGCCTGAATTCCTGGCTGGGGCATCTGGGGCTAAAGTGCCCATTAGGTGTTAGTGTTGGTTAGATGGGGAGCATCCGTGCACAGCCATTTACAGGTCTTTCCAGAGGTGCCCTAGTGGGTTCAGGTCCGGGCTTTGACAGGTATTAATCAGGCGATGCATGATGCCTGGTTCCATCTACACTAGCCATTTTTAAAAGTAGCCAAATTACTCATTTTTAACAGACCAGAGGATTTTACTACTCATGGTCTAAAAGTTGTTCATGTCCCTTTCAGACAGCCTGTCTTACCTTTAATTTTGGAATGGCTTCTATTCAGTCATGTTACTGTAAAAAGCCTGATTAGCAGAGTGCTGCTCTGATGGTTGTCCTTATATCCTTAATGGTTATTCATACTGGTCACTGGGTTCTTTGGTTTTCTGTTTGACTAAAACCCTTCATGCCCTGTTGTTCAGCTTGGCTGGGCAGGCAGATCTAGGAAGGCTGTTGGTGGTTCCAGATTTCTTTCACTTATAAATGATTGTGCAGTATTTTCAGTGTGGCAGAAACATCCATCTACAGTATCCATCATTCTGATCTGTCCTAAATATACCATCAACTTTGAGATCTGATCTAGAGTGTGTGCCCTTCTTAATTATGTCCAAAGAAAGATTAATTTAGCTTTTTCCAATATTGCATAAATTAACTGGGCTAAATGTATTTTTGTCTTGGGTTTCAAATAAAAATTGCAGAAACGATTCTCTGCTATTGAGCAGCGGAGTTTGTCATCTGCCTGTTATTTGGGTTATTCTCTTGGAGAATCATATAGAACATGTCAGACAGCGAGGGCTCATATGTACCTCCATGCTGTCACACAGATCTTCTGTGCCGTGAGCATCTCCCCCACCAAGCGACTTTTCTAATCCAACCGTGCCGAATCAATGTAACGATACAGAATAGGAATTCGGAGTGTGTCATAACCCCACACCTTTCAGATGACTATGTCTTCCATAGCTTTGGTCATATTTCTTGCATTGTCACTGACTACTACATGCACTTCAGAACTGTCAATGCGCCAAGTGTCAAACTTGTTGGCAAATGCTTTGGTGATGATTGCAGCTGTATGGAACCCCCTAGCCCCCAACCAAAAAACGGCTTTTCTAATCCAACTGTGCCTGGATCATTTCCTGTGCATGCTGCTTCCCCCCCCCCCGCAAGTAGTGATCTTTAATGTATGGATCAAGTACTGTAGCGATACAGAATAGTATTTCGTGGTGTGCCTCACTAAACAGTGTATGGATCGCCTCTAAGACTGCACTTTCAGTAGTTCAGCATTTGTGGTAACTTTTTCACACAGGGTCATGTACAGTTGTGATCAAATTTATTCAACCCCCAATGCTGTGAAGGGTTTTATGGAATTCAGTGCACATTTGTAATTGTGTTCATAATGAAATCTTACAAGGACTTGTTAAAGAACTAAATGCAACTAAGATAGCATCAATTGTTTTTGTCATAAAGTATTAAATGGCCTTTTTGTGATTTCTTCATTGACACAATTATTCAACCCCTTTACGACTACCACTCCTAAGAACAGAGGTTCATTCCAGTGTTTTCAGTCAGGTATTGAAAACACCTGTGGATGTCAACGAGCAGCAATCAAGCATGATAAGCACCAATTAGGCAGATTTAAAAGGACTGTGATACTCAGCTCCTTCTAGACATCTACTGGTGTGTTTACAAGCATGGTGAAGGCAAGAGAATGGTCCCAGAAGACAAGAGAAGAGGTTATTGCTCTTCACAAGAATGGCAATGGATATAAAAAGATTGCGAAGTTGTTAAATATCCAAGAGAACACTATCTGAATTGTCATTCGCTAGTTATAGTTAAAGTGCAAAGTTTAAAAGTTACCTTGTCGTGTCATAAAGTAGATCCTTACCGCGACTGCTGTGCGCTACCTGAAGCGTAATGTGGTGTTAAATCCCCGCGTGACTGCTAAGGAAACTGAAAAAAGACCTGTCAGATGTGGGCACTGAAGTTTCAGCTCAGACAATAAGGCGCGCACTGCATAAACGAAGACCTCCATGCCAGAACTCCCAGGCGCACCCCCTTGCTGACTTCCAAAGAACAAGAAAAGTCGACTGCAGTATGCCAAAAGTCATGTGGACAAAAGCCACAAAGGTTTTGGGACAGTGTACTGTGGTCAGATGAAGAAACTAAATTAGAACTGTTTGGGACAATGGACCAGCGCTATGTTTTGGAGGAGGAAGAACCAGGCTTATGAACAAAAGAACACCTTGCCTACTGTGAAGCATGGCGGGGGGGGTCAATTATGCTTTGGGGCTGTTTGCTTCTAATGGTACAGGAAAGCTTCAACGTGTGCAGGGTACCATGAATTCCCTCAGTACCAGGAGATCTTGGAGGAAAATGTGATGGAGTCAGTCACAAACCTGCGGCTTGGAAGACGTTGGACCTTCCAACAGGACAATGATCCGAAGCACACATCCAAGTCCACTAGAGCATGGTTGAACATGAAAGGCTGGAACATTCTAGAGTGGCCATCGCAATCACCAGACTTAAATCCAATTGAGAACCTCTGGTGGGACCTAAAGAAGGCAGTTGCAGTGCGCAAGCCTAAGAATGTGACTGAACTGGAGGCTTTTGCCCATGAAGAATGGGCTAAGATACCCATAGGTCGCTGCAAGACACTTGTGTCAAGCTATGCTTCACGCTTGAAAGCTGTCATAACTGGAAAAGGATGTTGTACTAAGTACTAAAAAATAATGTCACTAGGGGGTTGAATAAAACTGATAATGATGTGAGCACAGTAAAGACATTTGTGGTTATTCCATCATAAATATTATGTTATATTTGTCTAATTTATAAGTGCCTCTTTGATATAATTGTAAATAAGATGACTGAAATGATCAAAATCAATGTCAAACTGGCCAAAACACTTTATTTCAGTGGGGGTTGAATAAATTTGATCACAACTGTAGGTTTGGATTTTTTTTTCTCCAAAATGATAAAAACCCTCATTTAAAAACTGCATTTTATGTTTACTTGTGTTGTCTTTGACTAATATTTAAATTTGTTTGATGATCTGAAACATTTACACCACCACTGTGTATAATATATATTGTGCATTTTTTCATTTATATACATACATATATTTTCTTCTCTGTAGTTTTTTCTTTCTTATTTAGTACTTAGTATTTATATAGTATTTATAATTGTAATTGTTAAGTACTTGTACTTACTAACAGAATCATGATTTCAAAGTAGACTTGCTTGATATCAAACAAGAGTAAGAAATTAAATAATGACATTTTGGAGTAGTAACATTACATTGCTCTTCCAAGATCAACAAAATCTCAGAATCAGCAGAAATAAAAGACTATTTTTACAAAAGGGGCCATAACACTGTCTGGTTATATGTTTTTTGTCATTAGCTTTCACCAACAGTACTGAACATTCAAAACAATGTGCATAACATATGGTGGAGATTTGATGTAAAATCAAAGTAACCCAACTTGTGAAAAGGACAGATGTCCTAAACTCCACATGCTGCTTTGTTTTCTGAATTTTGTTTTATACACTATAGATGGTAGCTATTGGGGAATCTGAGGACATCAGTGGTCCTTTAAACAAAATCTCATTCACTGAACTTTTGTTCACATCAGAGTGAGTAGCCATACAATATCAAAATATTCTACACATATTAAATGACATGCTAAACCCACCTATCATGTGTGATGAAAGATTATCTGCAGATATGACATTTAGCTAAGTATAGCTAAATGAACAGGTTTAACTTGTGAGTAATATTTTTCACCCATACTCCCAACAGTATACTTAATAGCCTAAAGTTTGTGCTTGCTGTGCTCAGACCACAGTGGTTTAAACACACACCAAATTGGCCCTCATAAAAGTGTAACTTAAGAGCTGGTGGGTGGCCAATAAAAGCCATCCTGATAATCAGTCAGCTCAAAATGCAGACAGTCCCACACATCTTCATGACAGCACTTCCAATCTTATTACCATTTAAATATCTTAGTAAGTACTCCATAGGTTCAGTCCTCTTACATTTTGACATATAATACTCTTTGAACATGATACACAAATACACATAAAATAAATTCTTAAGCAATTTGTGCTGACTTTGTAAAACCGTTTTTTTCTTTCCTTTAAAAAAACCAATGAATTTGAATGAATGCTTTTCTCTAAACTGCAGCAATAGTTAATTCAGATTTGGAGCTGCAGGAGGACTGGCAGCAACATTCAATTTCTCCTCCTCATTCTTCACATCCTAAGAATTATCAGCAGCAGCTAATGGCAAAACAGGGTAGTTGTGCTTGCGATATACATGTGACCTAAAAGACTTTAAAAATGTCCTCTGACAACCATTAAATACCCCAATATGTTGTGAGATTTGCTTTATGTGCATGAATAAGACCAATGTAACACAAAGGGTGAAGACTCTCCGAGAGCATTTAGGACAGCAAAACGAAAAAGGAACGTGTAACCCATTTTTGAATAAAACTCCAAAATGTACATTTTTTTCTGCTTTTCAATATAGTTATAAAATTGCAAAGATTTGTGAATAAATAAATAAATACCTTACCGTTTTTGTTGTAGAGCACCTGATCTTTTATTTTGAAAAATGTGAACCAACCGCATTCAAGCTCCTCCTGTCTATTGTCGTATACACGTAGTGCTGCGAGGATCTACTTCCTCTTTCCGGTTGGTCGCTCAGCGTGAAGACGCACTAGAGTGGAGGCGAAGCTGTAAACCTACAGATAACACAAAATAACGTTTTATATAAACTCCAAATAGTTTACTAAAGCGTTATTCGCCTACAAGAAGATTTCTTCTTTGTACTCACAAATGGAAGAGCTTTGGTCAGAGAAGTTGTGAAGCTAAGGCAGACACGGACAAAACCACCAGTTAGCTTAATAGTGTCACGGTGCGGTTGGGGGTGTGAACCCAAGCCCAGGGCCGGAATCCAGACTTCCTGGATGTGGATGCACGTGAAACTGTGTGTGTGAGAAGTGAATTGTATTGGTGAACTATGAGGGTTTAGGCGGGGATCGAACCCCGACCTTCGTAGTGATAACCTACGCGGCAGGACATGTGAGACCCGTCAGGGTGAGGTTTAGTGGGTGAGAGGGAGAAACGTCAGGAAAAAGCAAACAAAGGAAACGCCAGGGCTGCGTATTCAAACAAAAGAAGAGCTTATATAAGAACAGAAATAAACGGTAGAGGGTTTAACCAAAAGGGGAATTCTTGTGACATGCTGTCAACTCTGCACAGTTTTTTGAATATTTTTTAAATATTTATTTATTTATTAGTTTGTTTATTTATTTTTTAGTTTGCTCTTTTTCTCTTTTCTTGTTCTCTCTTTTCTTTTTTCTCTTTTCTTTTCTTTTCTTTTTCTCCAGAACCGTACCGGCTACCCCTCTACAAAAGTGTAGCAACGGTGTTGTGCGGTAGGGGCTTATATTGCTGATGCCCCAGGTGCTGCTAGTTGGCTTGATCAGCCTGGGGCATTCTGGGGTTTGGAGTTCCGGGCTGTAGTTCCACCAGAACGGTGCCGCTGCTGCTGCCCCCTGCCTGGACCCTTACAAATAGAGAGAATGGAGTGCATGTTGAATCCGTTAAATATGATATTTATTCTGAACCTTTTGACTTTTGGGATGCTGTACTGTTGCACCTAATGTGACCCCGTGTCCTATACTGAGATTCACAGCCAGCTAAACTCCCTCTTGCATCACTTCCTCCAAGGAACAGGCGCGTGTTGTATTTGGGCAGAATTTAATGCAAAAAGGTGTGAAACTGAAACAATACAAAATACATAAAGAGAAAAAGTGACATAGGTATGAGGAATGTGTACATTTGTGAGACTCTGTAATGAATCGTGCCATCTTCTCCAGTCATCATACATATCTTGGGGTAAGGGGCTGTCCCACTCAAGGTTGCTGCTGGATAGCTCTTTGAGAAGAAGGCTGCCTTTGATGGTTACAGGAACAAGTAAGCCAAGAGGATCAAACAAGCTATTTGTTGTCGAGAGTATGCCACGGCAAGTGAAGGGTTTCTGCTCTTGTGGAACATGGAATGTAAACGTGTCTATAACGGGGTTCCAATTCACCCCTAAGCTGCGTTGAATTGGAAGCTCATCACTTGTTAAATCAAGATCTTTGATATCTTCAGCCCTATCCTCAGGGGGGAATACATTCACTTCTTCCGCTTTGTTGGAGACAATCTTGTGCAGATTTGAGAGGGCAAGCATTTTCTGAGCTCTCTGCAGGACATCAATAGCCTCGGCTTCGGTTGAGAAAGACTTTAATGCATCGTCGACATAAAAGTCTTCCTCTATGAAGTTTCAGGCATCAGTTCCGTATTCACTTTCTGCCTCCCTTGCCGCCATTCTCAGCCCATAGATCGCCACTGCTGGGGAGGGACTGTTACCGAAGACGTGCACCCTCATACGATAGTCTGCTACATCATTGGTGAGGTCGTTGTCTTTGTACCACAGGAAGCGAAGGTAATCTCTGTGATCTTCTTGGACCACAAAGCAGTAGAACATTTGTTCAATGTCAGCTGTGATGGCGACCGGTTCTTTCCCGAAGCGAAGCAGCACGCCCAAAAGTGTGTTGTTCAGGTCCGGGCCAGAAAGCAGTACGTCATTGAGGGACACTCCATCAAACTGCGTGCTCGAATCAAACACTACATGTATCTTTCCTGGCTTCTGTGGATGGTATACACCAAATATCGGTATATTTCTACCGAATTCTACAAAGTGTGCTTTCATTTCTGGTTTCTTGTCAAGTGTATGTCGCTGGTAGGTGTAGGACCGATTGTCAGGGAGTTTGCGTCTGGGGCTTCGAAATGGGAGTGGTGCCACCCAGTTGTTAGTGTTATCTTTGAAGAATCCCTCCATTTTCTTCAGAAAGATCATGTCTTCAACAGAATGAGCGAGCTGGTTGTCTTTATTGGTGCGACAGAACACAGTATCTCCTAAATTCTCAGCTGTGGCCTTTAGTTGTGGGTGAGCAGATGGCAGTGGATTGGAAATGGCTTTGGCTAAGCTCAGACTGAAATCCTCCTTTACACTGAAGTGACTGTCGCAGGGAGTGAGATAGCTTGGGCGGCCATTTTTCAATACATGTGTTTTCAGAGCACTCACTTCAATTGGCTTGTGAGCATTGCCAAGACATACCTCACCAATGATAACCCAGCCCAAGTCAAGCTTCTGTGCAAATGAGTCATTGTGTCCGCCGTTAATTTGCTCCCTCACTTTGTGAGCTCTCAGAAGGTTTTGTCCTATATAGCAACAGTATATCTGCACTTGTATCAAGAGGCTGTAGTTCAGCAGCTATTGCTTTCAGATGGTGGTGGTGTAAAGCAGCTTGTGCAGTGGGTATCTCTTCCCTATTGTTGGGGAAGGCATTGCACTCTATGAGAGTGGGGAGAGGAAAACTCATTTTTCCATCTAAAGACTCAACTATGTAGTCACATGCTCTTCCACCAGTGACTTGTGCTATACCACTACAGGTTTTCAGCATGTATGGTTCAGTTGGGCTTTGTATATCAAATATGTCAAAAAACTTTGTTATTGCAAGCGATTGGTTACTTTGATCATCAGTTATTATGTACATTCTTTTGATTTTGTCTCGCTGACCTTTGGGATAGACCTGCACCAAGCAGATCTTAGAACAGGATTTCCCTGTGATTTTGTTTCCACATACCTCTGTACATGTTGCAGTAACATCTGAGTCCTGTGAATTTGTCTGCTCCCCGCCATGGTCTCTAAGGTATGAGGGAGGCTTGGACATTTGTGGAGCAGGGCCAGGGTGAAGAGCTGCCAAGTGTCTCTCACTGTCACACTCTTCACAC
The DNA here is from genome assembly GCA_024036415.1 of Prochilodus magdalenae. Taxonomy (NCBI): domain Eukaryota; kingdom Metazoa; phylum Chordata; class Actinopteri; order Characiformes; family Prochilodontidae; genus Prochilodus; species Prochilodus magdalenae. Next base: position 14,115 of record JAMWET010001818.1, read on the forward strand.
TTAATTGTGACTGTACAGTCTTTGGCTTGATGACTGTTGGAAGCAAGGCAGCGATAGCAGATATTATTCTCTTTGAGCAACCTTTTCCTGTCTTCAAGCAGCATAGTTCTGGAACCCCTGCATCTTTTAAGCGGATGGGGTTTGTGATGTATGGGACACTGTCTTTTAATGCCTTCGCCTGCTCCTTTTGTCTTGGATCCCTCTGATGATACATCTGTCTTGTGCACTGTGACTGAGAGGTTTTGGTTGTAGTTACCTGTTGATTTCCCTTTTCTGTAGCTGGATGTGTGATTGGCATGCGAGAGAGTGCTAAAAGTTGTGGCGAAGCTTGGATCATTCCTGGCTTTGGCTTGACCTTTCACAAACTCAACGAAGACTGAGAAGGGTGGGAAGCTAACATTGTGGTATTCTTTAAACTTTGACCCCACCATTGTCCATTTTTCTTGGAGATGGAAGGGCAGTTTCTCCACAATAGGGCTTACTCCCCGGGCGGAGTCAAGGCAACTTAACCCAGGTAAGTATCCATCTAGTTTTGCGGCTTGGAGTTCACACAGTAGATCTGACAGGTCACGAAGCTTGTGTGGTTCTTTACTGGAAAGCTCCGGGAAGCTTTCTATTCTGGCAAACAGGGAGTTTTCTGTTGCTTCTGGTGAGCCGTAACATTCTTCTAGTCTCGACCATATCATGTTCAAACCCACAGGTGGATGCTTTATGTTAAATGATTTTAGTCTTTTGGCATGTTCAGAAGACTCAGGACCTAACCACTTAATGAGTAGATTCATTTCTTCACTGGCTGTAAGACCAAGGTCTCTGATGGTACTCTTGAATGTGGCTTTCCAGCTAAGGTAACTCTCTGGCTTATCATCAAAATTAGACAGTCCTCCAGTTACCAGTTGACTCTTAGCTATAAATCTGGCAAGGTCATTTGTTGTGCTGCCAGCAATATTTTGTGGGGACTTTGATGAGTGAGTGGACCTTGTTTCGTCCCTATATTGCTCTTCAGCCTCTGCTTTCTCCATGGTAAAGTTGAACTACTGCTCGTTGTCCCTCGTCGAATGCTATGATTTTACTGTACTGTTGCACCCAATGTGACCCCGTGTCCTATACTGGGATTCACAGCCAGCTAAACTCCCTTTTGCATCACTTCCTTCAAGGAACAGGCGCGTGATATATTTGGACAGAATTTAATACAAAAAAGGTGATACAGAAAGATACTCAGTATACAAATCATAATATGTCCACTTAAATCAAATAAACATTTCCTTTTATGTATAGGATGCATTAAAGGGCCAATTTTAACTTCAAATTGGACTTCTCTATACTGACATATACAGCACGTTAAAACTTCCCAAATTTACTTCAATAATGACATGTATATTATCTGACAATCAAACAAAACTTCAAACTTACTCGTATTGCCACTCAAAGGGACAGAAAGGAGTGGATGGCTTGAGTAGATATACACCATGCTTCGCCTGCCTCATGAGAAAACTAAACCCTTCCTGTTAATTTTTTTCCTATTTGCTCAACATAGCGAACTGTGCAAACATGCGCCCTCTATAGGCCTGGAGAAACAACATAAATCCGCTCCAGTACAAATGCACTAAACACCAATGGGATTTGTTAGTCCTGTAACAGAGGGGTTTTATCTTGGGGGCCTGATTATGAATAACATGGACTGAGGTGTGGCAGTGAAGAATCCAGGATTTACAGCCAGAGTTAAGTATATTCCAATATAGCTGACCTAATCAAGCAGACAAACAGCAACGCTGAACTGTGCATGCCTCTATCAGACATCTCAGAATGACTTTTCCTGCCTTTCTGAACATGGTAATTAATCAAGGTGGTACTGTGTTGACTACTGAGTGGTCTACTCCTCCTTATATACTGAAAGGCTTGACAAATACTGTGCCTGACCTGAAACAGACTGATGATCTATGTTCAGGACTCTTAACATTCGCTAACGCTAGCAGATAAATACCCTCATAGCCACATATGTATGAGGAAGTGTGCAGCTTAAACCTCTTACCCATTTTAGTGTCAGGAGTTTTAGATGTCACCCTGCTTATGGGGGAGGCGGCGACTGGG
>JAMWET010001819.1:0-7500 GCA_024036415.1 Prochilodus magdalenae
TAACTGGGTACCAACTACCAATCCTCTATACTGGAAACCAACTCCCAATCCTCTACTGAATACCACTCCCAATCTCTACTGGGTAACCAACTCCACAATCCGCTATGGATCTACCACCTCAACCCTCCCCTGGTTACCAACTCCCAATCCTCTACTGTGTACCAACTCCCAAACCTCTACAGAATACCAACTCCCAATCCTCTACTGGGTACCAACTCCCAATCCTCTACTGGGTACCAACTCCCAATCCTCTACTGGGTACCAACTCCCAATCCTCTACTAGATACCAACTCTCAATCCTCTACTAGATACCAACTCCCAATCCTCCACTGGGTACCAACTCCCAATCCTCCACTGGGTACCAACTCCCAATCCTCCACTGGGTACCAATCCCAATCCTCTACAGATACCAACTCTCAATTCCTCTACCCAACTCCCACCCTCCACTGGGTACCAAATCCATCCTCGTAACTGGGTACCAACTCCCAAATCCTCCACTGGGTCCCAACTCTCTACCGCTACAGCCAATACCAACTCCCAACCCTTCCCTCTACTGGGTACCAACTCCCAAACTCTACCGAAATACCACAAGTCCTACCTCTCTACTGGGTACCAACTCCCAATCCTCTACAGAATACCACCTCCCAATCCTCTACTGGGTACCAACTCCCAATCCTCTACAGAATACCACCTCCCAATCCTCTACCGGGTACCAACTCCCAATCCTCTACTGGATACCAACTCCCAACCCTCCACTGGGTACCAACTCCCAATCCTCTACTGGGTACCAACTCCCAAACCTCTACCGAATACCAACTCCCAATCCTCTACTGGGCACCAACTCCCAATCCTCTACTAGATACCAACTCCCAATCCTCTACTGGATACCAACTCCCAATCCTCTACTGGATACCAATTCCCAATCCTCTACAGAATACCAACTCCCAATCCTCTACTAGATACCAACTCCCAATCCTCTACTGGATACCAACTCCCAATCCTCTACTAGATACCAACTCCCAATCCTCTACTGGATACCAACTCTATCCTCTACTAGATACCAACTCCCAATCCTCTACTGGATACCAACTCCCAATCCTCTACAGAATACCAACTCCCAATCCTCTACTAGATACCAACTCCCAATCCTCTACTGGATACCAACTCCCAATCCTCTACTGGATACCAACTCCCAATCCTCTACAGAATACCAACTCTCAATCCTCTACTAGATACCAACTCCCAATCCTCTACTGGATACCAACTCCCAATCCTCTACTGGATACCAACTCCCAATCCTCTACAGAATACCAACTCCCAATCCTCTACTGGATACCAACTCCCAATCCTCTACAGAATACCAACTCTCAATCCTCTACTAGATACCAACTCCCAATCCTCTACAGAATACCAACTCCCAATCCTCTACTAGATACCAACTCCCAATCCTCTACTGGGCACCAACTCCCAATCCTCTACAGAATACCAACTCTCAATCCTCTACTAGATACCAACTCCCAATCCTCTACTGAATACCAACTCCCAATCCTCTACTGAATACCAACTCCCAATCCTCTACAGAATACCAACTGCCAATCCTCCACTGGGCACCTATTCCCAATCCTCTACTGGCTACCAACTCCCAATCCTCTACTAGATACCAACTCCCAATCCTCTACTGGATACCAACTCTCAATCCTCTACTAGATACCAACTCCCAATCCTCTACTGGGTACCAACTCCCAATCCTCTACTGGATACCAACCCCCAATCCTCTACAGAATACCAACTCCCAATCCTCTACTGGGTACCAACTCCCAATCCTCTACTGGATACCAACTCCCAATCCTCTACAGAATACCAACTCCCAATCCTCTACTGAATACCAACTCCCAATCCTCTACTGGATACCAACTCCCAATCCTCTACTGGGTACCAACTCCCAATCCTCTACTGAATACCAACTCCCAATCCTCTACTGGATACCAACTCCCAATCCTCTACTGGATACCAACTCTCAATCCTCTACTAGATACCAACTCCCAATCCTCTACTGGATACCAACTCCCAATCCTCTACTGGGTACCAACTCCCAATCCTCTACTGAATACCAACTCCCAATCCTCTACTGGGTACCAACTCCCAATCTTCTACTGGATACCAACTCTCAATCCTCTACTAGATACCAACTCCCAATCCTCTACTGGATACCAACTCCCAATCCTCTACTGGGTACCAACTCCCAATCCTCTACTGAATACCAACTCCCAATCCTCTACTGGATACCAACTCCCAATCCTCTACTGGGTACCAACTCCCAATCCTCTACTGAATACCAACTCCCAATCCTCTACTGGGTACCAACTCCCAACCCTCTACTGGCTACCAACTCCCAATCCTCTACTAGATACCAACTCCCAATCCTCTACTGGCTACCAACTCCCAATCCTCTACTGGCTACCAACTCCCAATCCTCTACTGGGTACCAACTCCCAATCCTCTACAGAATACCAACTCCCAATCCTCTACTGGGTACCAACTCCCAATCCTCTACTGGATACCAACTCCCAATCCTCTACTGGGTACCAACTACCAATCCTCTACTGGGTACCATTTCCCAATCCTCTACCAAATACCAACTCCCAATCCTCTACAGAATACCAACTCCCAATCCTCTACTGGGTACCAACTCCCAATCCTCTACTGGATACCAACTCCCAATCCTCTACTGGGTACCAACTCCCAATCCTCTACTGGGTACCAACTCCCAATCCTCTACTGGATACCAACTCCCAAACCTCTACAGAATACCAACTCCAAAACCTCTACTGGGTACCAACTCCCAATCCTCCACTGGATACCAACTCCCAATCCTCTACTGGATACCAACTCCCAATCCTCTACTGGATACCAACTCCCAATCCTCTACTGGATACCAACTCCCAATCCTCTACTGGCTACCAACTCCCAATCCTCTACTGGATACCAACTCCCAATCCTCTACTGGATACCAACTCCCAATCCTCTACTGGATACCAACTCCCAATCCTCTACTGGGTACCAACTGCCAATCCTCTACTGGATACCAACTCCCAATCCTCTACTGGCTACCAACTCCCAATCCTCTACTGGATACCAACTCCCAATCCTCTACTGGATACCAACTCCCAATCCTCTACTGGATACCAACTCCCAATCCTCCACTGGATACCAACTCCCAATCCTCTACTGGATACCAACTCCCAATCCTCTACTGGATACCAACTCCCAATCCTCTACTGGATACCAACTCCCAATCCTCTACTGGCTACCAACTCCCAATCCTCTACTGGATACCAACTCCCAATCCTCTACTGGATACCAACTCCCAATCCTCTACTGGATACCAACTCCCAATCCTCCACTGGGTACCAACTCCCAATCCTCTACAGAATACCAACTCCCAATCCTCTACTGGGTACCAACTGCCAATCCTCCACTGGGTACCAACTCCCAATCCTCTACAGAATACCAACTCCCAATCCTCTACTGGATACCAACTCCCAATCCTCTACTACTGTTATGGAGCTTATCTGAGCAGTGAGGGCGTTCCTGATCAGGAACAGGTAGAGGTTTGGTAGATTGGAATAATGATAGAAGAGAAGCGAATTCCGGGAACGTGTGGGGGAAAGCATTCAGAGAGGAGACGTCTTCCGCTCCATGAAGAAATCAGATAGACCTCATCAGGCACAACATCAAATGAGGGATGAAAAGCCTTACCTCAGACGGACTGACCTGGACATGTTGGCATTTCTGAGGATGCAGGATTTAATTTTGGAGCTAACATTGTTAAACACTGATGCTGAGTATGGCTGAACGTGGAAATGGAAACTGGAAGTGTTCGTCCACTGGTTAAAGCTGCGACTGATGGCTGCCGGAGTCGTGCAGATCTTCCTGACTTACCCAGTTGGAATTCCCAGTGCAGTGGGCAGATTGTCCTGGTTGGATTTGGAAGCCTACTAATAAACATATCAGATAATACCTACTCTAAACCACCACCCTGTTTACTGTGTACACAGAACATCCCGATTATCAAAGCTCCTCTTACCGGGCGCCGCCTCCGCCCACCTGCCGCAGATGCTGACACATCCACTGAGGTTCGAAATCCGACCGAGATCTTATTCAGGAGAACATGAGCTAGACAAGGCCATAGGTCACCTAAACACTGACCCGGAAGAGGTTTACCCTTCGCCCAGCAGACCCGCACACTGGGAACCTGCCTCTACACCACCGTGCAGTATATTTGCTGTGAAGAGTTGAATTACTCCCATCATGCATTGCAGGGTTACAGGCAGGTGAATAAATGAGAAACATGCAGTCCTGATGTCATAACGGACTAGACACCCTCTACCCAGCATGCTCAGCGCGGCTCCCCACAGATCAGGCGGCTCAATCTTATGGGAACGTGTTAGAATCTGTCAGCCAATCAGGATAGAGGGGGGCCTGTGAGAGCCAATCAGAATAAAGGCATGGGCTGCCTCCCTGCACAGGAGCGGCCGAGCACAGGGTGACTCAGGCGCAAGCACGGGAGCTGGAGAACTGAGGAGGAGTCTGAGGTCCAGCGCGAAGCCGCTCAGTGTGGTGCAGATTTCTGGATGCCGTGAAGGGGGCGGGGCTTGTTACCGCTCCATCCCGGGTGAGTGACGGTGAGCCTCGTGTGCGGTGCGGCGTGGGAGTTGTGGTAATTGGACTTGTTTCCTCATTAGAATTCTCACGTTTGCCTGTGATGCTTAGTCCCCTCAAGACTTCGCTGTTCGCCTTGCTGTCCCTGACCCCTCACCCCTAACCCCTCACCCCTGACCTCTCATCCCCATGGTGGGGAGAGTCTGGCAGCTTTACTGAGCTGGGTCAGTCGAATTACCAGTACAGTTACCAGTAGAGTTTTAGTTCTGATAGCAGCGATATGCTATCCATAAGCGTCCATAAGCGTCCATAAGCCTCTATAAATGGTCATAGGCCTCTATTAGCATCCATAAGCCTCTATAAGCATCCAAAGGCCTCTATTAGCATCCATAGACCTCTATTAGCATCCATAGACCTCTATTAGCATCCATAAGCCTCTATTAGCATCCATAAGTCTCTATTAGCATCCATAGGCCTCTATTAGCATCCAAAGGCCTCTATTAGCATCCATAAGCCTCTATAAGCATCCAAAGGCCTCTATTAGCATCCATAAGCCTCTATTAGCATCCATAAGCCTCTATTAGCATCCATAAGCCTCTATAAGCATCCATAGGCCTCTATTAGCATCCAAAGGCCTCTATTAGCATCCATAAGCCTCTATAAGCATCCAAAGGCCTCTATTAGCATCCATAAGCCTCTATTAGCATCCATAAGCCTCTATAAGCATCCAAAGGCCTCTATTAGCATCCATAGACCTCTATTAGCATCCATAGGCCTCTATTAGCATCCAAAGGCCTCTATTAGCATCCATAATCTTGTTAAGCATCCATAAGCCTCTGTAAGTATTCATACATCTCTATAAGGATCCATTAGCCTTTATAAGTGTCCATTCGCCTCTCTAATCGTCCATAGGCCTCTATAAGCATCCATACGCTTCTATAAGCGTCCATAAGCCTCTAGAAATATCATAAAGCCTCTATAGGCATCCATTAGCCTCTATTAGTGTTCATACACCTATATGAGCGTCCATTAGTCTCTATAAATGTCTATAAATATACTACATATTATTATAAACATTAATGACACTATTATGGCTTATTATTATTATTATTATTATTATTATTATTATTATTAACATTAATAACTTCCCCTGGTTGCTATGAAGAGGGGAAAAGCAGCCTAAACTCACAAGCTGCCTTTCACAGCTACACAGCAACCCTAACTACACCCAAACAACTTATCCATGTCCAAACTACATATATAAACAATATACACAAACATAGACAGTAACTACCACACTGCCTACACCTGTAACTACACCACACAGTGAAACAAGCACTGCCCAATACAACTGTACCAACACCCAAAGCCTCCAGACCGATAGCCTGAACAGCACTCACAGACACGCTAACGGCTAACAAGCTACATCCCTCGCTCCTTCAGCTCACCTCTCTCTGCTGTCTTTCCTCCATCAGCCAGGTAAAGGGTTCAGTCTGATCAGTTTGCTCCACCAGCGCCCCAAATTAACAACGCAGCGGCACTTAGCAACAGTCGTCAAGGTAACAGGCTCAGGTAGCTCTCACACCGACCCCTGGGGGGTTCGTGCTACCGTTGCCAGGAGTCATAGGTCACAGCCTTGCCGATTACTCGAGGCAGGTTCTGTCTGCTTGGTTGTCTGTTTGTGGAGACTGAGGCTGACCTTGGAGTCGCCTCCCCCGCTGCCACACGGGGGTTGGAGGACACTCCCCTTTGTCGTACCACCATTTGTTTTTCAGCTTGTCCAAAAGGCCCTGTTCATTCAGCTTTAGCACAGCCAGGTTCACAGCACTTCTTGAAACGATAAAACATAACTCGTAAGAAAGAAAGGTTCAGGTCCGTGAGAAATCTAATACCGCAGGCGACTGGTAACCATGGAGGGACAGAAAGTAACGGGTCCAGGCTCCGCCCACAAACACGCCAATCTGTAGCTGCTGTGCGAATTTGGAAAAGCTGTACACCAGTTTATAGTTATACACCTACTCTATGCATTAAATGTAGGTACTGTGGTATAGACTGAGTCTGTTCTACAGGTTCTCATTAGGTGGAGTGTATAACTCTAAGCTCTAAATGTAGGTACTGTGGTATAGACTGAGTCTGGTCTACAGTTTCTCATTAGGTGGAGTGTATAACTCTAATCTCTAAATGTAGGTACTGTGGTATAGACTGAGTCTGTTCTACAGTTTCTCATTAGGTGGAGTGTATAACTCTAATCTCTAAATGTAGGTACTGTGGTATAGACTGAGTCTGGTCTACAGTTCCTCATTAGGTGGAGTGTATAACTCTAAGCTCTAAATGTAGGTACTGTGGTATAGACCGAGTCTGTTCTACAGTTTCTCATTAGGTGGAGTGTATAACTCTAAGCTCTAAATGTAGGTACTGTGGTATAGACTGAGTCTGTTCTACAGTTCCTCATTAGGTCGAGTGTATAACTCTAAGTTCTAAATGTAGGTACTGTGGTATAGACTGAGTCTGTTCTACAGTTCCTCATTAGGTGGAGTGTATAACTCTAAGCTCTAAATGTAGGTACTGTGGTATAGACTGAGTCTGTTCTACAGTTCCTCATTAGGTGGAGTGTATAACTCTAAGCTCTAAATGTAGGTACTGTGGTATAGACTGAGTCTGTTCTACAGTGTCTCATTAGGTGGAGTGTATAACTCTAATCTCTAAATGTAGGTACTGTGGTATAGACTGAGTCTGGTCTACAGTTTCTCATTAGGTGGAGTGTATAACTCTAAGCTCTAAATGTAGGTACTGTGGTATAGACTGAGTCTGTTCTACAGTTCCTCATTAGGTGGAGTG
>JAMWET010001819.1:12500-22626 GCA_024036415.1 Prochilodus magdalenae
CTGAGCATAATCCCGCTATAACCTGAGCATAATCCCACTATAACCTGAGCATAATCCCGCTATAACCAAAACATAGTCCAACTATAACCTGAGCATAATCTCACTATAACCAAAACATAGTCCAACTATAACCTGAGCATAATCCCTCTATAACCACAACATAGTCCAACTATAACCTGATCATAATCCCACTATAACCTGAGCATAATCCTGCTATAACCAAAACATAGTCCAACTATAACCTGAGCATAATCCAGCTATAACCTGAGCATAATCCTGTTTAACCAAAAAATAGTCCAACTATAACCTGAGCATAATCCTGCTATAACCTGAGCATAATCCTGCTATAACCAAAACATAGTCCAACTACAACCTGAGCATAATCCCGCTATAACCTAAGCATAATTCCGTTATAACCTGAGCATAATCCCACTATAACCTGAGCATAATCCCGCTATAACTAAAACATAGTCCAACTATATCCTGAGCATAATCCAGCTATAACCAAAACATAGTCTAACTATAACCTGAGCATAATCCAGCTATAACAAAAACATAGTCCAACTATAACCTGAGCATAATCCAGCTATAACCTGAGCATAATCCCGCTATAACCAAAACATAGTCCAACTATAACCTGAGCATAATCCAGCTATAACCTGAGCATAATCCCGCTATAACCTGAGCATAATCCCACTATAACCAAAACATAGTCCAACTATAACCTGAGCATAATCCTGCTATAACCAAAACATAGTCCAACTACAACCTGAGCATAATCCTGCTATAACCAAAACATAGTCCAACTATAACCTGAGCATAATCCAGCTATAACCTGAGCATAATCCCGCTATAACTAAAACATAGTCCAACTACAACCTGAGCATAATCCCGCTATAACCAAAACGTAGTCCAACTAGTAACCTGAGCATAATCCTGCTATAACCTGAGCATAATCCCGCTATAACCAAAACATAGTCCAACTAGTAACCTGAGCATAATCCCACTATAACCTGAGCATAATCCCGCTATAACCAAAACATAGTCCAGCTATAACCTGAGCATAATCTTGCTATAACCTGAGCATAATCCCGCTATAACCAAAACATAGTCCAAATATAACCTGAGCATAATCCAGCTATAACCTGAGCATAATCCCGCTATAACCAAAACATAGTCCAACTAGTAACCTGAGCATAATCTCGCTATAACCAAAACATAGTCCAACTAGTAACCTGAGCATAATCCTGCTATAACCTGAGCATAATCCCGCTATAACCTGAGCATAATCCCACTATAACCTGAGCATAATCCCGCTATAACCAAAACATAGTCCAACTATAACCTGAGCATAATCTCACTATAACCAAAACATAGTCCAACTATAACATAGTCCAACTATAACCTGAGCATAATCCCTCTATAACCACAACATAGTCCAACTATAACCTGATCATAATCCCACTATAACCTGAGCATAATCCCGCTATAACCAAAACAGTCCTGCTATAACCTGAGCATAATCCCGCTATAACCAAAACATAGCCCAACTAGTAACCTGAGCATAATCCCACTATAACCTGAGCATAATCCCGCTATAACCAAAACATAGTCCAACTATAACCTGAGCATAATCCTGCTATAACTAAAGCATAGTCCAACTATAACCTGAGCATAATACAGCTATAACCTGAGCATAATCCCGCTATACCAAAACATAGTCCAACTATAACCTGAGCATAATCCCGCTATAACCAAAACATAGTTCAACTATAACCTGAGCATAATCCAGCTATAACCTGAGCATAATCCCGCTAAAACCAAAACATAGTCCATCTATAACCTGAGCATAATCCTGCTATAACCAAAACATAGTCCAACTATAACCTGAGCATAATCCCGCTATAACCAAAACATAGTCCAACTATAACCTGAGCATAATCCTGCTATAACCAAAACATAGTCCAACTATAACCAGAGCATAATCCTGCTATAACCAAAGCATAGTCCCACTATAACCTGAGCATAATCCTGCTATAACCAAAGCATAGTCCCGCTATAACCTGAGCATAATCCTGCTATAACCAAAACATAGTCCAACTATAACCTGAGCATAATCCCGCTATAACCAAAACATAGTCCAACTATAACCTGAGCATAATCCTGCTATAACCAAAACATAGTCCAACTATAACCTGAGCATAATCCTGCTATAACCAAAACATAGTCCAACTATAACCAGAGCATAATCCTGCTATAACCAAAGCATAGTCCAACTATAACCTGAGCATAATCCAGCTATAACATGAGCATAATCCCGCTATAACCAAAACATAGTCCAACTATAACCTGAGCATAATCCCGCTATAACCAAAACATAGTCCAACTATAACCTGAGCATAATCCCGCTATAACCAAAACATAGTCCAACTATAACCTGAGCATAATCCCACTATAACCAAAACATAGTCCAACTATAACCTGAGCATAATCCCGCTATAACCAAAACATAGTCCAACTATAACCTGAGCATAATCCCGCTATAACCAAACCATAGTCCAATTATAACCTGAGCATAATCCCACTTTAACCAAAACATAGTCCAACTATAACCTGAGCATAATCCCGCTATAACCAAAACATAGTCCAACTATAACCTGAGCATAATCCCGCCATAACCAAAACATAGTCCAACTATAACCTGAGCATAATCCCGCTATAACCAAAACATAGTCCAACTATAACCTGAGCATAATCCCGCTATAACCAAAACACAGTCCAACTATAACCTGAGCATAATCCTGCTATAACCAAAGCATAGTCCCACTATAACCTGAGCATAATCCCGCTATAACCTGAATGTAATCCAGCTATAACCTGGTGAGTAGCAAGGCCCTCTTGCTGAACCCAGTTCACTGGAATTATTAGCTTCAGGTGTGGCTCAGGCTAGCCCAGGGGTGCACTGCGCTGAGCAGTCCAGTTTCTAAACATCACCCAGCTGCTTGTCCCGTCTTTAAACACCACCCAGCTGCTCGTCCAGTCTTTAAACACCACCCAGCTGCTCGTCCAGTCTTTAAACACCACCCAGCTGCTCGTCCAGTCTCTAAACACCACCCAGCTATAACCTAAACACCACCCAGCCATAACCTAAACACCACCCAGCTGCTCGTCCAGTGTCTAAGCACCACCCAGCCATAACCTAAACACCACCCAGCTGCTCGTCCAGTCTCTAAACACCACCCAGCCATAACCTAAACACCACCCAGCTGCTCGTCCAGTGTCTAAACACAACCCAGCCACAACCTAAACACCACCCAGCTGCTCGTCCAGTCTCTAAACACCACCCAGCCATAACCTAAACACTACCCAGCTGCTCGTCCAGTCTCTAGACACAACCCGGCTAAAACCTAAACGCCACCCAGCCATAACCTAAACACCACCCAGCTGCTCGTCCAGTCTCTAAACACCACCCAGCCATAACCTAAACACCACCCAGCTGCTCGTCCAGTGTCTAAACACAACCCAGCCACAACCTAAACACCACCCAGCTGCTCGTCCAGTCTTTAAACACCACCCAGCCATAACCTAAACACCACCCAGCTGCTCGTCCAGTCTCTAGACACAACCCAGCTAAAACCTAAACGCCACCCAGCCACAACCTAAAAAGCACCCAGCTGTACCCTACCCACCACCCAGCTGTTCGTCCAGCCCAGTCCAGTCTCTAGACACAACCCAGGCATAACCTAAACACCACCCAGCAAAAAGGTGATTAATATGTAGATGTGGTGGTTATTGGGTGGATTAGCTGTAGCTCTAGCGGTGTTATGTGGATTAGCGGTGCAGTGGTTGTGGTGTATGATCTTGCTGTATGACCTCTGCAGTCTGTTCTGCACCACCAGCAGAACCCCACTAGAGGGCGACATTACTCAGTCTGTCTGTGTGCAGGGTTTAATTCTCTGGTTGTTGTACAGAATAAATCTATATATATAATATATATGTGTACATATACAGTATATATATATATATATATATGAATATAATCTAATAAAATAATTTCATTTAAGATTAATCTGCAGACCACAGTGTTCAAACTGCTGACCACAGTGTTCAAACTGCTGACCACAGGGTTCAAACTGCAGACCACAGTGTTCAAACTGCAGACCACAGTGTTCAAACTGCAGACCACAGTGTTCAAACTGCAGACCACAGTGTTCAAACTGCAGACCACAGTGTTTAAACTGCAGACCACAGTGTTCAAACTGCAGACCACAGTGTTCAAACTGCAGACCAGTGTTCAAACTGCAGACCACAGTGTTCAAACTGCAGACCACAGTGTTCAAACTGCAGACCACAGTGTTCAAACTACAGACCACAGTGTTGAAACTGCTGACCACAGTGTTCAAACTGCTGACCACAGTGTTCAAACTGCTGACCACAGTGTTCCAACTACTGACCACAGTGTTGAAACTACTGACCACAGTGTTCAAACTGCTGACCACAGTATTCAAACTGCAGACCACAGTGTTCAAACTGCTGACCACAGTGTTCAAACTGCTGACCACAGTGTTCCAACTACTGACCACAGTGTTGAAACTACTGACCACAGTGTTGAAACTACTGACCAGTGTTCAAACTACAGACCACAGTGTTCAAACTGCAGACCACAGTGTTCAACTACAGACCACAGCGTTCAAACTACAGACCAGTGTTCTAAGTACAGACCACAGTGTTCAAACTGCAGACCACAGTGTTCAAACTGCAGACCACAGTGTTCAAACTGCAGACCACAGTGTTCAAACTACAGACCAGTGTTCTAAGTATAGACCACAGTGTTCAAACTACAGATTACAGTGTTCAAACTACAGATTACAGTGTTCAAACTGCAGACCACAGTGTTCAAACTGTAGACCACAGTGTTCAAACTACAGACCACAGTGTTAGTGGGCTGGATGTGGGCTGCAGAGCGCCCCTAGCGGGCCGGATGTGGGCTATAGAGCGCTAGTGGGCCAATGTGGGCTGCAGAGCATCCCCAGCGGGCCGGATGTGGGCTGCAGAGCGCCCCTAGCGAGCGCGATGTGGGCTATAGAGCGCTAGCGGGCCGGATGTGGGCTATAGAGCGCTAGTGGCCCAATGTGGGCTATAGAACGCTAGCGGGCCGGATGTGGGCTATAGAGCGCTAGCGGGCCGGATGTGGGCTATAGAGCGCCCCTAGCGAGCGCGATGTGGGCTATAGAGCGCTAGCGGGCCGGATGTGGGCTATAGAGCGCTAGTGGCCCAATGTGGGCTATAGAACGCTAGCGGGCCGGATGTGGGCTATAGAGCGCTAGCGGGCCGGATGTGGGCTATAGAGCGCCACTAGCGAGCGCGATGTGGGCTATAGAGCGCTAGCGGGCCGGATGTGGGCTATAGAGCGCCCCTAGCGAGCGCGATGTGGGCTATAGAGCGCTAGCGGGCCGGATGTGGGCGGCAGAGCGCCCCTAGTGGGCCGGATGTGAGCTGCAGAGGGCCCCTAGCGGGCTGGATGTGGGCGGCAGAGCGCTAGTGGGCCGGATGTGGGCGGCAGAGCGCCCCTAGTGGGCCGGATGTGAGCTGCAGAGGGCCCCTAGCGGGCTGGATGTGGGCGGCAGAGCGCTAGTGGGCCGGATGTGGGCGGCAGAGCGCCCCTAGCGGGCCGTATGTGGGCTATAGAGTGCTAGCGGGCCGGATGTGGGCTGCAGAGGGCCCCTAGCGGGCCGGATGTGGGCTATAGAGTGCTAGCGGGCCGGATGTGGGCGGCAGAGTGCCCCTAGCGGGCCGGATGATCCCCCCTGACAGAGCTAAGTGAGGTTTATGGAGCAGTAAAAACACAACGACAGGTTTCAGCTCTGATTCCACCAAATAGCGCTGTTTACTGCTCACGCCATGTGAGCAGCAGCATTCTCATCTGCTGAGTCACACCACACACCACAGGCTGTTTGTGAGGCTAACGTGCAGTGACAGAGATGACCTCATCACGCCAGCAAACCGGGCGATCTGGGTCAGCCTGAAAAACGCCCAGGCCCTGTTCTTACACAACACTTACAGTCTCTGACCCCGCCAGGGCTGATCCGCAGGGCAGGGGAGCAGGGCTGTCCTGCACGGTTTGGGTTCAGAAGGAGTCCGGGTGTAGTCTGGGTGTAGTCTGAACCTGATCAGTATGAAGCCCAACACTAACAAACTACTAACTCTGAGCTAATCCACAGCGGGACGGTTAATGTAAACATACAGAGCATGTATGGTCCCTCAGTTACCATCAGTTTCTAATCTCCAGATATGCTAATCCAGAACAGCTAATTCTAATCTCCAGCAATGACTAATCCAGAACAGCTAATTCTAATCTCCAGCAAAGATAATCCAGAACAGCTAATACTAATCTCCAGCAATGCCAATCCAGAACAGCTAATACTAATCTCCAGCAATGCTAATCAAAAACAGCTAATACTAATTACCAGCAATGCTAATCCAGAACAGCTAATACTAATCTCCAGCAAAGATAATCCAGAACAGCTAATACTAATCTCCAGCAATGCCCTCCATTTTTTTTTAATACTCTTCTCCACAAATGCTAATATAATTAACATCTAATACTAATTACCAGAAATGCTAATCACGGGAACAGCTTTAAAAATACTAAAAAATTTCTTATCCCCCCAGGGGGGTCAAAAGATATCCGATCAGCTAATACTAATCCCTCCAAAAATCAATGGGTAACTCCCAGAACAGCTAATACTAATCTCCAGCAATGCTAATCAAAAAACAAGCTAATACTAAATCTTCCAGCAATGGGGACTAATCCATAATAGCTATACTAATTCTCCAAACAATGCTTTTTTTTATCCAGAATAGCTAATACTAAATCTCCAGCAATGCTAATCCAGAAATAGCTAATACTAATCTCCAGCCAAAGGATAATCCAGAAACAGCTTAATACTAAATCTCCAGTGATGCTAAAAATCCGAAACAGGGGCTAAATTACTAAACTCCCAACAAAGATTAATTCCAGCAACATCTAATACTAATCTCCAGTTGATGCTAATCCAGAACAGCTAATACTAAACTCCAGCAAAGAGCAAACCAGAACAGCTAATAATAATCACATAGTAATGCTAAGCCAGAATTAGCTAAAAACTAATATCTAGCAATGCTAATCCACGAACAGCTAATACTAATCACTAGAAATGCTAATCAGAAACTGCTAATTACTAATTCGCTAGTGATGCTAAATCCAGAACAGCTAATACTAAACTCATTAGCAAAAGATTAATCCAGAACAGCTAATACTAAAACTCCAGCCAAAGACAAACCAGAACAGCTAATAATCAATCAGATAGCAATGATAAATCCAGAAACTGCTAATAACTAAACTCCAGCAAAGATAAATCCAGAACAGCCTAATACTAAACTCCAGACAAAGATAAATCCAAGAAACAGCTTAATACTAATCTCCATCCAAGACAATCCAGAACAGCTAATACTAATCTCCAGCAAAGGACAACCAGGAACAGCTAATAATAATCACACTAGCAATGTCTAATCCAGAAACAGCTAATACTAAACTCCAGCAAAGATAATCCCAGAACAGCTAATTACTAAACTTCAGCAAAGGATAATCCCAGAACTAATACTACATCTCCCAGCAAAGACAAACCAGAAACAGCTAATAATAATGACTTTAGGCAATTTGCTAATCCAGAAACCAGCTACTACTAATCTCCAGCAATGCTAACCCAGAATAGCTAAAACAATCTCCAGCAATGCTAATTCCAGAACAGTTAATACCAATAACTTAGCAATGCTAATCCAGAACAAGCTACTACCAATAACTATCAATGCTAATCCAGAGCAGCTACTACCATAACTAGCAATGCTAATCCAGAACTGGTAAGTACTAATCGCTCTCAGCACAATGCTAATCCAGAACAGGCCCTTTAAAAATTACTAATCACTCCAGCAATGCTAATCCCAGAACAATCTACTACTAATCCTCCAAGCAATGCTGAATCCAGAACAGGTAATACTAATCTCCATCAATTGCTAATCCAGAAACAGCTAATACTAATCTCCAGCCAATGCTAATCCAGAACAGTAACACTAATCTAAAGCAATGCTAATCCCAGAACCGGTCTTAATTACTAATCTCCAGCAATTGCTAATCCAGAACCAGGTTAACAACTAAATCTCCAGCAATGGCTATCCCAGAAACAGCTAATACTCAATCTCCAGCAATGCTAATAATCCAGAACAGATTAACACTAATCTCCAGCAATGCTACTCCAGAACAGGTAATACTAATCTCCAGGGAAAGATAATTTAATGCTAATCCAAATCCAGAACAGGTACACTAATCTCCCAGGCAATGCTAATCCTAACAATCTAATTACCTAATTCTCCAGCAATGCTAATCCAGAACAGGTAACACTAATCTAAAGCAATGCTAATCCAGAATGGCTAATACTAATCTCCAGCAATGCTAATCCAGAACAGCTACTACTAATCTCCAGCCATGCTAATTTATGCACACACAGCACATATACGGCCAGATGTTCGTACGTGTTCCATATGATATCCTGATTAAACGCCAGTCAGAGTTAGTCCGTTCCACAAAAACCTATGCTACTCCCTGATCTAAGATGGTTACACTCACCCCGTGGGGCAGAGGACCTCTTCCTCACCTGTGAGAACTCCTTAGGTGGATCCGAGTCCAGCGTTGCACCGTACGCGAATCCCGCGTCTGTTTTAGGCAGAGATCCTCAGCACTCTCTATAGGAGACACCATCCTCTCCACAGTCAGGAACGCCGCCAGGTTAGCCGTGTAGGAGGAGATGATGATCAGGGTGAAGAACCACCACACACCACCTACAATACGACCTGAGAGAGACCTGAGAGAGAGGGAGAGAGAGGATGGTGGGAGAGAGAGATTTTTGGAGAGAGAGTGGTGGAGAGTAGAGAGAGAGGAGAGAGAGAGAGAGAGAGAGAGGAGAGAGAGCAAGACATTGGTAGGAGAGGCAGAAAGACAAAAGAGGGGAGAGAGGCAGAGAGAGAGAGAGAGAGAGAGAGAGGGGGGGGGGGGGAGGGAGATGGAGGAGGGGGACAGGCGAGAGAGAGAGAGAGAGGAGGGAGGGGGGGGGGGGTGAGGGGCGGTTTGGGGGGGGGAGAGGGGGGGGGGGGGGGGGAGGGGGGAGAGTGAGAGAGAGAGAGCGAGAAGGGATGAGTGAGAGGGAGAGAAGAGACCAGAGAAGGATTGGGAGGAGGAGGGGGGAGAGAGAGAGAGAGAGGGAGAGAGAAGAGAGAGAGAGGACAGTAGTGAGAGGAGAGATGAGAGAGAGAGGAGGAGAGACGAGAGAGGAGTAGGAGAGGAGAGAGTTTGAGAGAGGAGAGAGAGAAGGACCGATGAGTGGAGAGCGGTAGACAGAAGGAGAGAGAGAAAGAGGAGAAAGAGAGAGTTTGGGGAAGCTGAGAGAGAGAGACGGAGGAGGAGGAGTCGGTTCTGAGGATGAGATGAGCAACTGACGGGATCTGATCCTGAAGAGGGAGACGAGAGAGAGAGATGGTTGAGAGAGCAGAGGTGATACTGACAGAAAGCGAGAGAGAGTGAGAAGATGAACGAGTTGGATGGAAGAGAGAGAGAGAAGAGAGGAGGACATAGAGAGAGACAAGAGAGAACATAGAGAGAGTGAGACAGATGAGAAGAGAGAGAGAGGAGGAGAGAGAGGATAGAGAGACCACATAGAGGCATAAGGAGAAGATATTCCAATGAGAGAGACAGAGAAGTGAGAGAAACCAGGAAAAAAGAGGACAACAAGGGAGTAGAGGAGAAAATAAGACCAAAAAGCTATGCTAATCCAGAACAGCCAATGCTAGTCACCAGTAATGCTAACCCAGAACAGCTAATACTGCATAACAGCAATGCTAACCCTAACAGGCTAATACTACATAACAGCAATGCTAACCCTAACAGGCTAATACTACATAACAGTAATGCTAACCCTAACAGCTAATACTACATAACAGCAATGCTAACCCAGAACAGCTAATACTACATAACAGCAATGCTAACCCAGAACAGCTAATACTACATAACAGTAATGCTAACCCACAACAGCTAATA
>JAMWET010001820.1:0-20000 GCA_024036415.1 Prochilodus magdalenae
AGGTGCCCAGTTTGTAGTGTTTACATGTACGCTGTGTAAGTTATTACTGCATGTGAAATGAAACTCACTGATAGATTATTATGGGTATTATTATTATTATTATCATTCCAGTCCTGGCTATGGGCAGCCGGAGCGCTCAGCAGACTCGCATGAACGTTCGGGCTGGGAGCTCCGGAGCACGTCACGGCAGCCTCAGAAGATCAATACAGCCGCGCTGGCACTGTGTGTGTGTGTGTGTGTGTGTGCGTCTGTGTGTCCAGTAGGCTTGCAGTCCATCAGGTCACTAACACAGAACTAACGAGCTGCCAGGGGCTTTAGAGTCTGGACTGAGTCCAGAACACTGTGGCATTAAGAGAGAGAGAGAGGGAGAGAGAGGGAGAGAGGGAGAGAGAGAGGGAGAGAGAGAGAGGGAGGGAGAGAGAGAGAGGGAGGGAGAGAGAGAGAGAGAGGGAGAGAGAGAGAGAGTGCCGCCCAAACCTCCCATTCACACCCAACCTTTCTCCAGTTGTCTGCGGAATCGGAGGAGTATTAAAAACCAGGTGTGTCTCTCTGTGTGCGTGTGTGCGAGAGAAAGAGAGAAGAGAGAGAGAGAGAGCGAGAGAGAGAGAGAGAAGCCCTTTAATCCCTCCGCCGTGGCTTTTCTCTCTGTTATTGACTTCATCATCTCCCTCTGTCTTCACCCTTTCTGCTTTTCTTTTAGAAGACATCAATAACTACATCTCTCTCTCGCTCTCCTCCTCTTTTCTCTCGGCCCCTGGTGTCCTTTCCTTCTCCTCTCTCTCTCTCTCTTCTTTCCCCCTTACTCTCTCTCCCCTTACTCGTTCTATCTCATTCTCTCTTTCTTTTTTCATTCCTTCTGTCCTTCTTCCTCCCTCCCTCCCACTTTCTATACGGTCTCCCCTCCCTGTCTCTTTCCCTGTCTCTCATCTTTCCACACCCTATCTCTCCCCCTCTCTTTCCCTCTTTCTCTCCCTCTCTGTCTCCCCCTCATCTCGTTCTCTCTCTCAGGTTGGAGTTTGAGAGTGAATGTGTTCAGAATTTGTTCACACTCCTCTAATACTCTCATACACACTATGTGTGCTGGAATGTTAGTTCATGTCATGTGATTATTGATGTGTGTGTGTGTGCGTGTGTGTGTCTGTGTGTGTGTCTGTGTGTGTGTGTGTGTGTGTGTGTGTGTGTGTGTGTGTGTGTGTGTCTGTGCGTGTGTGTGTGTGTGTGTGTGTGCGTGTGTGTGTGTGTGTGTGTGTCTGTGTGTCTGTGTGTGTGTGTCTGTGTGTGTGTGTGTGTATGTGTGTGTGCATATGTGTGCGTGTGTCTGTGTGTGTGTGTGCGTCTGCGTGTGTGTGTGTGTGTGTGTCTGTGTGTGTGTGTGCGTCTGCGTGTTATGATGGGATTTATGACATGAAGTAACTCAAAGGACCACAAGCTTTTAAGAAGCTTTGCATGCAATGGGCTTGTCCTCTCTACAACACTAAAAGGTCATAGGTCAGAGAGAGAGCATGAGCAATTAAAGTGAGGGATAGAAAAGAAAGGGAATGAAAGCAGGAAAGAGAGTGAGTGGGAGAAAGACAGAGAGGGATAGAGTATGTCTAAATCTGTGCGTGCTCAATCAGTCAAACGTCGGTGTGCATTTCTCTCTCCTGTTTTCTCAGACCGACTCTCAGTGCTCAACCTCCTGAACCTCGGAGAACGGCTGCGGCTCAGGAAACAGACTGATGCAGACAAAGTGCTGACGAGTGTAGAAGTGTAGTCACTGTGACTCAACACACACACGCACACACACTCACCAACCCTGAAGTACACAACCCATAGGATTTATAGGAAATGGAAAAAAGGCCCAGGTATGTGGGTGTGCCCATAGCATAAGCCCCACCCCTTCATTGCCCCCTGCGATCTAATAGGCTAACCAGATGAGGACACGGTTTCAGATCTGATCGGAATGTTTTGGTGAGTTTTGCAGATCCACCGATATTTCAAACTTGCCCTATAATTCAGTGGTGGATAGGCAAATGTATTTTCGGCAGGTCATGTGATCAGGTGTTCACGACTGTACCTCCCCACCATACAGTTTAGCCCCACCGCTTCTCTCACAGCTAACGTTTCGGACACCAGGCAGCGTATTCACAACCATTTCACCATGTAATGCGTTCAGTGAGGGGATTTTAGAGGTGGATGTCTGGTTACTACCGGCACCACTGTGAACTCTGGAAATTTGGTGGGAGTTCCCCTTTTGTTTTGCTAGGCTGTTAAATGAGCTAAAAGCTGTTCTCCTCCTGTCTGCAGTACAGGAACTGCTGTAGCCTCTGCTAACTGTCCTGCTGCAAAACAACCAGACCATTAATGCAGAGGCAGCCATCCATGAAGAGAGAGAGAGAGAGAGAGAGGGAGAGAGGGAAGGAGAGAGAGAGAGATTGGGAGAGAGAGGGAGAGAGAGAGGGAGAGAGAGAAGGAGAGAGAGACAGAAGGAGAGAGAGCGAGAGAGAGAGGTGAGGGGAGAGAGTTTATAATATTAATGACGCGGTCGCTTGGTGGCCTCTTTGCCGGAGAGTCTGACCTGATCGCCATGGCGCCGGGGTCACCGAGCAGTGAACCCATGTGGTCCCTAATGAGCACAGACACTAATAAGAGACAGCATGGACTGGGGGCAGGGAACACATGCGTGGCCTCGGCCATACTGTTCCCGTCACAGAGCGAGCACCTATCCGACTGCAGTTGCGACCCGCACACCTGCCTGACGTCCATGACAACAGCATGCATGCGCTGGCCCACATTAAAGGGCCCATAGCATGGAAAACTGAACATTTCCCATACTTCTTGTTTCGTATGGAAACATTGTCAGAGTGCCCCTCTGCAGTCCATACAGTCCTCAGTATATATATAATATATATTTTTTTGTATATATATATATATATATATATACTATATGTATATTACAAGAAATAATGTTTGACTGCATTTCAAAGTGTATTAATAGGGTGTGTATTTATTGGTGTATGTTCTGTATCCAGGTATGTATATCGTCACTGTCCAAAGAAAAACAGGTATCTCCAAAATGGCAACTTTACAGGAAAGACCAAAAACCACATTTCATTTGAATGGAAGTCAATGGAACCAGACATCTTTCCAAGCAGTTCTGGGCCGTTTCTGTTTGTCCATTCTTCAGAAAATTTACACACAATGTAAACAGCAGCTCATGTGATCAAATGAGGCATAAAACGAAAAATCAACAAAGAACGGAGATACATGTTTTTCTTTGGACAGCCACCCTATGTAGCTCATTCATCCCTGTTCTCCAAAGTTGAAGAACTACTCCATCGTCTTTCCAACCTAGTCTCTATTTGCAATGTCTAAAACACATCATCAAATACCACAGACAACACTTTACGTGCTTTCCTGTACGCCGTGAAATCAGCCATGAACCGGTGACTCTCTTATAATGGAAGCCTATGGGCAGCCACAGAGCAGTCCACTCGTTTTCTGTTCCCGCCCCCAGCATAGGCGTACCAGCCCTCTTCCACCCATCGTCTTAAATGAGGGAAACGACATCCAATAATCAGAAATGGGAATGACGGAATTCCGGGCTCACCTTTAGTGGGCCACAGATGAGCCTGCCTGAGCGTCTCCAGGCTCCATTACTTCTATAGAACTGTATTGTCTGCTTAGCAACTTCTTGGAACGAGTGTCTCCTACTGTCTCATGGATTATCGATGCATGTTTATTATTATGATTATTATTATTTTCTATAAAGCGTTTATTCATGTGGGGGATTTCTATGGTGTCTCACTCCTGCATGCACTGGATAGGCTGACTCTCAAGCATGACACTGAAATGTAGTGCTGTGCTGTAGTGGGAGTCCTGCTGAGTCATGCGGGAATGCAGAGCCCTAATAGAGACTAACACTGGAGTTCCCCTTTAACCTCAGTAACCTAAAGGCTAGCTCTTGGTCCCGTGGCGAGCTACTAATAGTGTCCACAACGGACATCATGTTGGGGACATCTGGTCCCCACAAAGTGCTAAATACAGACACATGCATACTGTATTTAATATGCAAATACAGTCTAATGCTATAGGCCAGTGACTCATCGAGGACATCCAATTTAAAGACACTAGTAATTAAAGCACTGATGGAACTCTGTCTGCCCCCACCCCAATACCCTGCACCCCCCATCGTTTTCTCACTCCCTTTTCATTCACTTGTTTTCTTCCTGCTTTCCCCTTTTCTTTTTTTTTTAATCAGCTCAGCCATTTTCTCCCGCAGTCTCTCTCCCCATATTTAGATCATGTTGCTCGCCCGCTCTCTCTTAGTTCCCAGCTCTAGGGCAGTCTGTCAGACGGCATTAGCTCAGGCTCATCTGCACGCACACACAAACTGGCTCGCCCACGTCAGACTGCAGATGAACAATGGGAGAGCCATTTCAAAGCTTGACAAATGCGCATGCACACACACACACACATGCGCACACACACGGGCTCGATGTTGCCAAGTTGCCCCGATAATCCAGGTGCTGCTCAGCTCTTATTGACAACAGCCAGACTAATTTAACTTAACCATTAGGATTAAACTATTTAATTAATTACTTATCGAACGCCAGGACAAAAAAGCTCAATTCTTTCCTTAACGAGTTCACAGCAGTCGCGCACTCTTGCGCTCCGCAGCTCTATGGCAGCACACACACGCGCGCGCGCTCACGCGCACACTCACACCAAAGTCTCCAGCTGCAGGCCATCATTGTACTATAGAACAAGAGGCAATTAACATCCACAATGGAGAAAAATGGCCCATTTCTCAGACTCATCTCTTTCTCTCTGTCTTCCCCGCTCCTCTAATTCCTCCGCTCTGCCGCATTAGCATTAGCTGGAGAAGAGAGAAGGGCCCAATGAAAAAAAACAGAGAAAAAGAAAGGGAGAAAGAAAAATGAAAGAGTGTTAGGAAATCTGCATCAGCAGCAGAATTGGATTTCCTGCTCCGTAAGTTAGAAGTGGACTTTTTCGTCAGGGCCAAATTCTGGCCTTTCTAAAGCAAGGGAGAAAATCGCTTGTGTCAATTCCTAGAATCTGGAATTAGGGAGCGGAGAAAAGGAGAATACTCGGGTTGCTCCGCAGCATGGCGATGGCTGATGTGTGTGCAGGCCTGTGTTTGGTTTTGTAAATTTTCAGGACTGTGCTGACTATGTAGGGACACCAGGGGCTTATCTATTATCTGTAGCATATATATATATATATTACTATATACTATATATAATAATATATACATACTATATACTATATATAATAATATATACATACTATATACTATATATAATAATATATATATTATTATTACTTATTATTATATGTTGTTATAATTTTCTATGTACGGACACATATCTGTATATATATATATATATATACACACACATATATATATATAGAGCAGCCCAATGGACCCCATTACATACTGGTTACATATTATTACACATACATATACAGGTACTTATATATTATACGTTGGGTCATGCTATTATTACACAGTAATAGAGCAATAGAGGTATCACACACACACACTCACACACACACATATATATTTCATATGGGTCGATGTATGACCCTCCTTCCTGGCAGTATGACTTTACCTCCTGACACTGAACAAAAGCATATTGGCCTGTTTGAATTGAAATGTGGGATCTCTTATTTTCCCCTCTTACATAACTGCGCTCATATAGCTTGTCTATGCCTGGAGCATGTGTGTGTGTGTGTGTGTGTGTGTGTATGTGTGTGTGTGTGTGTGTGTGTGTGTGTGTGTGTGTGTGTCGCATGCAGAAAGCCCTGCAGCTCAGCATCCAGTAATTCTAAGCCGGAATATGAAAACGTAGCCCACATGCAAACGCCTTGCAAATAAACCTCATCTCTGCCTCTGTGTCGGTATATGACTAGGGGATAACTTCACCGCCCATATAAGGAACATTCAAAGCTGCCAAACAGCCAAAGCAGTCCGAATATTCCCAACACAGCCATAACAGGAAGCTGTATTTAAACTAACTGCAGCAATGTACCACACGCTACAGCGGCTAATGCAACAGACTCTCCTGCATGCAGTGTTAATCACCAACACGCTATTTGTGTCGACTGTCACTGTTTTAACTCGTTTTGTGTCGCGCCACACCAGCACACTGCACCTCATGCATAAGGTAGTGTAGGCTTCCACAGTCGCGACACACTGACAAATGGAAATGCTCGTGATGCTATAATGTGATTGGCTGGGTATCAGATGAAGCTAACATTTATCAGAACAAAAAAAAAGTTAGTACCTAACTAACTGATTTATGATTGACAGAGATAAAATTACCATGGCAACAACTGGCCAGGATGGATATTACACAAATAATGATTGACAGGGTGTAGTTATGTGGATAATGATTGGCTGGGAGGCATTATGTGAATGACTATAGGCTAAAGTGGAGTTTTGTGAATGATGATCGGCTGGGTGGAGTTATATGGATAGTGTTAGGTTAGGATGGACTTATATCAAATGACTGGCTGTGGTGGAGTTATGTGGATGGTGATTGGCTGAGGTGGAGTTATGTGGATGAAGATTGGCTGAGGTGGGCTTATGTAGATGATGATTGGCTGAGGTGGAGTTATGTGGATGAAGATTGGCTGAGGTGGGCTTATGTAGATGATGATTGGCTGAGGTGGAGTTATGTGGATGATGATTGGCTGAGGTGGAGTTATGTGGATGATGATTGGCTGAGGTGGGCTTATGTAGATGATGATTGGCTGAGGTGGAGTTATGTGGATGATGATTGGCTGAGGTGGACTTATGTGGATGGTGATTGGCTGAGGTGGAGTTATGTGGATGGTGATTGGCTGAGGTGGAGTTATATGGATGATGATTGTCTGAGGTGGACTTATGTGGATGAAGATTGGCTGAGGTGGAGTTATGTGGATGATGATTGGCTGAGGTGGACTTATATGGATGCTGATTGGCTGAGGTGGACTTATGTGGATGATGATTGGCTGAGGTGGAGTTATGTGGATGATGATTGGCTGAGGTGGAGTTATGTGGCTGAAGATTGGCTGAGGTGGAGTAATGTGGATGATGATTGGCTGAGGTGGACTTATGTAGGTGAAGATTGGCTGAGGTGGAGTTATGTGGATGATGATTGGCTGAGGTGGAGTAATGTGGATGATGATTGGCTGAGGTGGAGTTCTGTGGATAATGATTGGCTGAGGTGGAGTTATATGGATGATGATTGTCTGAGGTGGAGTTATGGTGAATCATAACGTTCTGTTGTACTTACAAATGATGTAATAGTCTTTTCCTCTGAAGAACTCCAGGCCCCAGAGGTTGGGGCTGAACTCCTGGAACTTGAGGGTGAATTTGACGTCCTGATCTGGCTTTACGCAGTTCAGTAGCGGCGTATCCGCCTTGGTGACCGTACAAGTGTCCAGTTGTTCCCGAGGAACCATGTAGAGTTTATAATACTCCACTCCTTCCATAGAGCCGCCCTCCACACGAGGACACACAATGTCCATTTTGTCCCCGATCTGAGGGTACAGTATTAATCCTTGACCTGGTACAAACCTTCAGAAAGGAAAGGAATGAGAGAGAGAGAGAGAGAGAGAGAGAGGGGGAACGGAAAGATAAGGTTAGTGGAACTTGCTCAAACACTAGCGTTCTAGCGTTCAGAAAATAAACTGGGTCTTAAAAAGCAAGGCATGCTGCATAATTCACAAGAGTCAATCAATTATTAAATGATTATTATGAATAATAAGGACGGGTTCAGAATGAGCTGTGGAGGTTAAGGAAGGAATGGAGGGCGAGTTTGGCTATGCTACTCAACAGAAGCAGTGAAGTGCTTTTGCTGACTCGTTTCAGGCTAAAAACAAGAACATGAAAGTTATTGGTTCATATGTGCTGCTGAAACTATTACTAAGACTCTCTGCTTCAATTAAACATCAAAAATCATACCACAATGACTAATCACTGACCCGAGACATCAAAGAATCAAAAAGAATGAAATCATAATGGAATTTCAGATTTTAATAAATTCAAATTGAATAATCTCGAAAACAAATATCAAATTGAGTCATGGTGAAATGATGCACCTAATTATTAAATTTTAAACCATAATTTGAAGTTTCATGCCCCATTGAATAGCTTCCTCAATAAAACGGTGGTTAAATTTGAGATCTTATGATGTGTCAAACCATGTATTTAAGATTATAACCAAAATGAATGATGATAAAATAAAAAATTCCATGAAGCTTTTATTTCCTTTTATCCTATTGACATATAAAGCTGCACCAAATCGTATCCTAAATAATAAAAACAAATTATGGTCAATTTTGACATTTCATGATGTGTTGAAATTTATATTATAGAAATAGATCAAAATGAAATGTAGTGAAATAGGAAATTTCGTTAATCACAAGTTTCATAAATAATAAACTTTCATAAATTTCATAAAACTGAAATCTGACATTTCATAATGCATTAAACCATTTCTTAAAAACCTGAAATTGAATAAACCATAGCAGAATTTCAGATTTGATTATGCATCTGATAATTCCTGTAAAAAAAAAAATTACTGAATCACAATTAAATTTTGCCTTACTATGAATCGTTTGAAATGAATTGTGGCACAATTTGAGATTTCATAATTTCATAGAATCGAATTGAAAAAATCATGAAATTTAATCAGAGTGAAATCTGAGATATCATGAGGCACTGAATAATTTCTTAAAGAACAAAAAATAATTAAACCATGGCAGAATAAATTTTTTTAATTGTAAAAAGGCAGAATTTGTAATATTGTGAATGTTAAAATTTCACAGAATCCTGTGGTTAAACTTCGTTATTGACTATTGAATCATAATGAAATCTGAGATATGATGCAGTGAATCATTTCCAACTAAAGGAACTAAAAATGTAACTATATATATACCTATGTTTCCTACCGAGTCGAAACAAATTGTGGCAAAAACTTTACATTTCATGATGTACTAAAAAATTGTTTAAATAACTAAGCTTATTAAACTGGCAGAATTTCAGACTTGATGATGCCTTCAATCGTTTCTTTAGAAATCTTAATTAACTGAATCACTGAATAAATTTTCCACTTTATAAACTGAACAGAATTTCGCAAAAAAAATGAAGATTTTCTGATTTCAAAGAATAGTTTACTTAAAAAATCATTCTCGATTTTGAATCAGTGAAATCTGAGATATCATTTCCTACTAAATCAAACATGGTACAAATTGACCTATATAACTACATTTTCTGACGAATGTAAACAAATTTTGGAATTTCGGAATTTGGAATTTCATGACGTACTGAATCATCAGCGCCTGTTTCCAATTACATAAGAGCAGATTCCCAGGCCTCCACCTAAGAAACGGGGAGCGGCTGAAGATGTTTGCGCGAGAGGTGTTTCGCATGCTATCTGTGCGGCACATCTGCTCATGCAAATCCTCTGATGAAGTCTCTGGCATGAGGAACTGGATAAAACTGAACATCTGATCGGTATCTGTCCTGCCCTTATCTCCGCGCTGCTGTGTTTGGATAGAAACGCACAGCGCATACACTAACACTGTGTGTGTATGAAGTCATATCTAGTCCCTTTGATGTGTGAGCACAACACCTAGTGAGCCTTATTGTCTGGCTTATCAGCTCGGCTATTTTCAAACGGAACGCTAAACTGCCTTTCTGGTCAACATCTCTCTGAATGCTATCTGTGTGCGCGCACACACGCACTGCGCTACAACACACCGGATCCTGTTCTTTTGTTCGGAGAATCCTGTATTCCTTCCAAAAGGTGATTGAAAATGAACCGCATATTCATAATTACAATTACATCATCATGTACTGCTCTGTACAACAGCCATTAAGCAAGGAAAGTCAAAGGTAAAGCAAACTGGAGCTCAGAAGGGATTACTGGGCCTCCTAGCAACCACCTGGAAGACCTAGTAGTCCCAATCATCTTTAAACACCACTTCTAGCCTCCATCTTTGAGAGACAAGAAAACATTAGATATAAGCAGATCCTCCACCATCCTCCCAACACTCAACGCTATGGGTCTGCAAGGACCTCAATCTCCAGCCTGACACACTGAGCACTTGCCCCGCTTTTCTGTTTACACTGGAAACACATAGATTAAAGGTGGCCTCCGACTTTTGCACAGAGAGAGGAATGGCGAGCGAGAGACAGAGAGACAAAGGCAGAGAGAGAGAGAGGCCTGTTGCTTCTGTACACATTCTTGCAGCCCATACACAAAGCTTTAGTCAACCCACCAAACCACTGCTTACACAAGGTCACCCCCACAGACGCTGCCGCACACATATACACAAACAAGGCCATTACAGGCTCTCTACATGAGGTATTCTGTCAAATATGATTACGCAGCATATACCGTACATACACTGTATATAGACATATCAGCCATATAACAACATATAATAATACTTCACAGTAAACATAGTTTAAGGGCACTGTATTTTACGGTGTAAGATGGCATATAGGGTCTGCCATACGACAATATTTGTGCTTGAGCTATTATGATTTGTATATATATGAGTGTATGATTAATATTATCAGCCATAGTAACAATGATTAATAAGAATACTAATTCACAGTAAGACTATAATGATTAATAAGTGCTATTTGTAATAAGAGTATAATTATAATAAGACTATGTATATAAATGCTATAATGGATTAATACGGCTATTCATAAGAGTGAAGATTAATAAGAGTGCTATTATGATTAATATGAGTGCTATAATGATTAATAAGTGCTATTATGATTAATAAGAGTGATATAATGATTAATAAGAGTGCTATTATGACTAATAAGAGTGCTATAATGTTTAATAAGAGTGCTATAATGATTAATACAAGTGCTATAATGATTAATAAGAGTGCTATAATGATTAATAAGAGTGCTATAATGATTAATAAGAGTGCTATTATGATTAATAAGAGTGATATGATTAATAAGAGTGCTATTATGATTAATAAGAGTGCTATTATGACTAATAAGAGTGCTATAATGATTAATACAAGTGCTATAATGATTAATGAAAGTGCTATTATGATTAATAAGAGTGCTATAATGTTTAATAAGAGTGCTATTATGATTAATAAGTGCTATTATGATTAATAAGAGTGCTATTATGAGTGCTATAATATTGGTGTTAATTATTCTACCTACATCAGTCTTACATTGAAACTACAGAAACCCATTTAAGGTGTCTTTAATGTGACTGGCCCCATTTAAGGTGGAGGCCAATGCAAAAGTTTGGGGACCACGGGTAAACAGTTTTGCTGGGGTGTGTTCCGTGTAGGACTGGCACAGTCTGAGTTCAGTTGAGGTGAACTGCACTGTATACTGTGCACTGGGCACTAACTTTAGGATAAGGCCCCGTACTGGTCAATATGCCGGAGTGTCCTCTGTAGAGCTTCTCTAGAAGATCTCCATAACATCGACTCAGGGTGTTCAAACATTCAGACGGAAAAGTGGGAATCTGACTATGTGCCAAGCTACGGGTTTAAACCGCGAGAGTCTAGCAGCGCTTGCCTCCGGCAGGGCCTACCGAGCAGGGCAACACTGAGCCAGGGGGAGGCCGAACAACAGCTAAAATCTGCCTCATGTTTTTAAATGGCTTTAACCCACTCTAGACGGCACACTTAACCCCTCCTCCGCCCCTTCTGCTTCCCTCCTTTCCTCTGCCGGTCGGTGTCTGATTTACGCCGGGGGTCGTAAAATATCCCCGGACGTGTGGAGCTGAAAGGGACGGACAAAGCCGGGCCACGCGTGGAGCCTGGCTAAACAAGACTGCAGCTGCGCAGAGGCGCCACAGTGCGGGCCTGTGTATGCGTGTGTCCTGAGTGTGAGCTGAATGTCTAAGGAGGCCACCGAGCCGTCGTTGGACATTCGCAGCTATGCGACGGCGGCGCAGAGGGAAGCGTGCGCGGGCCGTGAGCATCCCTGCTCCGAGCGGTTCGTCTTCTTTCCTTTCTCACTGACTCATCAGCTTACTCACACGCTCCCCCTCCAACATGTGGAAATATGCTTTCCTGGCACGGCGGCTCGCCAGCGCACTTAAGACACAATTGAAACCGAAACAGTTTCAAACAAGGCGGCTGGCCACCGACAAAGAACAACCCCTAGAACAAACACACGCTCCGACACCACCTGTAAGGTGACTGAAGAGCTCTCTCGCTCACACAGGCGCTGGTTTTTATACAGTGTCAGGACCCCATAGACACCGTCTGTATGTCCCCGCTATCCTATGTACCTCCAAACCACAGAACAGAACCAAATCGCTTTACATCAGCTCTAACGTCACCATTTTGGAGGCAGTTATTACATATTTATACATCTGTTATACAATGATACGCCTCATATGCTGTATACGCACATGGTGCTGCTGTCAGAACAATGGGCTTGTAACCTGGAAACGATTTTAGGGTGGATTTTTCATGAAAGTCAATGGAACCAGAGTTTATTTATTATTTATTAATTATTAATTATTATAACTAACATAACAGAGACATGCAAAATATGCCAATGCCTACTGAAACGTCTAATATGGAGATACCAGTTTGGTAAAATCATAGCCACTGCATATTATACATTTACACGTGTACGTAAATATGCAAGAATATTAGTATATGACAGTAAGTGTATAATAATAATGATGTCATAGTACCATGCAAAATATATTATACAGTATATATATATATATATATATGTGTGTGTTTTATATACATATTAATACCTATATGTAGTGATACTATGTCCCATGGTATATGTAAGTATCTAATGCAATATTAAGCCTATATGACCCATTAAGTTATATATTTATTTATTTATACATATATAATATGTACATATATCATAATGTAGTTATGTAATTATAATTATGTAATAAGAATGTCCAAAGTGTATTATATGCTGGCATGTTATATATAAGTAGAATGCCAGTAAGTGCATTTTGTGTGTGTGTATATATATATATATATATATATATGTATATAATGTTATATAAACACACATTGGAGATTATTATTACATTGTTATTATTACATAACTACTTAATAATATATGTAAATGGACATATAGGCTTAATATTGTAAGTATATACCAATGGGACATATAATATACATATAGGTATTAATATGTATATAAATCATACTGTATAATACATTTTAATACTATAGAATTTTTATTATTACATATGTACTACACTGAAGTTCCCACATGTTCCTACAGAACCAACAGATAGATAGATAGATAGATAGATAGATAGATAGATAGATAGATAGATAGATAGATAGATAGATAGATAGATAGATAGATGGACAGATAGATAGATAGATAGATAGATGGATGGATAGATGGACAGATATGTACATGGATGGATGGATGGATGGATAGATAGATAGATAGATAGATAGATAGATAGATAGATAGATAGATAGATAGATAGATAGATAGATAGATAGATAGATAGATGGATGGATGGATGGATGGATGGATGGATGGATAGATAGATAGATCTGGCACTCTTAGGTCCTGACTGTGTACAAATACGAACACACGCAGGCTTAAACTCGATGAAAGGCAGCTAAGCCTGCAGCACAGGTGCGATAGATAGACTAGGCCTCGGAGACTAACTCACACCACACACATCTGTTTTCTCCGTCCATCTTTTTATCTCCGCCCTCTCTCTCTTTCATGTCTGCGTCTGGGTCGGCGGAGTTCGGGACGGGGGCAACTTCCTCCAGTTATGACCGTGAAGCCTGTTAGATCTTTCTCACTCATTTACCCCCCACCGCCCTCTCTCTCTCTCTCGGCCCTGACGACACCGGATCCCTCGTCTGCTCTGCACATATTTCTCTCCCTTTCATCGCATCCCTCCATCTATAAATCCTTCTCCCTCGCCCTGGAGGCTCAGAACGGCCCGAGGCTTTATCTATAGCTGTATCTACATGTCTATATTATGTGTAGCCGGAATTCTGGAAGGGCATCCTCTCTGGAAGTGTTGGGATATGAGTGATCCAGGGAAGAGGAACGCTAACGAACATGTGTGTGCGTGTGAGCCAGTGATGGAACACGGTCCCGGCTGAAGTATCCATTGTTCCGCTTCTCCTTTGCTAATCCCGGCTGCTAGCTGTGTGGCCCGCTGGTCAGCGCTGGACGGACACAGTGACAGCCGTGGCCTCTCTGGGCCTCTGCGGGCCCTCTACAGGCCTAATCCCGTCCCGGCGGGCCGAGAGCACTCTGACCCCGAGCTCTAAAGAAAACACTGAGGGATGGAGGGATGGAGGGAGGGGTAGTAACAACACAAGAGAAAGAGAAGGGCAAATGGAAGAGAGGGAGGGGGCTCGCTTCCAATCATCTGCTGGGCGTGCGGGCAGCCGCGGAAATTTCCGGACTAAAGGCCAGCAGCAAATGTTCGAGAGGGCTTTAGACGAGTCTGGGACCGTCACTCTATCCCTATACTCTTTCTTTTCTCTGCCTGTTCACTCCCTTCATCCTGTATTTACTCTCGCTAATCCCCAGACTGTAATGAGCCCAGACAGGCTCAACCTCTCTCGCTCTCTCTCTTTTCTGTCTCACTCCTTTCTGTCTGTCTATCCCCACACCCTTCCCCTCATTCCTTTCATTCCCTCTCTCTTTTTCTCTATCTCTCCCTTTCTCCTTCACCCTCTCTCTTCCTTTCTCTCACCCTCACCTTCATCCTCTCTTATTTTCTCCCTTTATCTCCTAAGCTCTCTCTCTCTTTCTCTCTCTCCATCACCCCCTCTCATCCTTTCTCTCTCCATCTCCTTCACCCTCTCTCTTCCTCTCTCCTTCATCCTCTCTTATACTCTCCCTCTATCTCCTAAGCTCTCTCTCTTTCTTTCTCTCCATCACCCCCTCTCATCCTTTCTCTCTCCATCTCCTTCACCCTCTCTCTTCCTCTCTCCTTCATCCTCTCTTATACTCTCCCTCTATCTCCTAAGCTCTCTCTTTCCTTCTCTCTCTCTGTCACCCTCTCTTTTCCTTTCTCTCTCTCCCTCTCCTTCATCCTCTCTTATTCTCTCCCTCTATCTCCTAAGCTCTCTCTCTTTCTCTCTCTCCATCACCCTCTCTTCTTTTCTCTCTCCCTCGCCTTCATCCTCTCTTATTCTCTCCCTCTATCTCCTAAGCTCGCTCTCTCTTTCTCTCTCTCCTTCACCCTCTCTCTCTTTCTCTCTCCTTCATCCTCTCTTATACTCACCCTCTACCTCCTATGCTCTCTCTTTCTTTCTCTCTCCCTCTTCTTCACCCTTTCTTTCCCTTTCTGTCTCTCCTTCACCCTCTCTCTCTCTCTTTCACTCTCTCATTCACCCTCTCTTCCTTTCGCTCTCTCTCCTCCTTTCGCTCTCTCACTCCTTATTCTCTCTTTATATCCTTTATTTTCTCTCTCCCTCTCCTCCACCTTCTTATTTTCTCCTCTTCCCTCCTTTTCTCTTTCTTTCTCATCTTGTTCGTTCTCTCTCTCCCTTTTTCTGCTCCCTCTCTCTTACTCTCGCTCTCTCTCTCTCATCCCAGAGTTCCACAGATGCCATGTTAATCCCCGACTTTCATTCAAACCGCTGTCACATAAACCCCCCTCCTTTCTTTTCTGTCCTCCACCTTTCAGCGTGCCCTATCAGCGCTGCATGCCTTCATACTTTTCCCTCAGTTCATCCCTCTCTTTTTCTCTTGTTCCCACAGCCATGCAATTCATCCACTGGCGTCAGACTGAAGGGGGCACAAGCCACACCATCCCGCTACACGTACGCGCTACACACGATGCGCGTCGGAGGCCTGAGTATGAATATGGAGTGATATAAACAATCCAGAGAATAAAGGTGTTAATGAAACCGGAGGAGAAGAGGAGCCAGTGATGGGACAGCTTGGTCCACAGTCACTCCAGAACCGCTCAGCCCCTCTCAGGACCCCAGCAGTGCTGGAGAAGCCCCGGAGGAGAAAAGGAGCAAATAAACGTCTGAACCTGTAACAGACGTCTTACTAGGCCCCCCCCACCTCCCCCCGTACCGAGCTCTCCTCAGACGCTAATAGAGAGCTCCCTGCGATAGTTAACGGAGTGGGGGGGGGGGTTATTATTCATGGCCGATTCATCGGGCTCTGATGGACTATCTGCATGTGTATGCCTCCGCGGACGTGGCCCAGCCAGTGGCCCACAATGCTTTGCAAAGAGATGTAATCTCATAATGAAGAGAGGGAGAGAGGGAGAGAGAGGGAGACGGGGGAAGAAGGGGGGCTCGCTCGTCCTTTGACTGAAAATGTGTAGAGCAAAACCTCCCTTTTGTTTCTCCGCCTCAACTACAAAATGGATTAGCAGAGCAATTCGGGGGGGGAGAGAGGGAGAGAGAGAGAGAGAGAGAGAGAGAGAGAGAGAGAGAGAGAGACAGAGAGAGGGAAAGAAGGAGAAAAAACATAAGGAGAGAGTAAAGGATGTAGGGATAAAGGAAAAGGGAAAGATAAACGGGCAGAGAGAAGAAAAGAAATGGACAAGGGTGATAGAGAGTGTGTGTGAGAGAGTGAAAGCTAATAGAGAGAAGAAAAACAAGAGAGAGAGAGAAAATAGACAAAAGGGAAAAGAACAGAGAGACAGATCAAGAGAGAAAGTTAAAAGAAAAGAGAGGCAGGAAATAGAGAGATAGACAGACAGAGTAAGACAGAGAGAGAGAGAGAGAGAGAGAGAGAGAGAGAGAGAGAGAGAGAGAGAGAGAGAGAGAGAGAGAGAGAGAGAGCATTCCTCTATTAGGCTCATCCATCCATCATGAAGCAGCTAACAGCAAAGCACTTTAAACATTTTCACTTGTGGAGTGAGAGAAAGAGAGAGCGAGAGAGAGAGCAAAAGAGATATAGAGAAAAAGAGAAGGAGAGCGGGAGAGAGAGAGGGAAAGAGTGATATAGAGAAGGAGAGAGGGAGAGAGAGAGGGAAAGAGTGATATAGAGAAGGAGAGAGCGAGAGAGGGAGAGAGCGAGTTTGGAAGCCGATCACACGCCAGCAGCTCTCTCTGAGCTCAGACTCTCAGTCCTAAAGGCTGCAGGGCCAGATCGGCCGATTTGATCCATCCTCTCCCTCCTTCTCCGAGAACGCAGGAGACACCACACACACGCGCGCGCGGGTGAACATCCTCCACACACAGCCTTACAAGAAAACCACCAGTGTTCAATTAACTCCCGCTGATTTAAAGCTTCTCCTACAGAGCTGAGCTCAGTAGCAGCTAGCGCGGCGCTGGAGAGTGCAGCCAGGGCTTATGGGCCGCGTTCAAACAGCTGAGTAACTGCTGTACATTAATCACGTCTGTTATTCCTGCTGCTAATGTGACTGTGGCTCCCGCTAGCGCCACTCATAATACAGAGAGAGGGATCCTGAGAGGGACAGTGCGGTTCCGGGACATCCAGGACTTATTGTCCACTGGTATCGTGTATCGGGGTCAGTAGACGGCGGCCCAGACGACTGGAGATTTGGCATCTACTATTAGACTGCACACGAGCAGAACCCAACATATGCCTGATTGATTTTCATGCTATGTAGTACTGAATGGCTAATTTACCGTATAAATACAGTATATATACCCATATATACATATATATACACATATATTTATATTTATATATATACAGACAGAGAGTCTCTCAGTGGTACTAATGCAGGTGGCCAAACAAGTGACCAGTATCAACCAACAAGTAAATTTTTTTCATTTTTCATATTTTACGTTATCGGAAAATACCAGCCACCCTTTACACTGTGGAGAAACTTCTCGAGGAACGGGCCAACAGAAATAGGCCAAAGCGGCATACGAAAAATTCTGGTTACCTTCACTTGCATTAAAAGTGTTGTCGTTTTTTGCCTCTCCTGTAAAGTTGCTTTCATGGTAATAAGAAGATCCACAATATCAATAATAGTAATAATACTAATACTAATAATACTAATACTACTACTAATAATAATAGATCCGATCGTTTTAAAGATGGTGCATATGGCCCCGAGCCCTCCGAGACAAATACAGGGCCCAAATCCGACCCCTCTGAGCTGTAATGTGTTCATGTGCCCGGGGTTTATTAGTATAGGCCTAGGACTAAACGTTCCACATGCTTCACCACTTCCCCGCTCTCAGAAAGGTGCTGGAAAACTGGGGGAATACCCTGACGTTCCAGGCTGCAGCCCCGCTGGGCCTACCTATAGAGCTGGTCTCCACCTTATCAGTTCGCCTCCTTGTTTTTCTGCCCAGCATTGGAATTAAAACGTTCCGCTCTCCGTCTTAGGAGCCCAGTGCCGTATCGATGCACTGCCCCAAATGCAGCCATCAGGGTTCTAACAGCCACGGTTTGGGGTCAGCGCCGGTTGAAACTCTGCTTACGCCGCTGATCTGTTCCTAAATGATTAATATAACGCGCGTGTGATGAATGCAGCCTTCTGTTAAAGTAGGTTAAGTCTACAAGGCTAGGGCAAACGCTCATCGCAAGTGATTCAGCGAAAGGCAGAAACATGCACTGCTCCCTCTCTCGCGCTCTCTCGCGCTCTCTCTCATATGATCAAACCATTAGGTCACGGAAGGCCTTCAGAACAGGTTTTATGGCCTCATTAAAATGCGTGTCTAAAGCGCGGTCCCTCGCAAAAGAACCCCAGGGACTTCGGAGTGGATGTGCACGGAAGGCCCGAAAGATGCACGCTGCTTCTGTGAGCACGCAGGAGCTCTGATCTACTCACGGAACGGACGGAAAGAACAAGAAGAGAGGAGAAGAGGAAAGGAGAGAGCCTGTTTGAGCTGCTCTGTGATGAATTCTCAGACAGAAGCTTTGTGGTGAAATGGAGAGGCAGCTGGTATGCTGCTGGTTGGCGGGCGAGTCTCACTGTGTTACTGATGGTGAGTGAGTCTCATTAGGTTTACTGATAGTGGATTTCGCTGGTTGGTGGGCGAGCCTCATTGCATTAGTGATGGTGAGAGAGTCTCACTGCATTCACTGATAGTGGATTTCGCTGGCCGATGGGCGAGCCTCATTGCATTACTGCAAGTGAGAGAGCCTCACTGCATTACTGATACTCATGACTGCATTCACAGATAGTGGATTTCACTGGCTGATGGGCGAGCCTCATTGCATTACTACTAGTGAGTGAGTCGAACTGTGTTACTGATCCCTAACCCAACACTCTGCAAAGATGTCTGTTGAAGTTCTATGAGCTAGAACCCTACCATAGGACCAAACATCACTGCTGGAGCCTGTAGGTCTCTAATGAAAGACCAAACCTTATTGATAAAGAGGGATGTTGGAAGGCGTATGGAGTACCCACCTGGAAAAGCAGTACTAGAACTCTAATAGAAGACCTAACAGCCCTGCTAGAACATTGGTGCTAGAACCTTATTAGAAAAGCCAGCCTCACTGGTATGAAAAAGAAGTACTAGAACTCTAATAGAAGACCAAACAGCACTGCTAGAACATTGGTGCTAGAGCTCTATCAGAAAACACAACCTCACTGGTACCGTAGTGTATCTAGAACCCTAACAGAAGGCCAGACTTCATTACTGTGAAAAGGGGAACTCTAATCAAAGACCAATCTAGACTGCTGGAAAACCTTAGAACTCCAACGGAAAACTGAGCCTCGCTGGTGGGAAGTATCAGAAATACCATTCCCATCTCACTAGTGCAAACCGGGCCCTAGAACTCTAATAGAACTCCAAATGCCATGGCTAGAAAAGTGGAACTATGCTGGAACTCATCTTATTGGTGGAAAAGAGGCAATGGAGGATCAAAGTGAAGTTCTAAAAGGTTCTACCAGAGCTCTACTGGAGGAACAGGCTCTGTAGTTTGGCTGGGGGACTTGAGTCTATCTGGACAGTCCAGAGCCAGCTTCAGCCGAGGCTGGATCAGAGAGCAGGAGCGTCTGAGCCTCCAAACATGCAGATAAATCTACAGGCCATTATACTAGAATGGATTAATGCTACTATTAATATTTCAATTATTATTT
>JAMWET010001820.1:25000-45000 GCA_024036415.1 Prochilodus magdalenae
CAGGATTATTGCCTGGTCAGGGGAGTGGTGTAAATCAGCGGCCACAATCACACGGTAAAGAATACCACACAAACTGAAACAAGGTCAAGCCAGGCACTTTACACATCCATCATCAACAGAATAGCTGCACCCAGAAGGAGGTGTGGGAGTGCGGTGGTGTTGGGAGGGAAGATAAAGGTGACCAGGATCAATAACTGATGATAAGTTTAGACTGATATGATCAATATTTATTGAGCTACACATACAGAAGTCTGTCTCTCAGTATGGCGTCGGGCCGCCGTGTTTGCTAACCCAACACGCCAGACGTCTCGGTATGGAGCTGTAGAGGTTCCTAATGGAGTCCTGTGATAATCCATCCCATGCATCTTGAATATCCTCACACAGTTCCTGCAGATGGTGCGGTAGGGGTGGAGGTGGAGGGACACCATGTCTTCTGGGCGTGTGACAACAAACCGTTCATCTTGGTGCTGACCACGGTGCCTCCACACACGGATTCGTTGGGCGTCTCCACCAAGACTAAAGCGGGACTCGTCACTGAAGATGACCCGCTGCCATTCTGAGTCACTCCATGACAGTCTGGTACGACACCACTGCAGTGTTTGGTGACGGTGATGTGGTGTTAAGGACAGTCGTCATAGCGGTCTACGTGGTGCAGCCGCCTGCCAATGGTGCCGCACTAACAGGACGACTCATGGAGGCTTCACTGCTCGCTGAATGTCTGCAATCACGGCTGTTGGGTCACTCCATGCATGTCAGACAATCCATGGGTTCTCCCTCTTCATGGTTCCTGTAGGTCTCCCAGATTCTGTGTCGCTGGAGTGTGCCTTCTTCCAACCACTGCCGCCAACGTCCGGATCGGACGTAACACCTCCAGCACCACCACGCTGAGCACTGGGGCCCCCCAGGGCTGTGTGCTCAGCCCTCTGTTGTTCACCTTGCTGACTCACGACTGTGCAGCAATGCACAGCTCGAACCACATCATCAAGTTTGCGGATGATACGACTGTGGTGGGTCTCATCAGCAAGAACGACGAGTCAGCATACAGAGAGGAAGTGCAACGGTTAACGGACTGGTGTAGAACCAACAACCTGTCTCTGAACGTAGACAAGACCAAAGAGATGGTTGTTGACTTCAGAAGGACAAGGCGTGACCACTCTCCACTACACATCGACGGCTCCACTGTGGAGATCGTCAAGAGCACCAAGTTCCTTGGAGTTCACCTGGCAGAGGATCTCACCTGGTCCCTCAACACCAGCACCATAACCAAGAAAGCCCCAGCAGTCGTCTCTACTTCCTGCGAAGGCTGAGGAAGGCACATCTCCCACCTCCCATCCTCACACCTTCTACAGAGGAACCATCGAGAGCATTCCTGAGCAGCTGCATCACTGCCTGGTTTGGGAACTGCACCGCATCGGATCGCAAGTCCCTGCAGCGGGTAGTGAGGACAGCTGAGAAGATCATCGAGTGTCTCTCTTCCACACCATCGACGGACATTTTACACGACCACACGGCTGCATCACGCAAAGCAAACAGCATCGGTGGAATGGACCATACACACCCCTCACACACACTCTTCACCCTCCTCCCGTCTGGAAAAAGGTGCCACGAAGCATCGAGGTGCCCTCACATCCAGACTTGAGTTGCAAACAGCTTCTTTCCCAAGAGCCATCGACTCACCTTAACACACAGAGTAGGTCCTGAACAAACAACACATTAGTGTCTGAAACTGAAAATCACACACTCCTCTCTCTCTCTCTCACACACACACACACACCACCTTTTTCCCCTTTTCATCTAAAAAAAAAAAAAAAAAAAAAAAACTGCTATTGTTCCCACTAACTGGATAACTTTAGTACTGCTGGCTAATTCAAATACAGTGTTTACAAAGTAAAATCTTTACTTCTACACCAAATTGCACTTACTGCTCCCACTACTAAGGGGCCGACGTGCACTGGTTTCCCCTCCCCTGTAGTTTATTGTTTGTCTTGTAAATGGTTGTGTGTATTTATAGTATATTGTCTTGCGCACTTGCGCACGTGCACTTTATGTTGTATTGTTTTGTGTAATCTATTGTTAGATGTAGCACCTTGGTCCTGGAGGAACGTTATTTCGTTTCACTGTGTACTGTACACCACTGTATATAGTTGAAATGACAAATAAAACCACTTGAACTTGAACTTGAACTTGAACAGCGGTCCAGCTGCGCAAAGCCTGTACCATAGGCATGTCTCACGATGTCAAACCTACCCACCAAGTTTCAGCCCTGTCGTTTGGAACGGCCGACAAACGCCACACTGCAACACTTCCAGCCTACACGAGTTCAGCAAAGAGGATGGTATCCATGATGTGCTCAGGAAAGCGTATCGTGAAAGGACACCTAACGTGAAGAACCACAAACGAGACGAACCGGCTTAGTACTCAAAGGATTTATTAACGAACGGCTCAGTTCCAGTTTACAAGACAAGGGGGAGTTCACCACAATATGACCACCTAGCTAAGACAGACACACAGACACACGCACACCCTAAGCGA
This sequence comes from Prochilodus magdalenae, assembly GCA_024036415.1. Classification (NCBI taxonomy): domain Eukaryota; kingdom Metazoa; phylum Chordata; class Actinopteri; order Characiformes; family Prochilodontidae; genus Prochilodus; species Prochilodus magdalenae. The sequence continues at coordinate 27,533 of JAMWET010001820.1, forward strand.
TCTTACCTGTGTCTTCAGATTTCCTCTACGTACCGAAACAGAAGAGCAGACGTATACACAACTCGGAACATTCACCCGAACAGTCTAAACTGGATCTGCAGAATAAAAAGTGTCCACGTATCTTCCGCTGTTCTGTCGGGGTAGTTACAGTGTGGAGTGAGTCACACGACAGGACACACGGCAATCGAGTACGACCGGTCGGAGACAAATGGATGAAGCGGCACGGGTCATTTAGGAGCTCTCCTTGGCTTAAGACCGACCCGCAAATCCGAACCCCCACAACACAAGCTCTTATACACGCACTCGCGCACACACACTCGCGCGCACACACCCACGCACACGCAACAACCCTCCCCCATTTCCTCAATGTTTCACTCCCCCTTGCAGAAACACATGGATGGATGGATGGATGGCTTCAACTTGCGTAACTGGAACAAAGTGTGCTTAAATCTCCACCCAAATCAAGGGAGCTCCCCGACACCTTACCCAGGTCCTAAGGCTTAGCACATGCACACGCACACTCTTGCACGCACACGCACGCACGCACGCAAGCCCACCGTTCTCGCCGCTATTGCGCTTCAGTGAAAATAAAACGGATGGCCCCGAAACACGGGGAGGGAGAAGCTTCCTACACAGCTGAGGCACAACTTAACATAAACAGAGCTGCTAAAACTGAACCAATCAGCCAGTCTGTGGAGGCAGCAGAGTTCAGCGAGGCAGATCTTCCTCGGCGGAGGGGTTCAGGAAGGGGGCAGAGTTTATCCGAACCCCCCCGAGGAGAGGCTGCCGGAGCTGGATGCTCGTAAAGACTCCCAGAGATTCGCTTCGAAATGAAGTTTTCTTCCAGAAGGAGGGGAGAGCATGGGGAGGGGAGGAGAGCAGAGCAGTGAAGAGGAGAGGAGAGTAGAGGAGAATAGAGGAGAGGGTGATCAGTCCGTTGCTTTGAGCGTGAAGGAGAGGCGAGGTCGGGTCTTGCCCTTCCCCAGAATCATCTTCTGCTCCTCCTTTTGCTGTTTCTGCCTCTCCTGCTCGAGTTTCAGACGCTCCTCGTGTATCTTCCGCTGCTCCTCCACTATACGCAGCTGATCCTCAGCCTGGGAAACACAGACAGCAACACAGGGATCAACAAACGCACTCAGAGGATGCCAAATCACATCACTGAACACGCAGGGTACTGTGCAAATATGTATTTATTTGGGTTGTGATTATTTATCTGTGTGTAAAAATATTTTATTTACAGAATTACAAACACCCAAATCAACAATACACCGTGATACGTGATAGCTAGGAATGCACCCCAAATGATGCATCCCGATGACAATTTTTGGCCAAAATTCAAAATTTGGGGCACAGCTTTTTTCATCACTTCATTAATTTTGCCTCTTTTTCACCACTGCATGAATTTAAATGAAAAAAAAAAAAAACCCCGTTTAAAAAATATTTAGTGAACACTGGACACTGTAACCTCCCAGCACACACACCAACAAAGCACATGACTAGAAACCCATCCCAGCCGACATGCTGCAGTCACAAAGAGCGCCTCACTCCACGCTGGCTGTGGTTTTATCCCGTTGGTGCAAAATCGGGATTTGTGTTAGTCTAAGGAGGAGGAGGAGGTCACACACCCCAAGAACGAGCGGGAAGGAAAACGAGAGAGAGAGAGAGAGAGAGAGAGACAGACAGACAGAGACAGAGAGAGAGAGAGAGAGACGTAGAGAGAAGGAGAGAGAGAGAAGGAGAGAGAAGGAGAGAGAGAGAAGGAGAGAGAAAGAGAGAGAAGGAGAGAGAGAGAGAGAGAGAGAGAAAGAGAGTGAGAGAGACAGAGAGACAGAAACAGACAGAGAGACAGAAACAGACAGAGAGACAGAAACAGACAGAGAGACAGAGAGACAGAGAGAGAGGTGGGTAGCTGCTGTCTGTCTGCCTTGCTTTAATGCTAGGTAGAGCTAAAGGCCCTGTTCTGCTGTCTGAAGGCCCGTTTGGCTCGAAAGCTTAAAACTGAATAGCACTCTGGTTCCCATCTACATCCGGGTGAACAGCGTCATTAAACATTTCACTGTTATTAAACTAAACACTGTTATAAATAATTCAGGTTTTTTACTAAAATTCTTATTTTTGCCATTTTCACCCAAATAATTTACAGCATAATTAATTAATTAATTAATAGAATTACAATTAACAGTATTCACAGTGTGTTTCATTCCGACTGTTTTGACGATGACGTGTACATGTTTACAGCTGTGTTCGCCAATGGGGTACCGGCTAGCAGTTCTGAGTCCCGATATAAATGAGCCAAACTGTCACTAACGAACCATTTGGTAGACACTGTTATGACTGACTTGTTACAGAACTGTCTGGAACAACATTCGTTCAAACACTGTTTAAAAAAACCACCTCAAAGCACTCTCAAGTCCAAGATCAGTTAAAAATCACATGCAGGTCGTCAGCTCTGACTTTGAACCAACTCTGTAGAATGATCCATATGCACAAACAAATACGAACCAGCGGTCATGCTAAAGCTAAAGTGCTGCTGAGTTGTGGGTACATTCTCTACGGGTTCCTGAAATGAAACGAATAACAAAAGCAAAAGGAGAAAAGAAGTTCCCCCTGAAACAAGTGGTGGTGCACGAGGCTACAGTCAACATGCAGACACTGGTGCATGGACTGGATGGCATGAAATGGAAACATGACAATAATGAAACTGAATTAGTCAAGGTAGTGAACAAACGGTCTGTTTAAGGTCCAACCTGAGAAAACTGAGCTAAACGTTACTAAACCCCGGCTAACATTTCTAAACGGTTCTCAGTTTTATACATCGTGTGATTATGTGAGCCCAGAAGAGAACCAGAGGAAACACCACGGGCTATATAGCAGCTTCAGAAACGTACACACACTACGCAAAGGTCAGGCTGGGACAGAGCTGCAAGTGCCAAGCTTCCCCAAACATCACTCGTGCCATGTTTGCTAGAAGTTGAGTTTGTGCCCGTTAAGGCCAAATCAAATAAACAAGACTTAAACCAAACACTTCCAGGGAGGCCAGAGACTACTCCCATTTAAAAACACTGGAGGGAACAGAAAGCTTTTACAATGACATGACGCACCGATAAACATCAGCATCTCTACACGCCCGGAGCCAATTAAACATTCTGCCAGTGTTAAGCCGGGACTGTTTCGGCAGTTACAGCAACCTGCTTTATTTCAATAGGCAAGGTGGCCTTGGGAAACAACAGCGCTCAGTACGCTAGGTACACTGCGACACGGCTGCGCGGTACTCCAGTCTGTAGTTATATAGCACAGCTGGTACATTCAAACCGGGCGGACTGTTTACCAAATCATCACTTCTCCCATCATTCACACTCCTGCACATTCCAATGGGCATTAATTTAATTACTGTTTGTTTATAGATTTTAACATAAAATTAATTTAAGGCTAAATATTTAAGGCTACATTTTTATATATATATATATATATATATATATATATATATATATATATATATATATATATATATATAAAAATTCAAGTTATCAAAATTGAACTTCAACTGAGCAAAACTACTTCATAGCTACTTTAAGAGAACTAATTGTACCTAGCTGTACTTTAAGATTCACTTAAATATACTGAAATACATTTAAACTAAGTCTCTAGTATATACTTAACTTGTATAAACCTATTAATTAATTACGCTAAAGTACTACTGAGGTAAAATATACTGTAATATCAAGTTTAAGTAATTTTAATCTCGTGCAGCACATTAAAAGAACTTTTAAATATACTTATTTTTTACTTTTACATTTTACTTTGTTTACAAACTTATAAAAAATAAATAAACCGGGATTTCTCCACTTAACCTGATAACTTAAACTCGAGAGACAAGCAGGCCTAAAAGGGAAAGGCCTGATGGACATACCCACTGGACAAGCCTCACGTAATCTGGCTAACAGAGAAATCCTGCTCTGTGAAATGCCCAGCAGGAGTGTTTAGATAACTAGACTACGAAAAATAAAATAAATAATTAATTAATTAACAAAATAAAATAAATTAATATAATAATATAATAAATTAATAAAATAAATTAATAAAATAATAAAATAAAAAATAAATAAATTAATGAATGAATGAATAAAATGAATAAATGAATGAAGGAAGGAAGCGTACCAGTTTAGCCTGAGCCTCAGCAATCTTTTTGTTGTTGTCTTCCAAAATTTTCTCCAGTTCCTCCCGTTTGGATTTTTCTTCCTCCTACAGGGGTGACACGGTGGCATGTTAGGCCGAGCAAAACAATTCCCTGAACGCAATCTCCATACATGCAGTCCAGTCTCGCTCGCTCGCTCACACACACCCACTCGCTCGCTCACACACTCGCTCCACAACCTCAGACACAGTGCCAGTCAGATACACTCATAGCACAGAAGCTCTTTCATCCCGTTTTCTCTCACTCTGCAGATTTCAAATTTTCAACTGACAGATTTTTTAGGTAAATGCAAAGAATTAACCCTCTACGTCTCTCTCTCTCTCCCTCTCTCTCTCTCCCTTGTACCGAAACGATCAAAAACCCTCCCATGAATGACTCCAATCACACGTTTCTAATCCCCGACATGTCTTCACTCAGACATCCATGAACATACATACATACAGAACAGGCATATTAAAGACACACATCGACTAACAAAGATTTGCTTTGAAGATGAAAGAAAAAAAAAAAAAAGACACAAGCTGATTGATTTTTTTTCTTTCTAATCTATCAGCACCCATCAGTAAAAAATCTCAAAAGAAAAACAAGAGACATAAAGAGCAAATAAGACAAAGGAGAGATTGAATAGTAGTAGCTCACCAATGCTTGTATACCTACGCCTTTTTCCATTGACTGTGTACTGTACCTACACAACTGCTGATTAAAGGGGGGGTGAGTATTTACTGCCTGGTCCCGTGTGTGTCCCGTCCTGGACAGCGCTGCACTTCCCCTTTAAAAACTCTGCTCTGTGCCGCTAGAACAAGCTAGCGCTCTTACATGGCAACACCACATGCAGTATAGCACAGTCCGGTAGAGTGAAAGTGATGGTGTGGTGGACAGGAGAATGAAGCATGTGAGTAGAACACATTACCGTGTGGGGCCATCGACTTTCGCGGGACGTCAGGCTATTACTGTTAAAATGCTGTTAGCAAGAACACATTCATTACATGGAGTGAATTAGCTGCGCCGTGCCTTAGCGGGTACAGGGTCTAGGTTGAAGTGTCAGAGGTGTGGGTGTGTGAGTGTGTGTGTGTTGGCTGTGGGTGCAAATGTCTGGCACCCCATAAAACCGGCAGTCCTGAGGAAAAGCAAGTTGTGAGGACAGAAGTACATTTACAATACTGCACTTTCAACAATGAGAACAGTGTTAAGAAAACAAAGGGGGGTTAGGAGACAGTAACGAAACCAGCAGTGGACCTTGAAAATGAAGAAATCAATGAATGAATATTAAATAAGGACAGAGCTGGTCAGGTAGATAAGGACAGGTGAAAGAGAAAGCAAACTCAGACAGAGATCTGCAAGGAAAGTAATCACGTCCGTTTACTAGACTCCTAAATTAGAAAGGGACAAACCAAACGAACGCCTGAGCTGCTGGACAGGAGAACGCTAGGGTGGGCTAACGCTGAGCCTGAGGGGTCGAAACCTGAATGGGCCGCACAAGGGCGCACATCTAACCCTGTTACTGCTGACCCGTCGGCCCCTTGCGCCCTCGGTCGAGTCTGGGATTTGCGAAAAGGAATTAGTGTCCGGTTCGAGAACTCAGATTTCCGTCCCCATTAGTGCGCACGCCGTTAAATCCTCCTTGGAAAGGAAGTCGGATGCACTTAGAGATATTAAAAGGTGGGCTCATCGATTTTGGCAGTCCAGCAAACGGAGACTCTCCCTTCCGCCCAAAGCCTTGCTACCAAAACACGGGCAGGCCAGCTGCCAGGGCCAGAACACCTGAACGCTGGATGAACCTGTGAATGTAGCTGGCCTAACTAACGTGAGCTAATTAGCATAGCTAGCTAACCTGAGCTAGCTGGTGTTACGGTTGCCAGACCCTTAAAATTCGGCAGGCCTGGACTATTACCACTGATTACATCAGCCCTCTGTAGACTAGCCCCTAAAGCTTGCACGGTGGTCTTATAGGGTTGAACAATTCCGGCAAAATATTAAACTGTGATTTTTTTTTTTTGGCGAAGCATGTTTAGCATATTAACATATTAAATATTAACATATTTAACATATTAAATCCATTACTTGGTAATTTGGTAAATTATTTATAGTTAATTTATTATAATTATTATGGTAAAAATTATTTACTTGGTAAATAAATAAATGTGTGGAAAGCATTCATGCTCATTGGGTAAACTATCTATCGCTATTTGATTGCCCCACCCTACTGTTCAGGCCGACTACCCAAAATATTATTCCTCTAGGTGACATGGAGCATGGCATCGCCCTAGCTCTCTCCAGCACTGACAAGTCACCCCAAGGTTCTCTGCTGTCTAAATAAGTTCAGTTGCTCTTCATCACTTCTTCAATTTCTACTTCTCCTTTCTCTGTTTCTTATGCTAGCGCATTGAGAATCACCAAACTTAAAAATAGATGGCTCCACCTTTAGGCCTACGTCACCTGCAGCTTGACAAAAACTGCTCATAGCTTTAGGATCTCGCTTATAATTGAACGAGGCGTGAAACTACATTCGCTTGTATTAAAAAAGTAAAATAAATAAATAAAATAAATTATATAATTATTACTATATAATTTATATATAATATAATAAATTATATATAAAATATATATATGAATAAAAGACAAACAGATCAAACGAGAAAATGTGCACAGGATACCATAATACGCTAGAACAAAGACAAAGCCTAACAGAAATACTGAAGGTCCATTTGGCAAAAAAAAATTAATAAAAAAAAAAGAAAAAAGGCCTTTTTTATTGGAGACAAAGATAAAAAGGAAACAGATGAAAGACATGAAGGAGGAGCGGAGGGTGAGGGAGGCAGGAAAGAGGGGAGGGAAAGGTGAAAGAAATTATTCGTCTCCCACAGCCGTGACAAATCTTTCACACCGCACACCTTCGAGAGCAATCGATGTGACCCGCCATCGTTTTGTCAAGTTATTGTCCCATTAGCCTGGAGAGACGTTCAACCGGCGCTAAACGTGCAGCTACAACCTTCCTGCCTGCAGACCGGAGCGCTGCCTGCACACTTTCTATTTCTGTCCAGCTTCACTACGGTCACTGCCCGTCAATCTAACCCACTGGTCTTCAGGAATGCGCAGGTGGGCGTGGCATTCGCTGTTTTTTATGAAAAACTAAATTGTGGATTTCAAACCGTGGCTTAAATAAGACACTAACTGATGTGTGGCTCCCTTAAAAAAGCCTCGAGGTCCAGCTTTAGCATTAGCTAGGAGGTTAGCATGGCCATATTAGCTTTTATAACGCTAAGTAAACAAAACAGGGGTAGGGTCCCAGTGTAGGGTCCCAGTGTAGGGTCCCAGTGTAGGGTCCCAATGTAGGGTCCCAGTGTAGGGTCCCAGTGTAGGGTCCCAGTGTAGGGTCCCAGTGTAGGGTCCCAGTGTAGGGTCCCAGTGTAGGGTCCCAGTGTAGGGTCCGGGGCCCAATCCCATTTCACCCCTTGCCCCTACCACTCCATTTTGCATGTTCACATCTAGGGGTAGGGTTGTACCGCTTGGTTGAGATGGAGGGGTAGGGCTAAGTGTCAAACAGGTTTTTCAGAGCCACACTCCAAATGGAGTGTTCCGAGAAAATTCCCAGAATTCCCTGCGAGTCATCGGCAAGATGGCTGCATTAGTGATCACAGAGACCCACAAATATCAGTATTCAGCTTCATGATCGAATTTCTCCGTTCCACCTTAAATGGTACAGCAACCTCGGGTACCAGAACGTAACTGCTGCACCATTTAAGGTGGAACGGGGAAATTCGATCATGAAGCTGGCGATTAAAGAGCTCAGTTCAGCTTCACATCACTGAAGAATGATGGTTGATGGTGATAATAAATAAGTGCCCCCTCTGAATGTGTTTAGGCAGGGAGGAGCTGAACTCCACCCTCCTCTGCTGTCACTGCAGAGTCCATGCTTTTTGTCTGTTTACATGAAAGCTGCAGACGTATCAGGTTCTTGAAGGGTTGTCCCATTTCATAGGGGGGAGCGTTACACTGGAAAACAAGGGGTAGGGGTAAAAATAAGAAATGGGATTGGGCCACAGACGATCCAAAAGCCCCTATGGGAAAAGGACCAGATTGAAGACCATGGGTCTAACCCACTGGGTCAAAAGGGCCCACTGGTGCCCAAGAGCTACTGCCTTTCATCCAAACAACTCCGCTCAACTGGCTGATCCCTCCCACCCGCTCCACACACGGTCACTAAACCCCTCTCCGCTCTCTCGAGGTCGCGAGTGCCAAGTTGTGCCACGGCAGTGCGATATAAGGATTGCGGTGAAGTGCCGCTCCGTTACAAACGACCGAGCGTTACCTCGCGAGCTTTCTGAGCGCTGAGCTCGGCCTGCCTCTGCCTCTCCAGCTCCTGCAGCAGCTGCGCCTCCATGATGCGTTTGGCCTCCTCCACGCGCCGCAGCACCTCCCGCTCGATCTCGTCCCTCCGCTTCTCCAGTTCCTCCTCGACTCGCCGAGCCACCAGCTCTTCCACCCGCCGCGCCGTCTCCTCCTCAATCAGCCGCTCCTCGATCTCCTGCTGGCGTCTGGAAGGGGGAGAGGCTGTTAAGTCATGAAATGTGGGTCAAAAGAGTGCACAGCGAAATTACGCTCACAGCGAGCTTCGCCAAATTCAAACGCCGCCACCAGCGCGGCTCAGAGGATCCCCAGCACAATTCGGATTGGCAGGTGGACCTGGGAGGAAAGCAGGGATTTTAAAAAAAGGTAGTTAGGTGTAAACATTTTTGTAAAATAAGTTTCCATAACGAACAGACTGATAAGAGCTGCGGGGACAGAACGGGAACGAGCGCCATCAGAGAGGGGTCCTTACATTCCCGACACCAAACAACCAAAGCCTAATGAGTGCCTCTCCGGAATGTGACCAGATCCCACACAGGAGTCGAGTCAGCAAAGCATCCAACACCAGGATTAATAGATACCAACTTATCCCTTTCAGTACGTGACGCATGAACATAGGCTGATACTAACTGACACTGATCCTAACTAGTCCTAAACAGCAACTTTACAGGAGAGGCCAAAATCTGATTTAATTTTAATGGAAGTCAATGGAACCAGAGTTTCTTACGAAGCAGTTTTGAGCCGTTTCTGTTGGTCCATTCGTTAAGAAATTTGCATAGAGTGTAAACGGCAGCTGCTGTGTTCGAATAATGCATTAAAGTAAAAACGGGAAAAAAAAAATGGAGCTACATATTTCCCATTGGACAGTGCTGATACATGACATTATATGTATTTAATGAAAATATGTATTTTGTTAAAAATAAAAACAGTGATCTGTGTTACTAAATGGCACTTATTTGCTGAATTATATATACACATTAAATGCCTGGAAAAACCTACTTGTTTATTTGCCGTTTTCTGCACATATTTAGTATTTACTGCTATATAATTAGCAATAAGAACCCATTTTAACAGCTTAAATAAATGTAGAGTATCTTTACGGCACAAAACAGTTAAAAATTAAACTCAGCAGTATGTAGATGAGCCTGCGGTGTGTACACGTGAGCACACAGCAGCTTCTCCAGGAGCAAAAACGGAGATTCATTTTGTTTCACTTTTTCCAGGTCGTTTGTCTCATATGTGTGTCTCATTTAGGGTCAGGCTCTGCAGGAGTTTGGTAAATATCATCATGGTTCATGCCATCAGTACCAGCCACCTTCTGTCTTCTTCCCAGCTAGGTTGAAGCGGCAAGCTGCGAGAAACCACTGACGCCACTGACCGATAATGGCGCACCATAGACAGGGCTAGTGGACACAGCCAGCAGGCTGCTATGCTAGCTGAAGGTGAAAGCTAGGCTGCAGACGATTATAGCTCCATACAAGTCCAGCATCTCCGTCCTGGAAAGAGGATTTCGGACTGCTGCTGGTCTCCCGAACCTGTTCACATGTCCTCGAGACTCGTATGTGGCGCTCAGCAGAATCCATCGTCTTAGCAAACAGCCCACTCAATGATTCATGAGATAGGGGACAGCCTGTTGTTGTGTGGTACTACTGAGTTCTGAACTTTGAACCCCCTCAGATACAGCCTACACTCAACCCCAGTGTTACTGCATCCCGAAATTCCTGACTACACGTTAATTCCCATGCCCTACTGCCTTGGAAAGGCCGCCACTGTAAGAACAGCACTGAGGGCAGACGCGCCGCATGTCTACATCCACGCCAGCTTGTCAGAAGGCCGTCGCAGCTGCACCTCCAACAAAACGACAGAACCCCTCAAAACACCAACGATCAATCCTGATTTGATTTGTGCGCGCCGGCCAGCGGAATACGACACTACAGAGCTTTCTCCAGTGTCTCCTCTTTTGAGTTTTATTGGCAGGACCGAGCAGGGGTCAACACGAGCCATGCCCTTGGGGTCATCCTCACCAAAACGGGCAGAGAGCCTTTTACGGTTCAGATGGCAATCCAGCCAGGCCTAAGGGCAAAACTAAAGCTGCAGCTGAGCTCCTCCTGTTTACCTCCCTCTTTTACTTTCCGCTCTTTATTGGATTCTCCGTCTCGTTTTCGCCTTCCGCCACCTTCTTCAGGCCACATTAGCTGCGCTCCAATACTGAGACGAGACCCGAAGGACAGTCGTAAAGGTGCGTGTCAGCTGCAGACCTCTGGGATTAGGTTACCGGGCTCGACATCTGTCTGGTGAAGTGTTAAGTGATGAAGTGGTTGGACAGGCAACTCTGAAAAACGGCTCGTCTTGAATAAAGAGGTGGCAGTACTGTGGAAAACTTGGAAAGAGATCCAGCACTAAATCCACAAGCTCAAGACGAGAACTTGCCAAATGTTCAGGTAAAGTTACACTGATGTGCATTTATCGGCACTTCATAATCCGAGAAAAATATGACTGTATCATCACCATTTATTATTTCCATTGTCGGCTGGTTGGCCTAAAGGACCACTGGGCTGGTTGGCTAACAGGCCACTGGGCTGGTTGGCTAGAGGACCACTGGGCTGGTTGGCTAGAGGACCACTGGGCTGGTTGGCTAACAGATCACTAGGCTGGTTGGCTAGATGACCACTAGGCTGGTTGGCTAGATGACCACTAGGCTGGTTGGCTAGATGACCACTAGGCTGGTTGGCTAACAGGCCACTAGGCTGGTTGGCTAACAGGCCACTAGGCTGGTTGGCTAGTTGACCACTAGGCTGGTTGGCTAACAGGCCACTAGGCTGGTTGGCTAGATGGCCACTAGGCTGGTCGGCTAACAGGCCACTAGGTTGGTCGGTTAACAGACCACTGGGCTGGTTGGCTAGATGGCCACTAGGCTGGCTGGCTAACAGACCACTGGGCTGGTTGGCTAACAGACCACTAGGCTGGTTGGCTAGATGACCACTAGGCTGGTTGGCCTAGATGACCACTAGGCTGGTTGGCTAACAGACCACTAGGCTGGTTGGCTAACAGACCACTAGGCTGGTTGGCCTAGATGTCCACTAGGCTGGTTGGCCTAGATGGCCACTAGGCTGGTCGGCTAACAAGCCACTAGGCTGGTTGGCCTAGATGACCACTAGGCTGGTCGGCTAACAAGCCACTAGGCTGGTTGGCCTAGATGACCACTAGGCTGGCTGGCTAACAGGCCACTAGGCTGGTTGGCTAGATGGCCACTAGGCTGGTCGGCTAACAGGCCACTAGGCTGGTCGGCTAACAGGCCACTAGGCTGGTTGGCTAGTTGACCACTAGGCTGGTTGGTTAACAGACCACTGGGCTGGTTGGCTAACAGGCCACTAGGCTGGTTGGCTAGATGACCACTAGGCTGGTTGGCTAACAGACCACTAGGCTGGTTGGCTAACAGACTACTAGACTGGTTGGCTAACAGACCACTAGGCTGGTCGGCTAGATGACTTCTAGACTGGTCGGTTAGATGACCACTAGGCTGGTTGGTTAGATGACCTAATCTAGTTTTCTGGAAGACTAAACCAGCTGGCTAACTAGCGGACTATGCTAGTTAGTTAGAATAGGCTTGTCAGCTAACTAAGTCTACTACTGTTAGCTAGCTAGACTAAGCTAGTGCTCTGGAAAGCTAAACCAGTTAGCTAGCTAGCAGACTAGGCGGGATGGTTAGAACAGGCTAGCCAGTCAGCTAAGGCTACTGCTGCTGTCACTGTTCTCTACACGCTCCGTTAGCCAAGCTGGCTTCCTACTGCTGCACCACTGAAGGTGGAACGGGAAGAAGCTGGCGAACAGGAAGCTCTGCGGAGGCTCGTGCGTCTGTTTACACTCACATCTTCCTCTGTCTCTCCATCTCCGCTTTCCTCTCCTCCTCCTCCTTTCTCTGCTTCTCGTCCACGGCTGCCCGTTTGCTCAGCGTCCGCCCGAACATGTCCACTCTCTCGGGCGAAGAGCCTCGCTCCCTCTCCCTGCGCGAGCCCGCCGCAGCGTTGTTGGACCGTGACCGTGAGCGCGACTCCCTGCGGCGGCTCCTCTTGCCCTCTCGGGACCGCGACCGCTTCTTGCTGCTGCGCTCGCGGTCCCGGGAGCGGGAGCGCGAACGCGAGCTACCGGCCCCGCCAGCGCCGCCGCTCCGCGCCCGCTTCTTGCTACGTTTGGCGCTTTTCGAGTGCTTCGTCCGCGACGAGCTGCGGCTCCGCGAGCGCCCCATAACAACTCTGAGCACACGAGACGAGCTCCTCTCCCTCTCTGAGCCTCGAAACCGAGCGGAGACACTGCGCACCACCGGGTTCTCGAGCAGACAGACGCCGCGGAGATATTCGGGTTCTCGGTTGTGTCTTTACCTTGTTACTTTTTATTTGATTCTTATGTTAAAGCTCAAACCGCCTACAAGCAGAGCAAATATGGCGACGGTCTGGAGCTGTCCGATCCCCCACAATGCCCTGCGCTCGGCTGCTCTCGGGTCCTCTCGGGTCCTCGCGGCTCTTCTCGGCTCTTCTCGGCTCTTCTCGGCTCTTTTCGGTCCTTTCCGCGCAATCATGGCGACAACATCAGCGAACATTGACGGCTCATATTTATTGTCTACATACAGCTCTGGAAAAAATTAAGAGACCACATGAAAATGATCAGTTCCTCTAGTTGTACAGTTTCTGGGTTTGTGTTGGACCAAAATGTCTCAGTTCTGTTTTATTCTTTACACTACTGAAAACATGTCAGAATAATTGAAGAGTCACTAAATGCCGTAGCACAGCGCTTTACTAGTCTTGAATTTGCCTACTACAGGAATCATGATCCCATAATATTAATTTATTGAATCCTAAAAAGGGAAGTAAGGTTGTCAATTTGCCCAAAAATATCATAATAACAATTGGCTTAAGGCTGGTAAAACAGTTCAAGGCTCAGGTTGCATTTGAGTTGCATGGTGGAAAGTGTCCTGCAAGTCGGTGGTTGCAGTGGCTTTTAGGCCGGTACATGGTGAAACTTATACACTACTAGTTGCATCAAACATAATTTCAGTGCATCCTTATAGTTACACGAAGCAGGTAAACAGTTATCATGCAAGTTGCATGCAACACATTTAGTTACTCCAATTGTTAGCCATGTTAGCAGGTTGGATTTCAGACACACCTTGCTGTTTTTTATCATACATCTTTATCTACGATTCTTTTCTATATATTTGAGTTTGGAACATGATTCTTTAAGTAGCCTTTATGAATGTAACCTACTTGATTCTTTGCTCAGTAGTCCTGAGGGGTCCGGGACCCCATAATTAATGACTCGAAACCACTATCAGTCTCAGAATCAAAATTCAGAGGCTCCATGATAATGAACATATTATGACATCATGCCGCCATTGATTAGTTGCTTCAGTGTTATTCCTAATTCAATACAGATGTGGTACTTCAATACAGCGAATTGGTCCACCAGTTGGTCCCTTGAAGCCTTCCAGCTGTAGCTATTCCTGGGATACATTTACAAATCTTGACAATATGCTGAGGCGTATTTGAAAATGAATCTGAATGCGGGTCCAGTTTTCCCAAGAGTCTGGTAAACAGGACATGCGTAAGATCTCATTGAATTTGCAGTAGACCACACAATTGGTTGCCACTTAGTTGGCTGGACTTCATTTGGTTAGGTTTTTGCCATTTAGATTGCATGTTGAGACATTTGCAACCGTTTCAAGTGAGTTGCAGGATGCTTTCCACCATGCAACTCAAGTGCAACTTGAGCCGTTTTACCAGCCTATTGTTATGAACATATTTTGGCAAATTGACAAACTAACTTTTCTATTTTTCAGGGTTCAGTAATTTCATATTATTACAGTATCATGACTCTTGTAGTAGGCAAATTCAAGACTGACTCGATTAAACCATATTTAGTGAAAACACCCCCACCCTCCTGTATCTCTCCCTCAGTGCCAGACAAAAATAACCACTTTTCTAAAACCTCTGGACCACCCTGTCCCACTTTGGGTACATGACTGGCATAGTACACTGAGTCAGTTTCGCCTGAGCTTCAGAAATAGTCCTCTTGCATATTCTCTCGGCGGACGCAGTTCCTGAAAATAGCCCACTTTCAATGCCTTGCACTTTGAGGAAGACAGCAATTGTAGGGTAATGTCATTGTGTCATTACCAGAGGCCTACGCCATCTTGCAGGGGCCGGTCAGAACGTAAACAGAGATATGAAGTATTCCTAAAATAAATGTACGATAAGATTATCTACAGCGGAAACAACGTTCATTTCAGTGCCACAAGAAAACAAATGTGTCCATGAAGTGAGGCAGCTGCCAGGGTTACGGACCGAGGTAAACGATGGTGGAAGAAAGTCCCGTCAGTGTTTTTTTGGTTTTGTTGGGGGGTTTTCGTATGAGTGGCTGGTTGTTTACATCGACAGTGCAGTTTGGAAGATACATGGAGTCCTGTGTCTGTTTGCTTGTTTTCCTCCACAGTCGTTAAGGTCCATGTGGTTCGCCAATTAATGCAAATGATGACTGCAGTAAATCAGCCAGTACAGATTGTTGCTCATCAAGCTAGATTTATAGCTTCCCGCTACAAAGCTGCTGTGTACATGTAGCAGGGTGTCTCTGACCTAGCTGACCGTTTTCCCATGAGGATAGATGGTGGGAGAGTGTAAGGGGTGGGGGGAGTGGGTGGTGAATGCGAGGAGGAACATGATATTAATGGGTTATATTAACCCCGCCCTCTGATTCACATCAGTGACATCAATTAACCATCATATTTACATACCAACACAACAAAATATGAACTCTTATCAATCGGGATATCTTACAGACCACCTGAAAGTGACCAGTGTCTCTAGGTGTACAGGTTCTGGGTTTGTGTTGGACCAGAATTCCTCAGTTCTGGTTTATTCTCTACTCTACTGGAACCATGTCTCCCAAACTCCAGATCAGATATTGTATTAGATCTGCTTATTTAGAAAATCACTAATGACCTCCAGAAGCCTGTTTTTAGAACCATGCTCGCTGTGCGGTTCACCCCAGCCACCGCTCGCCAGTCTCTCTGTAGGTCACTCGAGGTCATCTTACGGTGGGTAAGGGACACTGGAATGAGGTGGCGCTCATCACGGTCAGTAGAGAGTGGGTTTGGCCCTCTGCCAGTCTGTAGCTGTGTTGTCCTGTGTGTTTGCTGCTGGACCTTGTTCTTATGAACCAGACGCTCACTGTATCTGCCAGTTAAGCTAGAACCCAACCTTCGGTTCCTCACTGAGAACCTGCTGTACATGTGGAGATGCTGATTTAAGAAGAGACTTGAGTGGGCTCCTATTTATTTCCAGAGCTGTATATAAAATTAGGTGATTAGGACCGCTACCACGACTGTCCTTAACACCACGTCACCGTCACCAAAGACTGGAATGGTGTTGTGCCAGACTGTCTGGGGGCTACTCAGAATGGCAGCGAGTCATCTGTTCTCCTTCATGTATTTATGGTATGTACTTAAATACTGAATAAAGTACTGTGTACCTCAAGTACTGTACAAACCTGGAACTTCACATTAGTACTTCATCTCCCGTATAACCTTCCCGCCAGTATATAAGCTCAAGATCCTCAAACTTTCCTCACAGCATCCTCAGCCCGGAGTCCCTCAGTAATTCAGGCTTCATTTCACTTCTCCGTGCTGGCTCCGCAATGTTCTCCGCCGGAGCGTCTACTACTGTCGGGGCTGAACCGAACTGCCTTTGAGAGAGAGCTTTCCCCATGCCCGTCTCCTAAGCCTGCGCTTTGACTCCACGAGACGTTTTAAACATTCATGAGGCGTGTAGCTAGAGAAAGAGAGAGGGAAAGAGAAAGAGAGAGAGAGAGAGAGAGAGAGAGGGAGATGTCTTGTTTTTGTTCGTTCCTGCGTGACAGCACAGGAGAGGCCCGTTCCGAAACCTCTTTGATAAATAATGCAGGCCTCCTCACATAAGCGCTAGGAGAACGTTGTCAACTACGGTTGGGTTGTGGAGGGGAACCGGGGCAGAAGCACTTCTGAAACTTCTTGTTGTGGAGCGAAAAGGCTCGGCGCAGAACACCGTTTTGGTGGTGGCGCTGGCGGGGCTTGGGCGGACGGGCGATGGTGTTGACAGAAGCTGATGGAGACCCATAGGATCGTTTCTTCGTCTCCCGGCCGTCTGAAGTATCACTTTTCCATTGCTCATCAGTAACTTCAGACATGATGATGTCACGGGGCCGCGTGTGCACATGCACCGCCATTACAAGGAGCTGTTAGGTTCGGATGTGGAGTCCGATCTCTATTGTTCTGATCCCCATTGTTACGGCAGCGACGGCGTTAACAGCACAATAGTGCAGGTTTGACGGCGAAGTGATTTAGATGGCTTCAGCTGAACAATCTCGAGGCAGCACGGTTTCCTCGCCACAGAGGCCCTGCCGAATGGCTTCAAAGTGAGTCAGAACTCCGACACGGAAAAAAAAGAGGCCCGGCTTCCTGCCACAAAGCACCTGAGTGCGCTTCCCTCCAAACCCACACCAGAACGGCTTTCCCGCCACTTCCATAAGCACCGCTGTTCAAAACGGCTTGGAATCTCTCTTTTAAAGCGGATATCACTGCAGATATACGGCTGCATGGAAAAGTTTGGAAAGCTCCCTGGTCACATGACACGTGTTATTGATTTCCGGAGTGAAACTAAGTTTACACGTCCTCTACGGGGAACACACCTTACAGCAGCGTTGTGTAACCATTCCAGAACTTTAATGGTACTCTGATTTATCATAGGGGGAATGATGTCTCTGTTATTCCCACTCCGGGCCTGGGAACACCTGCTATAGCACTTTGTAGCTCGGAGGCGGAGGCTGTGAGGAGATGGAAGACGACTTTATTGGAGGACAGGAGGAAGAGAAGAGCAAGCAAGCAAAAGACCAGACCAGA
>JAMWET010001820.1:55000-67500 GCA_024036415.1 Prochilodus magdalenae
AATATCCATCGCTGAGTCCAAACGTTCCTGTATATCCAACCATAACAACAACAATGATGATCCTTTCGGTGAACTTCGGTGAACCTTTTCACTATCACTTCCTTCCACCATGTAGGGTTAAGACGGGTCTGAGTTATTTACCCTTCATCCTGCTTGCTAAGACGCCCAGGTCCAAGCCTCTATGGCCTTGGCTGAGGCTCTTGTTAGCATGCCACAGTTCCCTGTTCCTTTTCATTGGAGTAGTCAATAAACCCAGACTCAACCACCATTCCACCACTTTCCTTGCCATAAGAAATAGATGAGGAAATGGCTGGAGTTGATATGAAGTGTTCCAATTACAGAACGACCATCCAGATATTGTCCAACGATGGCACCCACTGGCAAAAGCCATGCTTGGCCTTTGTGGATGCCTGGGCATGGACCACCTCTTTGTGTTTCGGTTGTTAGCTCTTTTTCTATGCTGGCCAGCTAACATCAGGACAGCTAGCCTTAGCTAGCTCTCTTCACATTAGCAAGCTGGCTATCTTAGTCAGCCTTTGTATGCCTGGAAGTCCCAAACAACGGAAGTGAAGATGTGGGTTCATTGCAATAAATGCCCTATTAATCCCAGAGTCTCTATCAAGGGTAACAGTAAATCTTAGCTAGCATAGATTAGCTAGCTAACATTTGAGTCCAGTGGCGCCAAACCTGGTTGTTTTTCTTTGGTTTAAGAATTGCAGCTTACCAGTTCAACAGCAGTTTCCATTTCTCTTTCTCTTCACAAGGAAAACACTAGAACTACAATAAGGTCGTTTTGGCTCAGATCTACTCAAACAACAAGAAGCACAGCAGTGGTGCATTGGACATGACGTATCCAACGTGTCACATTTAGCAAGAAGATACACCCAGCATACTATCGCTCCGCTCTTCCTTGACCCAGAGAACATAATGCCCATTAATATCCATATATAATCTGAAAGATTTAACTGTTAGGCAAAAGGTTTGACTGTGCACCAGTCCATTTCCGTTGAGCCCAACCCCAGAGAAGGTGTCTCTAGTCATTGTTTGCTCACAAATCCCATTCCTGAGCCCATGTGGTGAATGTTGTGCCACCTGAGGGACCCTTTACAGACGAGATCAGCTACCCAGGCAACAAATGAACCACCTTGTGTGTTTATGGTGGTAGTAACTTCAGGCTCCTACAGGTGGCGCTGCATGAGGATGATGGGGCTATATAGTGACATGAGTGACGGGATCCATAGATTGGGAAGAGGTGGTACGGTGCAGGGAATGTCTCGTTCCATGTGTGGAAAGAGCAGATGTTAATGATTGGCTAAAAGGAGTGACTGAGCATTTGGGCGTGGCCAAAGACCATAGTGTGAAGGAAGTAGCTGAATCTGCAGGTGTATGGAAGCGTACAGTCATACTGGTCTACCAGCAGTGGCTAAAATCCCAGTCTACAGGGAATTCTCCTTGGAACTGTGCCAGGGAAGGCATCCACCAAATCTGAACCAACACACCAATTCTTAGATACAAGAGTGTCTGAACACTGATGTGGCTACATCCATGAACAGTCCATAGGCTTCAGTCACAGGTGGCTGTTTATTTCTCCCATAAGCTTATTATATTATGATTTGATGTATATGAGTGATGGTCACAGAATGTGAGGGGGCCAGAATGTATATTTGTGGAATGTGGATGCCCAGGTAGGAGTCTGCTTGGCTCTGTAGGAGTGCTTGTATCTGTATGTGTAAAGTCCTTGTTTGTCTTGTTCTGATAATCTGGAGGTCAGGGCGACGGTGGCTGATATCAGCCCAATCTATAGATATCTTCCCTGGGCTTTAGCTGCACTCAGACCGGCTGGAGGTTAAAAAAGGACGGTGGAATGTTCCCTAATCGCTTTCCCTTTAAAGCAGTACATCATACCGAATGTCAATAACAAGCAGAAGCCCCTAGGGACCAATTAGCATTACACAAATGTAAACATGCTAACCAATACTCAGTCTGCGCTAACCATTTTAGCATTTCTGGGAACAGCACTCTTGTATTACACCACGGCCTGAGGTAGGTGAGCTAAGGCTGTATGAGATAAGGCATGAAAAAGATTCAGGGCTAATCGCATTGCGAAACTTAATCCAAATCTCTGATGCTAATCGCGCTTGAGGATGTTATAGATCGACGTTGATCGTATTCAGGTCTGAGTTCAGAAAGGAGAATAATGCTCGGCTTGGGATTTGTGAGCCTCTGTCTTCTTTATTTCATTGGGAATTCAGACACTTGATTGGCTAACGGTAGCTTGCCAACCACACAAGCTAACGTAATTTCCTTTTCGCCTTACCTCAAATAAATAGCAAAGCTCAAGACGGTAGTAGCAGCCATATTGGAACCTGCTTGCCTTCTGTACATCCTCCAGTTTGTTGTTTTCTCGATAGAGCATCTGATCACAAGGCTTACACTCTTAGTATACTTCTGGAAAGAGCCTTTGTTTATCCATTTAGCATTAGCTACAATAATGCTAATTCCGCTAGCCCAGATAGCCAGTACGTATCAATCCGCTGGCTTGAAAAGGTCAGCACCAATTGGCTGTTCCCCATTGCTGGTCCACCCTAAGACCATTCAGATGATTATCCTGCATATATGATCTAACTAGGTTTTAACCTTCTCAAACAGGTTTTCAATGCAGAGAGACTTTTATTTTGGGAAAATAACTGAGACAGATATCACAAACAAGTGGAGAGAAAAAAAATGTATATATATACATATATATGCTTAACACAGTATAGACAGGGGGTCTGACCCTTACCTGGGCAAGCGCCCTTATACAGCCCCTGGGCAAACCTCCTAATGATAACTTCACCTATCTAATTAAATTGTAAGTAGGTCTGGATAAGAGCGTCTGCCAAGACATAATGACCTTGGACAACTAATTTATTTTAAGGCTATATGCTAGCCAAATAGCTTTATCACACTGTATAAAAAGCCAAAGAGTAAACCAATGGATGTAAAGAGGGTCATACATGGGCAAAGAGCAATTACATCGGTATGGAACTGGAAAAATTCCTATAGAAAATAAACCGGTATTTATTTATATATTTACAAACATTATAATTGGAAAACAGGTGGATAGAATTAGTATTCAGGAGCTGCAAAGCTGGGAAACTGGCTGGGTTATCCCTGAGCACATGGTTGAGCACATGGTGTTAAATACAATTTTACATTTGCACATCTCAGCATTTTAATAAAATCAGGCGTGTTCAGAAATATACTGAATATAAAGTACCGTATTTTGAATGTATTAAATAAAATATATATTATTATGGTTGGTATAGTTTAGTGGGTAACTCCTCTGCTTACCACAGTGTAGAGGGGTTCTGACCTCTACCTGGGCAAGCACCCTAATACAAATTGTAAGACTGGATAATAGTGTCTGCCAAGTTCTGTAAAGATAAAATACGAATGGACTGACATAATGAAGTTGGACAACTAATTTATTTTAAGGCTATATGCTAGCCAAATAGCTTTATCACTCCGCATAACGTGATGCTGATAGTCTCTAATACTGTATAACTCTGGGTGTGTGATGATTGGTGTGAGATTTCCACAATGCTAATTGACAGGCTGTTACCTTCCATTACTGGGATGTTAGCTACATTAGCTTCAAGCTAATTCAGACACTAAACACGTTTTGACCAATCAATGTCATCAGAAGTCATTATATTCAAAACGTCAGTTTAATTAAAACCTGAAGGGATTTAATTGGAGGCATTAGCATCAGGATTTCAATTAAAAGCTTAACAACTTATAGGATTTAATCTGTTTGATCCTCTTGTCTCTTTGAAGGGTTTTTACAAATGGGCAGTTTAGAGTAAACAGATTAACGGCCGGATAAATTTCACCATCACTTTGTGTCACGTCCAGCATGGATTTATGATAGAAATGACTTTTTATACTGCAGTGCTAGCAATACAGATCCAGTAATGTAGTCTTTGGTTGGTTGAAAAGTCAGGAACACCATTTCTGGTTGGTCAAGAATACAGCCTATGACTAATAACACGACCTCTGATATGTTAACAAATCAGGAACACAGCGTCTGATTGGTTGGGAGTCAGGAATACAGCTTGGGATTTGTCATCAAGTCAGGAACACAGCCTCTGAATGCTAGACAAGTCAGGAACATGGCCTCAGTTTGATTGCCAGGTCAGGAACACAGCCTCTGTTTGGTAACCAAGTCAGGAACACAGCCTCTAACTGGTCATCAAGTAAGGAACACAGTCTCTAATTGGTCACCAAGTAAGGAACACAGTCTCTAATTGGTCACCAAGTCAGAAACACAGCCTCTAATTGGTCATCAAGTAAGGAACACAGTCTCTAATTGGTCACCAAGTAAGGAACACAGCCTCTGTTTGGTAACCAAGTCAGGAACAGAGCCTCTAATTGGTCATCAAGTAAGGAACACAGTCTCTAATTGGTCACCAAGTCAGAAACACAGCCTCTAATTGGTCATCAAGTAAGGAACACAGTCTCTAATTGGTCACCAAGTCAGGAACACAGCCTCTAATTGGTCGCCAAGTCAGGAACAGAGCCTCTGATTGGTCGACAAGTCAGAAAAACTGCCTTTAATTGGTTGCCAAGTCAGGAACAGAGCCTCTAATTGGTCATCAAGTCAGGAACACAGCCTCTAATTGGTTGCCAAGTCAGGAACACAGCCTCTGATTGGTCGACAAGTTAGGAACATGGTCTCTAATTGGTCACCAAGTCAGGAACACGTCCACCAATTGGTCATCAAGTCAGGAACACAGACTCTGATAGGATGCCAAGTCAGGAACACGACCTCTGATTGGATGACAGGTCAGAAACCCAGACTATGCTTGATTGACAGGTCAGGAACACAGCATCTGATTGGTCGACAAGTCAGAAACACAAACTCTGATCGGATAACAGGTCAGGAACCCAGACTATACTTGATTGACAGGTCAGGAACACAGCCTCTGATTGGTCGACAATTCAGAAACACAGCCTCTGATGGTTTAAAAGGTCAGGAACCCAGACTATACTTGATTGACAGGTCAGGAACACAACCTCTAATCGACTGAGGTTGAGCCATGCTGTTACTCTTTTCAACATGGAGACACTGATAACTCCTGAGAGTGGATGTTTTTGTATTCGTGGTTTGATTTGGAAGTTGCTAGAAAGGCACACCTTGCTCTGTGGCAGGGTCTGAACCAATAGCACACTGCTAGCACTTGACCAGTTGCTGCTAAACCAGGATTGGACGGCTTAGACATAAGGGTTGATCAACTGGACCACCTAGCCAGTTCAGAGGTCACACCAGTGTTTCTTAATAGACCGCTGTACAACTTGAGCGTATATGCCTAATTTCTCATTTCTATAAAAGTTTATATTTGATTATTTATTTGATTATTTATATTTTTAATAATATTTACTATATCATATGCTACTATTCTTCGAGCCCAGGCTATTTTCCCTCCGACGAGGATGGTAGATCTTGCCATGGCTAGAAGACACGAAGTCCTGGATGGGCCAGAAGGCTTTTTCCCATGTGTCTCTATTCATGAGGTCCACTGTGCTTATCTGATAGTGTAGTACTCAGGAGATTAGTCATGTGTATCGCCGGCCAATCAGACAGGGGGGCTTTTTTTAAGATAACGGAATTTGATTTGTGCCCTGTGAGCACTGTTTGCCATATTACGGCCGGTCGCGAAGCTGTACTTTATTTCCTTGACCCTCCAATCACTGCTTAGCAACTGTTTCTATTAGTCACTGCCTTAAGCCTTCGGTTCGCTGTCTAACGGCCATCATGCTCAAGACTGGCCTGTTATATTGTTACGTCAGTGAGTGGCACGTCTGCACTCTTGTTAGTGAATGACGGTGCCGTGCATGTGTGTGACAGGTCCATAAAAGCTGATAGTGTGTGTGTGTGTGTGTGTGTGTGTGTGAGATGCTCCATGGTAAATGGAGAGGTGGGAGGGTGTCACCTTTTGACATTCTGAAGTGACATGGAGCTGCTTAGCACTCTCACTCTCAGAGCCCTCATAGCCGCCCTCTAATCTATCAGCTTTTGTGTCACCTTCACACCCTTTTAGCACACACACACACACACACACACACAAAGAGATACCACAGCCATAAACAGGCTTTCATCACAGTTCATCTGCCACACTGGGAAACAGTAATGCACTGAACGTATGGCTCCGAATTTGCTTAATTCATCATCTCCACATTCCACTGTCCAATGAAAACCTTCATAGTCCTTAGTTACATCATTACACCACCCCATCGCCATCTTGGTGGGCGAGTTTTAACTCAGAGCTGGTCTCAGCAGTGTCGCTGTAGCTACTCACTGTGTGAATATCCTCACACTGTTCCTGCAGATGGTGCGGTAGGGGTGGAGGTGGAGTGACACCAGGCCTTCTGGATGTGTGACACGTAACAACTTGGTGCATCGTCCTGGTGCTGACCACGGTGCCTCCACACACGGATTCGTTGGGCGTCTCCACCAAGACTAAAGCGGGACTCGTCACTGAAGATGACCCGCTGCCATTCTGAGTCACTCCATGACAGTCTGGTACGACACCACTGCAGTCTTTGGTGACGGTGACGTGGTGTTAAGGACAGTCGTGGTGACGGTCTGTGTGCATGTAGTCCTGCGTGGTGCAGCTGTCTGCCAATGGTGCTGCACTAACAGGACAACTCATGGAGGACACCACTGCTTACTGGATGTCTGCAGTCGTGTCTGTTGGGTCAGTCAGGTACAGCGGTCAGTGAGTGATAATTAGCAAATGTTTTACATTAGTAGCCAAATACTTTATAATAGTTACCAAATACTTCTTCACCATAACCAAATACCTAAAAATACTTACCAAATACTTCATTGTAACCAAATATCTAATAATACTTACCAAATACTTCCTAATAATTACCAAATACTTCTTCGTAATCAGATACCTAATAGTACCTACCAAATACTTCCTAATAGTTACCAAATACTTAATTGTAACCAAATACCTAATAGTACTTACCAAATACTTCCTAGTAGTTACCAAATACTTCTTCATCGTAACCAAATACCTAATAGTACCTACCAAATACTTCCTAATAGTTACCAAATACTTCATTGTAACCAAATACTTCATCATAACCAAATACCTAATAATACTTACAAATGCTTCCTAATAGTTACCAAATACTTCTTCGTCGTAACCAAATACCTAATAGTACTTACCAAATGCTTCCTAATAGTTACCAAATACTTCATCGTAGCCAAATACCTAATAGTACTTACCAAATGCTTCCTAATAGTTACCAAATACTTCATCGTAACCAAATACCTAATAGTACTTACCAAATGCTTGCTAATAGTTACCAAATACTTCTTCGTCGTAACCAAATACCTAATAGTACTTACCAAATACTTCCTAGTAGTTACCAAATACTTCCTAGTAGTTACCAAATACTTCTTCATCGTAACCAAATACCTAATAGTACCTACCAAATACTTCCTAATAGTTACCAAATACTTCATTGTAACCAAATACCTAATAATACTTACAAATTCTTCCTAATAGTTACCAAATACTTCATCGTAACCAAATACCTAATAGTACTTACCAAATGCTTCCTAATAGTTACCAAATACTTCTTCGTCGTAACCAAATACCTAATAGTCCTCACCAAATACTTCCTAGTAGTTACCAAATACTTCTTCATCGTAACCAAATACCTAATAGTACATACCAAATACTTCCTAACAGTAACCAAATACTTTATCGTAACCAAATATCTAATAATACTTACCAAATACTTCCTAATAGTTACCAAATACTTCTTCACCTTAACCAAATACCTAATAATACTTACCAAATACTTCCTAATAGTTACAAGATACTTAATATTAGTTACTAAATACTTCATAATATGTACCAAATACTTCCTAATAGTTACCAAATACTTCTTCATCGTAACCAAATACCTAATAGTACCTACCAAATACTTCCTAATAGTTACCAAATACGTCATTGTAACCAAATACCTAATAATACTTACCAAATACTTCCTAATAGTTACCAAATACTTCATCGTAACCAAATACCTAATAATACTTACAAATGCTTCCTAATAGTTACCAAATACTTCATCGTAACCGAATACCTAATAGTACTTACCAAATACTTCCTAATAGTTACCAAATACTTCTTCATCGTAACCAAATACCTAATAGTACATACCAAATACTTCCTAATAGTAACCAAATACTTTATCGTAACCAAATACCTAATAATACTTACCAAATACTTCCTAATAGTTACCAAATACTTCTTCACCTTAACCAAATACCTAATAATACTTACCAAATACTTCCGAATAGTTACAAGATACTTAATATTAGTTACTAAATACTTCATAATATGTACCAAATACTTCCTAATAGTTACCAAATACTTCTTCATCGTAACCAAATACCTAATAATACTTACCAAATACTTCCTAATAGTTACCAAATACTTCATTGTAACCAAATACCTAATAATACTTACCAAATACTTTCTATTAGTTACCAAATACTTCATCATAACCAAATACCTAATAGTACCTACCAAATACTTCCTAATAGTTACCAAATACTTCATCGTAACCAAATACCTAATAGTACTTACCAAATACTTCCTAATAGTTACCAAATACTTCTTCGTCGTAACCAAATACCTAATAGTACTTACCAAATACTTCCTAGTAGTTACCAAATACTTCTTCATTGTAACCAAATACCTAATAGTACTTACCAAATACTTCCTAGTAGTTACCAAATACTTCTTCATCGTAACCAAATACCTAATAGTACTTACCAAATACTTCCTAATAGTTACCAAATACTTCATCGTAACCAAATACCTAATAATACTTACAAATGCTTCCTAATAGTTACCAAATACTTCTTCACTGTAGCCAAATACCTAATAGTATATACCAAATACTTCCTAGTAGTTACCAAATACTTCTTCACTGTAACCAAATACCTAATAGTACTTACCAAACACTTCCTAATAGTTAACAGATACTTAATATTAGTTACTAAATACTTCATAATATGTACCAAATACTTTCTAATATTTACCAATCACTTCCTAATATTTACCAAATACCGGTACAGCGATAGGACCCATCATTGCTTATGTCACATGTACAGCTGAGTGGGAAACTTGCATCATTTGCATGTCTCATGATGTCAAACCCACCCACCAAGTTTCATTCCCGTTGGGATGTTGATTCCCTCTGGGTGCAGCTACTTGTGCAGCTATTCTTCTGATGATGATGTATATCCCTTAAATATTAAACACTCTAATGTACCGTAATGCTCGTTAAGGGTTTCAGTGTTTATACTGTATTTATTCTCCATGCAAATGACGTGCATATTTGAGTAAACTGAATGCACCACTTCTTTATTTAAAGCAGCGGCTCCTTATGTTTGTTTAGCCCTCGCTCACCTTGAACAGCAGCCAGACTCAGACCATCACGGGCTTCGGTCCAGAGCTGTTTATAGAACACACAGAGGAACTGATACACACACAAACACACCCGACTGTGTGTGTGCGGTAAGGGAATCCAGGCCTTCAAAGAAGTCCTACTGATTTCTGTAGCTACGGCCTTTATATTGGCTGGTCTGTCAGCATAACTCACAGTGGAATCAGCCATTAAGGTTAGAACTGGACCCATTTTCTGAGAGAGGCAGCGACTCTAGGCCTTGACTCGAGGACTCTAGGAGGTCCTGGATAGATCACTGACTATGAACACCTGGTTTTAGCTGGTTGTCAGAACACATACTTAGACACTTAGTCTTGGCTGCTGAGCCACCTGAGACTAGCCTGTAACACCTCCACCAGCACCAATGACAGCCGTGACTGGATTGGGCATGGACTGACTGAGTTTCTGGATGTAGCCACATCAATGTTCAGACACTCTTACATCAAGAACTGGTCGGTTGGGCCAGATTTGGTGGATGCCTTCCCTGGCACAATTCCGAGGAGAATTCCCTGTAGACTGGGATTTTAGCCACTGCTGGTAGACCCGTATGACCGTACGCTTCCATACACCTGCAGATTCAGCTACTTCCTTCACACTATGGTCTTTGGCCACGCCCACATGCAGTCCCTCCTTTTAGCCAATCATTAACATCTGCTCTGTAGCGTTTTCCACACATGGAACGAGACATTCCCTGCACTGTAGCACCTCTTCCCAATCTATGGATCCCGTCACTCACACTGGTATGTATAGCCACATTATCCTCAAGCAGCGCCATCTGCAGGAGCCTGAAATGACTACAACCTTAAACACACAAGGTGACTCTTTTTTGTCATTCAGCGGATTTTTGGGCCAGTGTTTATAAATAGGATGATAAGGATGCTGATATGGTGGTCACTCTGACAGCGAACGCCTTCCCTCTCTGACCTTAAAGCCTCCCACTCTGCGGAGGTGGCAGAGGAGTGACAACAGCTGTTGTATGTGCTCCTCTAGGCTGACCTCAGGTTGACCCTAAACTGACCATCCCCAACACTTTCGTTTCCCCTCTCTGTGTTAACTCCCGGGGAATGTTCACACCCCGGCATTCCCACAACCTTGCAAAGATAACACTCCTATCTCCACCCGGCGTGCTCATATCTACACCTGCTCAACTTGACGGGTTGCGCTAAATTGAGAGACTATCCTCCCACAAACAAAGCAATTCATCCAATTATGGAGAAGCAGAGAGGGAGAGAGAGAGAGAGAGAGAGAGAGAGAGAGAGATGTAAACATGCCATCGCTGTAAAAGGCTGGTTGAATGCCATCTCCGTCACACTTCACTGAAGACCAATTAGCATGCTTTGCATATGCAAATATGATAACGATTATGATCATTAATGGATGATACACCATAGCTCAGCAGGTTCTTCAAACAGCCCATCTGGCTAAACACACGCACACACGCAACACATGCAACTTCAGTGGTTGCAGGTGATCACTACCATCTGCTCTCGTCAGTCAAGGTAACTAAGATATGCAAAGAACAGAGATGACCACACACATGCACGCCACACACGCTGACATATAGGACCTACTTCTCCTACAGTGCGTCTTTACCCTGGAGGCTAAGAAAGGGGAAGACTCAAGACACAAGTGACCTTAAGCTGAACGACAGAGACAACAAGAGCCAAAACAAATGAACAAACAAACAAAATAAAACAAAACAAAATAAAACAGTTCCCTAACATCTCAGCCATCTGTCTCAACAGGACTCAACCCATGAAAACAAAACCCTGAGAGCCTTCACATTCAGACCCACATCAAATACCAACAGTTACCAAATACTTTAAACATTATAAAATACTTTATAATTAACAAATGCTTTACATTAGTAGCCAAATACGTCTTCATTGTAACCAAATACCTAATAATACTTAACAAATACTTTCTATTAGTTACCAAATACTTCTTCATCATATCCAAATACCTAATAATACTTAACAAATACTTTCTAATCGCTACCAAATACTATTTCATCATATCCAAATAGCTAATAATACTTACCAAATACTTTCTATTAGTTACCAAATACTTCTTCATTGTAACCAAATACCTAATAATACTTACCAAATACTTTCTATTAGTTACCAAATACTTCATCATATCCAAATACCTAATAATACTTACCAAATACTTTCTATTAGTTACCAAATACTTCTTCATCATATCCAAATACCTAATAATACTTACCAAATACTTTCTATTAGTTACCAAATACTTCATCATATCCAAATACCTAATAATATTTATCAAATACTTCCTAATAGTTACCAAATACTTCATCATATCCAAATACCTAATAATACTTACCAAATACTTTCTATTAGTTACCAAATACTTCATCATATCCAAATACCTAATAATACTTACCAAATACTTCCTAATAGTTACCAAAACTTCATCATCATATATGTACCTAATAATACTTACCAAATACTTCCTAATAGTTTCCCAAATACTTTCATCATATCCAAATACCTAATAATATATCAAATACTTTCTGGTTAGTTACCAAATACTTCATTAACCAAATAATACTTTTTCAAATATACTTTCTATTAGTTACCAAATACTTCTTCATCATATCCAAATACCTAATAATACTTACCAAATACTTTCTATTAGTTACCAAATACTTCATCATATCCAAATACCTAATAATACTTACCAAATACTTCCTAATAGTTACCAAATACTTCTTCATCATATCCAAATACCTAATAATACTTACCAAATACTTCCTAATAGTTACCAAATACTTTCTAATATTTGCCAATCACTTCCTAAGATTTCCCAAATACTTCATAGTAGTTACTGAAAATATCAAGGCAGTTACCAAATACTTCATAATACTTTTTCAAATATATCAGGGTAGTT
This sequence comes from Prochilodus magdalenae, assembly GCA_024036415.1. Classification (NCBI taxonomy): domain Eukaryota; kingdom Metazoa; phylum Chordata; class Actinopteri; order Characiformes; family Prochilodontidae; genus Prochilodus; species Prochilodus magdalenae. The sequence continues at coordinate 67,433 of JAMWET010001820.1, forward strand.
GCAAAATACTTCAAACACTTTAAAATGCTTTATAATTAACAAAAGCTTTACATTAGTAGCCAAATACT
>JAMWET010001820.1:75000-102500 GCA_024036415.1 Prochilodus magdalenae
TCGGAGCCAAAAAAATAAATAGTCTCTTTTCGTTACTGTCCATTTAGTGCTTCTTGATCTTTGTGCGGCATTTGATACCGTCGATCATAACATTCTGTTAGACGGTCCGGAAAAGGCTTTACGGAATGGTTCCTTGCTGATGCCAATCATATGTGGAGGATAGGAGCTAAACGGGAAACTGGGGAACTGTGGTGTCCCACAGGGAGCCATTCTTGGGCCCTTACTGTTTAATCGTTATGTGATTCCTCTGAGCCAAATAGCTGATGAGGCACCCCAGCCGATTCCTTACAGTGAAATGGACGATAAGGAGACAGGGTTAAAAAAAAAATCAGACAAAAAATTTCAGAATCAGAATAAGAATCTCTTTATTTCACCAAGTATGTTACACAAGGAATTTGTCTTGGTAAGAGCAACACGTATGAGACGTAACAAAAACAAGTAACAAAAACACAGAACACAGATTATTTACAGTATTAAACTAAAGGAAAATTACACTAAACAATAAGTAGGGTAGGGGAGAAATTAAAAAAGTAAAAAGTACTAAAGGTAATAAAAAGCTGAAGAAGCTGAGAGATGTGAAACAGATTTAGTTGAAAAGTTTAGTTGAACCAGATAGTTATGGAGGCTGTGAGAATGGACTCGATGATCGCTGTGTAGAACTGGATCATCAGGGTCTGTGGCAGGTTGAATTTCTTGAGCTGTCTCAAGAAGAACATTCGTTGTTGAGCTTTCTTGATGATGGAGATGGTGTTTTTCTCCCATTTCAAGTCTCTGGAGATGGAAATTCTGTAGTATTCCTGTATTTGGCATAAGAGTTGATTCAGATCTGAATTTCAGCAGATGTTAATTCATGCAGACTAGACTACTGCAATAGTCTCTCCACTGTCCGCCCCAAGACCACAATCACAAAAAAAAAATACAAAAAAGTGTAAAGAAAAATACATTACATATTTTTTCCTTTTATCAAAAATGTATATATTTATTCTTTGGCTTTAAAAATGTATTAATTGGTTTTATATCCTGGTTTTATATTTTGTAAATTTTAGATTTATTCTTTAAATCTTATTTATTTATTTATATGTATAATTTTTTGTTTTTTTATTTTATTGTCAAATTGTTTATGCAGTCATTTTAATTTAACCATGTTAAATTTCATTACAATTTTAAGATGTAAAAATAAAGGTCAATTGTTTGATTCATTTATTGATAAATTGACTGCCAATCGGACACCAACAGCTCATTCAAATGTATCTGCTAAAATGCTTCCAAGAACAAACAGATCCAATCACATTGCTTCAGTTCTCAACTCACGGCACTGGCTACCAACCAACTACAGAATTGGCTTTAAATCACGTCTAATTGTATATGACTCTCTGAAAGACGTTGGACTAAAATACCTGCTGATCTGCCAGAAGTATACAAACCTGATAGGCATCTCCAATCACCAGGGACAGGTCAGCTAGTAATGCCCAGAGTCAGAACTGAACAGGATGAGGCAACACTCAGTCTGGAACAAACTCACAGATGAGGTCAAATGTGCTCCAGATGTACTGTATATGGTTTATATGTGATATTATAATAGTATTGAGCAAGTTGAGGTTCAGTTAAACTCGAAAAAATTACCCCCCGGTGATGTTCTGGGGGTGTTATGTGGAAATGGCTTATTTGGTTGAGGGGACAGTAAATCTGAACCACAGTGCCTACACTGAGCTGCTGGACAACCAGTTTTTGCCTTTCGCTCATTAACGTACAGAGGAAGATAAAATTCCTCTCCCTGTATTCCAAGATTTCCGGAGCATGCACACATCTGGACTGGCCTCCCCAGGTTTGAGTCCCCTTGAAATTCTGTGGAAACTACCTGGCATAAACTACAATGCTAGAGAAGGCATCCACCAAATCTGGACCAACTGCAGGAGTGGCTGAACATTGATGTGGCCAACATCCAGAAGCTTGTCCGGTACATGTTTCGAATCCACTCACAGCTGTTATTCATGCCCGTGGTGAGCTTATACACTCATCGTCAAAAGAATATCTGAACCCAGAAGGAGGTGTGGGAGTGCGGTGCTGTTGGGAAGGAAGATAAAGGTGACCAGGATCAATAACTGATGATGAATTTAGACTGATATGATCAATATTTATTGAGCTACACATACAGAAGTCTGTCTCTCAGTATTTGCTAACCCAACATGCCAAACGTCTCAGTATGGAGCTGTAGAGGTTCCTAACGGTGTCCTGTGATAATCCATCCCATGCAGCTTGAACATCCTCACACAGTTCCTGCAGATGGTGCGGTAGGGGTGGAGGTGGAGGGACACCAGGCCTTCTGGACGTGTAACAACAAACCGTTCATCTTGGTGCTGACCACGGTGCCTCCACACACGGATTCGTTGGGCGTCTCCACCAAGACTAAAGCGGGACTCGTCACTGAAGATGACCCGCTGCCATTCTGAGTCACTCCATGACAGTCTGGTACGACACCACTGCAGTCTTTGGTGATGTTCACAGCGTCATGCCAACAGCATGCCTTGGTAGTATCTAGGGTTAGGGTTAGTACAGGTACGCCCAACATCCTACTTCCAAGAGTCCTATGAGGTGACTCTGTCAACTCTTCCAACTGCCCAAACAGCTTTTGGAGTCTTCTTTGACAAACACCGTACTTGAAAAGATGCTAATGACACAACAGCACAAGTCTGAATGGAATGCACATGCAACAGGACGACCTTATATAGTCAGTCAGGTACAGCGCTAAGGTGCATCCGTGCCGAAGTACGACCGAGCATGAAACTTGAATCATTAGCATGTTTCATGATGTCAAACCAACCCACCAAATCTCGTTCCTGTCGGTTGACTCCTTCCGGGGGTAACTATTTTTAATTCTGGGTCTATATTGAACACAATAGAACCACAATCCTCCAAAAACCATTACATCATCAACCAAAACATTAAACGTGTCCATAAAAACCATAAAAATGAAACTATATAAACTATATACTTCAAGTAAACTATTGATGTCGCAGTGGATTAGTCTATTGAAGTGGCTGAACATTGCTGCTCTGCCATCATCAGTCATGTCTACACGTTGCATGATGTAATGTACAAGAACAGAGCTTTGCTAATAACAACTCAGACGGCCTAAATCAACATCCAAACCCTGCTCTGCTGGGCCTTTACACCCTCTCTCTGTCTAGACTGTGCCGTATCGTCTCTGTCAGCTTTCTCGCCTGTACAATAACAGCGCGCTAAAGCACAGTCTCACACGTTCAGCCATTAATCTCAATCTTTTGTTTAATGGGCCGCTACAGTAGGGTGACGGTGAAGGCCGTGACAAAACCCGAGGTGCTGACTGAAGTGACCCAATGGAGACTTATCTCATCTCCCCGGGACCTTGACGGCGCTGTATCCTGAAAAACTGGATCAAAACTGAGCCTTTCTCTGTTCTCGGCACTCTGACAGCCCCGGAGAACGCTGCTCGAGGGTGAAATTCTGCTTTTCTAGCTAATGTACACAAATCCTGGTGGATTTCTAGGCGGTATGTGGTGAATACCTATGCATTGCATGAACTACAAGACCCCTACAAGACCTTCAGAAATGGTTCCAGGGTCTCACGGAACCACAGTTTTGGTCCTGAATGACATTTCTCTGGAGCAATCACATCAGAACCCCCAGAGCGGCTAGAGGCACCTGAGCATCAGCACCACTGTGGGTCTTCTGCCCTGTTCCATCACCCGGCATGACAACCACCTTACACTGACCAGCGTCTGGCTCTGATCATGAACTCTTTCTATGGTCGGCTTCATGTTGCAGTTACTCACTCCTGGACTAATCAGACTGGATCTAATCAGACTGGATCTAATCAGACTGGATCTAATCAGACTGGATCTAATCCTTCTAATGTTAGTTCTTGTCTTTCTTGTCTCAGGAGATTGGGTTCTGCCCTTCAGCCTGGTTCCTCTCGAGGTTTCTTCCTTACCCAAGGGAGTTTTTCCTCGCCACTGTTGCCTCTGGCTTGCTCAATGGGGGCTTTTAATAATAAAAAAAAAAAAAAAAAAAAAAAAAAAAAAAAAAAGAAAAAAAAAAAAAAAAAAAAAAAAAAAAAAAAAAAAACACTTCCCTCATATCGGACCCCACCACCCCCACTCCCACCCCACCCGCAGCCCACCCCACCCTCAAATGTCTGTACATTAACTTTGTGTTTTTTTTTTTTTTTTTTTTCTTTTCTTTTACATAACAAATTGATTTTCTGTGAAGCTGCTTTGAGACAACGTTGGTTGTAAAATGCGCTGGCTAGACGTTAGCGTTGAGCACATGGTGCTCAAATAAAAAAGTGCAGTTATGACACCATGGTTCTCAATAGACATTCTAGTCTACCTCAGAGATATTCCGGGGCGGTTTTAAGATTAGGACTTGGAGGGGCTAAAAGCTGCTGGAAAAAAAACAGAAGGTCTTTTTGACCAATCAGCCATCTGCAGCATTTGTACATCACCTTTTTTGGTATGCAGTGTTGGACAGCTGATGTCTACATGCTACACATGTCTGCACATGGCCCACGTTGTGAGTTTGCATGGTGCACCACATCATGGCTAAGCTGTTGTGGCTCCTAGATGCTTCTGTTTCACAGTAATAATACTTAGCTAGTTGTCTGGGGCCGATCTTGCAGGGGGTCTCCTAGGTCTTTAGTATGACCCTTCTGCTGCTAGTGTTTATGGAGACTGCATGGCTAAGTGATTGGTTGTTTACACCTATTGGCAATGGATGTGACTGAAACACCTGAAATGCTTTGGTGATGGTCTGTCAGGAAGACGCTAATGCTCCAAACCAGCTGCTGGCTTACACTCCTATACTGCTGGCTTCAGGTGCCGATGTTTCAATGTTCCCCTCCTTCCTTCCCACCACCACCACCACCAGTTTGGTCTAGATTGTACAGGGGTTGCCTCACCCTGGCCCGACAGGATCAGCCAGACTCCTGACACTCCAAGGCCTGGGGCGAGGATGGGCCATAAATCAAAGACTCTTTCATTTCTTCTCCTGTCTCTCGAGTCTTGAACTGGTAGAGCTCAATAAAAAGGGACGTCCACATACTTTTGCCCATAGATTGTATCAGGAAGGTACATTCTAGATACCACAGTGCAAAGTTGTTAATAAGAGCACATTATGATTTATCTTTAAATGCAATGTTTTAATTTTATTAATTTTAATTGTGAGCAGATTAACCAAATTTATCAACATTTCAGTGACCAGGCTAACTTGGCTAGCTAACTGGTCTATTGTTAGACATGGCTGTTAGCTAGTACAGAAGCCCAGCTTAAGTTTAAGTTAATCTTAGTGGGTTTATTATATTGAGGTTTGAGCAGGGTCTTCCATATAGAGTAATCCAACATTTCAGCTTCGGCTTTCATCAGTGAAATTTCTTAGTCCAATAATGGTGCCTAACTCACCGAAAGCACCATTCTAACTCCAGTTTTGTGGTGTTTTACTGGAGATGGTGTTCAAACGTAGCAACAAGATGACTCTAATTTAGAACATGGATTTCTCTGGTGGTCCAGATGAGAACCTTAATGAGGCCTGTCCATGGGCCCTTTCATTTGACACCCCTGAGCTGATGTGAATAAGTATAACGGCTTGTGCAACACCGTCTGACAACTCCATGGACTTTGCGAAAGAGCTGAGAGATGAGAAAGAACACCTTAGCGAATGACTACTAGCACTATGCATAACTGGCATTCCATACAGCTGCACTCCTGAGTCTTGGGGGTGTGGCACAGTGAGGTGCAGTTCGCTTCTCAGTGAATAAAGTGAATGACTTGATTAAGTTTCATTAGAAGCCGGTGAGAGAGAGCCACGGTGCTTTCTAGGAAGTTACTTACGATTGTTCTTCGGTCATGAGTTTTTGATTGTAATATCCCGTTCCTTTTCCGGAGGCTTGATGACTAAGTAGAACATTTGTCTGATGCTGCCACCCTGCCCAGCCACCACAGCTCATGGGAACGTCCGAGTTCAGGGTGTGTGTGTCTGTGTTTGTGTTTAGCTGTGTATTTAGCTCTTTGTGGGAACCAAATGTCGCCAGGGCAACAAGAATAACTTTGATATTGTGAGGTCATTTATTTGGCCATGAAGAAATGGATTTAAAACCTGCTTACGAAAAAATTAGCTTTGCAGTTGAAGTAGTGCTCGGATTAGGATGGAGCAGATCTGCTTTTCATTCGGAAGAACATAGAAGCACCCCCACAAAGCCGGGAATACAAACTTGTGTATTCCCATCTCCGTATATGGCGTGTCTGCATTAAGCCCTCGGCAGCAACGTGTGGGAAGCGGTGTTTTCTCAGCGCTAGCCTTCATTACCGCAGGCGGAAGTGCTAATGGCTGTTTGGACAGCGCGAGGGGCGAGGGTCCGGGGCCCAGGGGGCTTTTTTTTGTTTCCCTTCGCTGATCCTGTCTGCCCCACGGCTGCCCTTAAATTCCACTAAAGCTACCTAAAGGGGAAGCCAAATGCTAGACGCTACAAATTAGCACTCTAGCCGTAATCCCTAGCACTTGATTCATGACGGCAAGGTAGGCTAAATGCAACACAGCTGACATAAACTGTTTTGCACCCAGTGTGGAGTAAAGCTTGAACCCAGCATGGGTTTCCAAACAGAGTCGTCTAAGTCCGCAGGTCCCGGTGAGGAGCAGCGGTGAAAAACGAGGCAGTTTGCTTTCTCACGCATGTATTATGACCCTCAGTTTTAATAACTTCTGAAAGGCCACTTTTTCTTGCAGGCAGAGCGTTTAATTAGGAAGGAGCGCCTCGGGAGGCCGCTGCGTGGAAAAAAGGCACCAACTCCGGTGATGAAGGACTTGTTTTGGACGAGCTGACACAGCCAAGCATGACCACATACATCAGAAATTATTTCTTACCGAACCATTTCACCGCCGATTCTAAACACGGTAGATGAATTGTGAGCAGGATAAAAGGGACAAAAACCATGTGCTTATGGACACTGGCGCAGAGGGACAGTGTGAGGCAGAGAAAATGAACTGTTCCTGGAAACTTGGATTGATACGATGCTTGCAAAACAAACAGGACAAGTATGTATACCCTAGTCCTTAAACCTTTATGCCTCTATTCCAAACAGAAGTGATCATGCCAATGCTATACTGACTCCAACAAAAAGCGATCAAGCCTAAGCGGTATTGTCCTGCCTCTGTCCTAAACAGAATTGATAACAATCTTACACTACTGCCTCTCCAGTCTGCCTGACTACTGCCTGATGCTCTACTACTTCTATTCCAAACTGGAGTGGCCATATCTGTACTCAACTGCCTCTGTTTCAATCTGAAGTGATCATACTGATATTATACTGCCTCTATTCTATCAGAAGTAATCATACTGATGCTATACTGGCTCTATTCCCATCATATGTTATCATACTGACACTATACTGGCTCTATTCTATCAGAAGTAATCATACTGATGCTATACTGGCTCTATATCTTTCAGAAGTAATCATACTGACACTATACTGGCTCTATTCCCATCATATGTTATCATACTGACACTATACTGGCTCTATACCTTTCAGAAGTAATCATACTGACACTATACTGCCTCTATACCTTTCAGAAGTAATCATACTGACACTATACTGCCTCTATACCTTTCAGAAGTAATCATACTGACACTATACTGCCTCTATACCTTTCAGAAGTAATCATACTGACACTATACTGGCTCTATTCCCATCATATGTTATCATACTGACACTATACTGGCTCTATACCTTTCAGAAGTAATCATACTGACACTATACTGGCTCTATTCCCATATATGTAATCATACTGACACTCTAGTGTTTCTATCCCCATCAGAAGTAATTATACTGATACTGTACTTCCTCTATGGCTTTCAGAAAAAATCCTATTGATACAATACTCCCTCTATATCCATCAGAAGTGACCACACTGACACTATACTGCCTCTATCGCATATAGAAATAATCCTATAGATAACATACTGCCTCTATATCCATCAGAAGTAATCATACTGACACTATACTATATCTGTACCTTTCAGAAGTAATCATACTGACACTATACTGCCTCTATACCTTTCAGAAGTGATCATACTGATACTATACTGCCTCTATACCTTTCAGAAGTAATCATACTGACACTATACTGCCTCTATACCTATCAGAAGTAATCATACTGACACTATACTGGCTCTATACCTTTCAGAAGTAATCATACTGCCACTCTACTGCCTCTATACCTATCAGAAGTAATCATACTGACACTATACTGCCTCTATACCTTTCAGAAGTAATCATACTGACACTATACTGCCTCTATACCTTTCAGAAGTAATCATACTGACACTATACTGCCTCTATACCTTTCAGAAGTAATCATACTGACACTATATTGCCTCTATACCTTTCAGAAGTGATCATACTGATACTATACTGCCTCTATACCTTTCAGAAGTGATCATACGGACACTATACTGCCTCTATACCTATCAGAAGTAATCATACTGACACTATACTACGTCTGTACCTTTCACAAGTAATCATACTGCCACTCTACTGCCTCTATACCTATCAGAAGTAATCATACTGACACTATACTGGCTCTATACCTTTCAGAAGTAATCATACTGCCACTCTACTGCCTCTATACCTATCAGAAGTAATCATACTGACACTATACTGCCTCTATACCTTTCAGAAGTAATCATACTGACACTCTACTGCCTCTATACCTATCAGAAGTAATCATACTGACACTATACTGGCTCTATACCTTTCAGAAGTAATCATACTGCCATCACCTACAGAAGGCATACTGACACTGGCTCTATACCTTATCAGAAGTAATCATACTGCCACTCTACTGCCTCTATACCTATCAGAAGTAATCATACTGTAACTGCCTCATACTTTCAGAAGACACTATACTGCCTCTATACCTTTCAGAAGTAATCATACTGACACTATACTGGCTCTATACCTTTCAGAAGTAATCACACTGACACTATACTGCCTCTATACCTTTCAGAAGTGATCATACTGACACTATACTGGCTCTATACCTTTCAGAAGTAATCACACTGACACTATACTGCCTCTATACCTATCAGAAGTGATCATACTGATACTATATTACCTCTATACCTATCAGAAGTGATCATACTGATACTGTACTGCCTCTATACCTTTCAGAAGTAATCATACTGACACTCTGCTTTCTCTAAATTAAATCTAAATTAATCATACTGTTACCATGCTGCCTCTATTTCCATCTGTAGTAACCAAACTAACACTCTATTGTCTCTATTTCAGTCAGTGTGTCCCAGCTTATCCCCTTCTCACTCATGCCTGTGTCATATTCCCTCTATTCCCAACAGAAGTGACCATGTCTGTTCCCTGTTTCCTGTATTCCCATCTGAAGTGACCATGCCTTTGCCTTACTTCCTACAAAGCCTCGGCCCTCTATAGCACAAGCTAAGAAATGTTAGAGGCTATAGGACCTAAAAAAATGACCCTCCAGAGTTCACTACATATTCAGTTTTTAAAGCTGAACATTCTAGCATCCACTGAGTGAACTTCTCCTATTCCCATCAGAAGTGACTGTGCCTGAGCCCCACTTCCGATCGGAAGTGACCATGATTTTGCAAGTTCTTTTAAACACTACACCCTCTAAACTCTGTAGGACCTTTCAGAATTCACTTCAGTGGCATATTTAAGGTGGAATGGTCCAGCACGTATAAGTCATACGTGGTGTAGCATGAACCTTGGTAATTACGTCCTTGCTCAGTTAACTTTACCTCCTGTCACCTTCTTAACAGAGTACTTACATATGCATACATACTGTATGTAGCACATTCGTATGAAGTTGCTCGCTAGCATTGTCTTGCCGATCGCTTTCAGTGAGTTGTCGCGTGTTGCTGCCACGTTCCTTCTGTTTTAATGTACTAAAGTGTCCTGTATAGGATTCCTGCTAGCGGTTGATGGAGACATGCAATGACAAATACTGAGGAGAGAAACATGATCTCCGGCCGAGGCTTTGGTCTGAGCGAAGTAGTGTTTTTTTTTTCGTATTTTCTTTCCTGACCTGGTTTAAGAGGGTTATAGGGGCCGTAAGAGCCATAATAAAACCAGGATTAAGGAGCTTTAGACTTCACAGAGGCGCTCAAGTTAAGGCCTGTGCTTGGGGCAGGTTTGGCTTCGACTAGAGTCGGCCATTTTTCCTTCAGTGGACAAGAACAGATGTTTACACTTACGGGGAATATCGTGTTAGTAACGCTGTGGGAACGTGAAAAGTGGATCAAACACTTACCCGGGCAAATTAAAGTCTTCGTGCATTTCCTTGGAGATAATGATAATGACTTAATGCAATTAATGACATTTCCATATGTTTAGCTGGTGAATCCAGATTCCAGTTTCATGTGCAATCGTGTCGGGCTGCCATGCAATTGCCTCGAAGGACGTTTGACTTAAAACACTGGCTTTTTGTCTCTTATTGTCGCATGCAGAGAAAAACAACTGGCTAAAGTCAGGCACAACCCTGAAACTTACAGGGAGACTTAAACAGCTTAAGCTTATCGTTAAAAACCTTCATTTTCATAAGTTCGAAACATGCTATTCACATCCCAGTCCATAGTCATGTACACTACCGGACCACCAAGACACCCTTTAGATATAAATAAGCAAACTCTACATATAAGCAATTCTTTTAACCCTAGCTGATGCAGTGAACAGCTTCTCATTCCATAAACAACCATGAGGGAGGCATATCTCATGATTACGGATATTATTGTGTTTCAGAAACAGGTTAAATTATTGTCATGCATCAAGCAAAGAAACCAACCATGGAAAACCTGAAATGACTGGCATTGGGCTGACCAATGCATTATCAAAACCTGGAGGAAGAAGTGGCAGGTTTATGGAAACGTACTTGGAATGGATTTAATTGGTGATCACTTGAACACTTGGTGAAGTGGAATGGTAACATTGACTGTAGAACCCATGACTGCATATACCAGGGAAAGGTCTTTTAAACACTCCACCCTCTATAGCAGGAATTCAGACTGTAGGACTCGGAAAAAAGACTTCAGAGGAATTATTATAAATATTTAAAATATAAAGCAATGACCTGATCATTTTTAACGAGCTATTAATAAAAGCCAACAAGGCACAAACCTAGCTAATTATGTTCGTGTTCAGTTAGCATCCAAAGTCAAACATGTATCTCCAAAATTGCAACTTTACAGGAGAGGCCAAAAACCTCATTTTATTTGAATGGAAGTCAATGGAACCAGGCATCTTTCCAAGCAGCTTTGGGCCATTTCTGTTGGTACATTCTATTCCATAATTCCACACAGTGTAAACAGCAGCTCATGTGACCAAATGAGACATAAAAGTAAAAATCAACAAAAATGGAGATACATGTTTTTCATTGGACAGCCACGCTATACATACTGTATGTAGCACACTGGTATGGAGTTGCTCCCTGGCATTGTCTTACTGATCGCTTTCAGTGAGGTGTCAACTGTTGCTGCCAAGTTTATTCTGTATCAATGTACCAAAGTTCAATCTGTAGGATTCCGGCTAGTGGCTAAATGGGGTCTGAAATGATAAACACTGAAGAGAGAAATGTAGCTATGGTCGGAGTAAAGTAGTTGTTCTTCCTGTATCTACTTCAATCATTGAAACACTTGCCGAAGTGGAATAGTAACACATGGACAGGAGAACTCATGACTGCATTCCATAGTGACAGTAAGAGAATTCCCACATAACCTGAACTCAAAGACTTGGGAATATACAGCTGTCATAGCGAGACTGCCTTAGTGAGACTAATCAGCTTCAGTTTGCATGAAGATTGGTCTCTGGAGCAATGGAAAAAGGTCATGTGGTCTGATGGGTCCAGACTGACCCGCTTCCAAAGTGATGGGGGTGTCAGAGAAAGGAAGCCCGTGAAGTGATGCACCCATTATGCATAGGGCCACCTGTACAAGCCTCTGGAGGAAGTGTTCGATATAGGGGGGCTTCAGTTGGTCAGGACGAGGTCCAACAATGTTAGTATTGCCAAGGTTTATCAGAGTATTGTGAAAGAGTGGTTCAGCGAGGATGAGGAATCATCACACATGAACTGGCCACCAGTGGCCACCACATGAGTCATGACCTTAACCCCACTGAAAGTATTAAGGATGTGCTGGAGAAGGATTCCCATCATCAATATCAACACAAGAGCTCGGCCAAAAACTAAAACGACGAAATAAAGGCTGTGACGTTGCATAGGGTTGTCGAAACAATGTCACCGGGTTCTAAAACTAAACTTTCGAGGTCTGTCTGCAGATTTCTTGGAGAAACTGAAACTGAGCCTCCAGAAAAGGATAATATCCTGAATAGTAGAAAAAATACACAATCAATTTAGTTGCAGGTTCTTATGTGCGATTTCCTGTTAAGGAAGACACGTACCACCACGTAACACCTCCACCAGTGTGACTGGGTTTGGCCTGGACTGGACAAGTGTCTGGATGTAGCCACATCAATGTTCAGACACTCTTCCATCAAAGAATTGGTGAGTTGGTCCAGATTTGGTGGATGCCCTCGATGGCATTTCACTGGTTCTCCCAGGTAGTTTCAAGAGGTTTCAAATTTGACGATTTGTGGACCAGTCCAAATGTGTGAATGATCCTGAATGGTCATCATGCCAATTGATATTTGCAGGCCTGTGAATGCAAGAACCTGCAATGTAGGCCATCTTGGAATACCAGGATAGGAATGTTATCTTGCTCGGTAAGATGATGAGCAAAGGCAAAACCTGGTTGTTCCAGCAGCTAAATTTTAAATTTAGCTCAACCAACGAACCCATTTCCACATAACTGGAAACACCCCCTTAACATCACATAGGGGGCTCAGTTTAAGTCCACCAAACGTATCTCTTCTATCTGTCTTGTTGGAATACCTTGTTCTTAATAAACATTTGAAAGTTTAAAATAAAAATAATAATAATAACTTGTTGTCTTAATAAGTTGTGGATAAGTTGTGGTCTCTGACTCCTGCACACCACTATATGATTGGAGTTGGAACCCAACCTCATATCTTCATTTCTGCTGTTTTTCAGTTTTTTGCCATAATTTGATCATACATGTTGTCCTGCATGTGGTATGTAAATTTTGTAATGAACAGATCAAAAGAAACGGGCCCAAGATTACATGGTAAAACGTTCGGTTCCATTGACTTACACTAAAAGTCAAGCATGTTTTCTTCCTCTGCTGTAACGTTATCATTGGGGAGATACCGTGTTTTATTCGGACAGCAGCAATATGTCAGGCTCAGTAATAAAAACAGCCTGTTTAATTGCTAAGGATAAGGATAGATTGGAAAATGGATGTGAGGAAATGAATTGTGATGGTCTGTGGTACATGAAACCATGCGAGCGTCATACGTGGAGCTCAGGGGACGAAGGAAAACAGTGCAATGCGAGGCAAATGATAGAAATGGCCCATTTAAGGCAAACCCCCGATAGTATTTAGCATAACACAGAAAGCTAACTGCTAGGCCAAAGCCAAAGCCATCGGCCAACAACCCCTCTCTACCCACCCCTCTCAAGCCCCCCTTCGTTTTCTCTACAGCCATTCAGCATCTGTTTTGCAGTAGAGGGGTGAAAGAGGTTGCTTCTATCTCGCAGGCTAAAAGGTGTTCCTCACGCGTTCTTGCTAACGCTAGAACATAAAACATGGTTACTCTGTGCGCGGGTGCGTGTGCACATGGGGCCCCATGAGCGGAGTAAAGAGGCCCCAGAGTGGCTGCTATTGAGGTGCAAATGGACACAATGCAATTTTACTGCACTCCTTTATGGACTCTCTCTCTATCTCTAGCTCTCTCTCTCTCCGTCTCGCTGGGTGGTTCAGGAAAACATCTGGAGGTCACAATGGCCTAAGACAAAGTCTTCTGTCCTTTTCATTGTGGACACATGCCACACACACACACACACACAATGCCTACAGTACAGTGGGGTCTCTCACAGTGCTGGCTGCGATGACATCATCAGTCACTGTCACGGCTCTCTGGTTGTTAATAAAGCAGCAGTAGCTGTCAGTCTCATTACATCATCAACATGGGACAACCGTGGCACCAGCAGATGCTCAGAACAACAGGGATCCACAACCAGCTGAGACAACACACACTCTGACACACACACCCACACACATACACACACACACACCCACACACTTACTCAGCTGAAGGAAAATGAAGTGAGGAAAGGAAAAGTCTTAAGCCAGCCAAGAAAACCGCTTAGCCCTTGACGTGCACAGATAATTCCGAAAATCCAAAAACAGCCATCTCATTTTCTTCCGAAAGAAAACAATGGGTGAAAAATCGTGAATAAAGATTTAATAAGACAAAAAGAAGTGTATAGCCTGTTTCACACATACTGCCAGCGTTATCTTCAACACTGGAAAGCTTAAAAGGTAGACTGAGGCACAAGCATGGAACTCCTGCACCATTTAAGGTGGAATAGGAAAGTTCAAACAAGAAGCTGAGGCACCTAACATGAGCCTAACTCCTGCACCATTTAAGATGGCACAGGAATATCATAACAAGAAGCCGAGGTGTCTGAATATACCCTAACTTCTGCACCATTTAAGGTGGAACGGGAAAGTTCCAACTAGAGGCTGAGGTGGCTGAATATAGCCTAACACCTGCAAAGTTTAAGAAGAAATGAGAAAATGCAAACAAGAGTTCTACCTGAATGAAAGCACCAGAAATTGGTTTAACTACTGTATCATTTAAGGTGGAATGGGAAAATTCAAACAAGAAGCTAAGGTGTCTGAACTAAGATAAACAACAGGAAAGTCAAAAAAAGAAGCTTGTAAAAAGCACCTGACAAGTCATGAACAGGGAGGAGGACATTGGGTAATATTAATGTCACTCGCAAAGAACTTGGCGTGGCGCTAGCAGAGCTAAAAGTCAAAGATGCTTTATTGAACAGGGCCTGGAGCTTTACACAACAACAAAGGCCTGGTCGTGAACAGGAGAGACAAACAGAGGAGCCAGAAAGACAAGCAGAACAGCAGACGGAAAGAGAGAGAGATAAGCAAAGAGTAGTCAGGAGGATGGAAACAGGGTCCAAAACCAGCAAGGCAAGCAGCAGGCTACCAAAACAAAGGGAGAAGTCAAAGAAGGAGGATCGGGAATCGAACAAGGTCAGAACCAGTAAGCTAGGATAGTCCGAGAGAACCGCTCGGTAATGCAACAGAGGTTGCAACGAGTGTGCAAGAGTGTGGGGTTTATAAACAGGAAGTTCAGCTGAATTTAATCAGTACCCCGGTGAACTAGAGCGGGAATGATTGGTTGCCTGAGGACATGTGGGTGTGACATCATCAGGTACTGCACTCTGGGAAATGGAGTCCAGGAGATCAGTGATGTCAGGGCGACTAGCGGGCATGACAAGTTTATTTCCAGAACCAGAATTTCAGTACTACTTGTCCCGTTTGCTAATGTTTATGATAACAGCTGGTTAGCATTCCAGTTGTAGCAACAGTTTGCGAACCCACACCTGCTAACATTAGTGACATCACTTGTTGTTCACACCAACGTTATACCATGGTATGCAAAAAAAAAAAAAAGTTGACCCATGTTCGATTCCTGGCCAACGCAGGGTTTCTTGAATTTCCCTCTGGGATCAATAAAGTATCTATCTATCTATCTATCTATCTATCTATCTATCTATCTATCTATCTATCTATCTATCTATCTGTCTATCTATCTATCTATCTATCTATCTATCTATCTATCTATCTATCTATCTATCTATCCATCTATCTCAGTGAATTCTGGAAGCGTGAAATCCAGAGACATCTTACTAGGGAGCTTTGGATTCAGCTTTTTCATGACCAGCATCTGAAATCTAATCACCATGATCAGACCGACTAAGCGTACGACCAGTCGAGCATTAAACACCACACTGGACTCGACACTTACTTTCCACTGCCTTGCAAATCCCATCCATCCCTTTGTCCAAAACACTGACTGGCCTCTAGATCTTCGGCCGCTATGGCGCGGGCCTACATGCGGTTGGCAGATGAAAGTGAAGGAGGTGTGGAGTAATGTTTTCATTGCTTGACCTTTGTTAGCCTAAACGTGCCTGTGTTTGATTTCTCCTGCTGCCTCCAGGGGGGCTGGAGAGGAGAACTGACCACCGATCTCACTATATTTCTTTATTTTTCCTTCGTTTTCTCTCAGTTAACTTGTTCACAGGCCTGGCTAAGCAAGATGGATGGTTGCGATTAGCACAGCTCGCGCAGGAAGCTATGACGACAGCCGGCGGCCATCTTTAACAGCCTTTAACGGTGTGGAAGGGTTACCGTGTACTCAAAGAGAGAAGGAATGGCTCGATGTATTTGCCTGCTGAGTGGTAACAGTTGTATCCACAGGGCAAATCCTGGCCTCCGATAGAGGACGCACATACACATGTGCTACATGTCCAATGGACGTCGCACACGTTTTTTCAGCATCTGCTTTGGAAAACATGACAACGGTGTAGATAGCATCAGGCTCCGGGGTGGACAGAGCAGAAATAGAGGCTCTTTCCCAGCCCTGAGTGTTTCCTACTTATTAAAGTCCGTTTCATTAGATTAGGGAGGAAGAGCCAAGCGCTTAGCGGCTGTGTTTAAAGTCTGAATTTTAGCAGAAAATCCTATTTCATGCTGACATGGAGTTCTGCTAACACCATTGGCCTGTGTCTGTCTGTGCAGTGCACATTCACACTTAACTTCTTCCTCATGTGCTTCATCGCTGCTCAGTCTTGAATAAGATAGAGGCCATTTGCTTTGCTCTTTGAGCTCGATGGATTTAATATACACTCATCTTCAAAAGAACAGCTCCACCCAGAAGGAGGTGTGGGAGTGCGGTGCTGGTGGGAAGGAGGATAAAGGTTACCAGGATCAATAACTGATGATAAATTTAGACTGATATGATCAATATTTATTGAGCTACACATACAGAAGTCTGTCTCTCAGTATGGTGTCGGGCCGCCGTGTTCGCTAACCCAACACGCCAGACGTCTCGGTATGGAGCTGTAGAGGTTCCTAATGGTGCCCTGTGATAACCCATCCCATGCAGCTTGAACATCCTCACACAGTTCCTGCAGATGGTGCGGTAGGGGTGGAGGTGGAGGGACACCAGGTCTTCTGGACGTGTGACAACAAACCGTTCACCGCTGACCACGGTGCCTCCACACACGGATTCGTTGGGCGTCTCCACCAAGACTAAAGCGGGACTCGTCACTGAAGATGACCCGCTGCCATTCTGAGTCACTGAGTGATTTCTTTTGATGATGAGTATATGTGTATATTTCCTCAAGATGTCTGGTACAGTGAGCATGCCCAGGGACTTGGCACAAGCTTGATATATAAGGAGGCAGGGATACATAGTGACCACCTATTGACTGACACGGGCCGCTATAAGCTCGTGAGGCATGGTCGGGCAGAACCATATCATGATGTTGCCACTTTCATACACTATCGGTATGGTGTTCTTGGAGGAGATGTGAAAATGGTGGACGTCTCTCGCCTACATGAATCAATCATTACCAACAGAAGAACCAGCACTCAAGAAACACGGCATGACTAAGCAGAGCAAGGATGAAAGAACTTGAAAAGATCTTCAGATTCGATGATTTGTCTCGAGGACTGTCCAGGCTGTGGCCTTCTCTGTGGTTCCTGCATGTGCATGTGAAAGTTGGACGATAAACAAGCCAGACAGTAAAAATATTGATGCTTTTGAACTTGGGTTCTGGCGAAGACTTTTGAGAGAACCATGGACCGCAAAGAAAACAAACGGATCCCTGACCAAATCAAGCCCAGATATTGAAACTCTGAGGCTCTCATTTTGGACATATTCTGAGAAGAACCAATTCATCAGAAGAAAGGCCATTCTTCTTGGAAGAGTTGAACGTAGGGCAGCAAGAGGATGACCAGAAACAAGATGAATCATGGAGCAGCCATTCAGGAGCTTGAAGACCCAAACAGAACACATCATGTTCTGGAGTGCCATCCATATGGTGGGCCAGAGTTGGAATCAACTTGACTGCACCTCATAATAACAGTGGTGCGGGCCACTAGCTGGCTGGTGCTAGCTCTTGAGGCATGGCATGCATGATGGTTGGTGAGAAATGAGACATGGTGCCTGCAAGCCTGTGCTGATAGAGAAGCAGATGCTGGATGGGAGGTCCACCAGTGGACACACACTGTTGGTCAAGTGTAGTGTGGACAGCAGACACCTCATCACACGCTATCACACACTACTGTATCTATGCAATGACCGGATGTCAGTCACCAGCAGAGGAGGTGGAACACCAGCATGCATGCTCAGCAGTCATGTTACCATTAGTGGCGTAGTTGATGCGATGCAAGGGCACGAACTGGGGGTGACTGCTGCCAAGGAGTGAGTGCCCCATGGCATCTGTGCTGTCTGACACTGTACACATGCCCAGAGACTTGGCTTGGGCTTGACCTTTAAAGTGGGGGCTATGTAGCAACCCCCCTATTGGCTGGCGCTGGCCAATATAAGCTTGTGAGGAATGGTCTTGGAGCCCCATATCATGATGTTGCCACCTTCATACTTGGTATGGGTATGGGTGGAACCTTGGGATCCACTTTCTTCTCACTAGAGTTTAATCTGACCAGAGTACATTCTTCCAAAGGGGGCTTCAATCTTACAAGGGGTCTTTCATCCAAGAGAAATCTTGGATGGCTGAACTGTGTATTATTCCTATTTGTATTTCCATTAAATTTTTAATAACATATTATAAAAAACTCATTACACTGACTGGTTGTTTAAGGGATGTCAAATCTCATTTCAAGCTAAGGTGACTTTTATTTTGAAAGTGAGTTGGGAACTGCCAGGTTCTGCCAGGAGGACTCCAATGCTACATCATTTATTAATTCATCACTCTGGCCAATCGCAGCCTGCCCTTGTCTTTATAAGGATTCCACGTTTCTGCTGCTTTAAGGTGCTGACGTTTCACCGTTCTCCTCCATCCTCTCCACCCCCTACCAGTTTGGTCCTGGTCCTGTTGTCCAGGAAGTAGGCTCCCATGTGTCCCAGGTGGTCTGTGAGGGTCTCCAAGGACTCTTTGTTTTATAAGACTTGCTGTCTTTCAAATTGTCCACCTTATTGAGAATTAAAATATTGAAATAGTATTTCTAGTGGAGTACCACAGGGGTCAGTTTTAGGGTCTTTGCTGGTCTCTTGGAATGTGTTACCTCTAGGTGATGTCATTAGTTTTCCATCATGTTTACCTTCTATTGGATTAGACTGGATTAGACTACGGTGTGCATTAGACTGGATTAGAAGCCATGTCACAATGCAATGCCTGCCTGGTTGAGTATTTTTTTTATTAGGCTTGGATAAGCTTACTTTTTATCCTTGAATGTTGTTGGGACTGGTAAACAGGCAGCCTTCTCTTTCTCTCTCTCTCTATTTCTCTCTCTCTCTCTCCCTCTTTTTCTTCCCCGCTGTTATGATGTGCTGACCTTTTCTAAGAGTCCCTACAAATTCATCCAGCCTCTGAACCAGACTTCACAGTTTGAGACATTAGCGGAGTATTATGTCAGTAATCGTAAGCAGCTAAAACCTCTGTTGTGGTAAATGAGAATGACCCTCCGGGGCTTCCGTAGTTTGTGTGTGAGTGTAGGTGATGTAATGCCAGATTGTTGCTAATGTTAATGTGATATTAAAGCGATTCATTGACCTGAAGGGGACGTAGCCTTTCGTGACTACAGTAGCTCCATTGTTTCTCCGGAGTTGGTCTTTGTGTGTGGTGCAATACTGTTGCACACACACAGCATTGCTATATTCGGGAAGGGGGTCATCTACAGATAAAGATAGACCACCTTTTATTTATTTCGCTGGTTTATTAATTTTTTCCATATATTCCTGGATTTTCCTGAGGAGCACAGATGGAAGATAATCCAGGAAAATATGGGACAAAAGGAGTTGGAGGCTCCATAACTGGAGATTAATAGATACAGGGAAAATGGGACTTCTATCCACCACCATGTGGAAGACATGGTAGGTCACCAAAACTGGGGGCGGGAGACTTTCCAGTTAGACTGTGTTGCAGCATGTCACACCACATGTCCAAAGTTGGTTGGAAGAACATGACCAAGACTTCCAAGCACTACCCTGGCCCCCTCATTCCCCAGACTTGAACCCAGCATCTGTGGGACCACTTTGATTGTCGTGTTCACTCTATGGATCCTCCTCCACGCACCCTCCAGCAGCTGCACTACAGTCACCATAGCTCCAGATACCTGTGACAACCTACCAGGACCATACTGGCTCACTCCCAGCCCGTCTAGCTGCTACCTGTACCTGTATTCACCGGATGTTACACAACCCCATCAAACACCATTTGGCTGAGCCACAGTGGAGACTGCAAGCCAGGCCCTCTAGCCCAGCATCAGTGACTGACCTCACAAATGCTCTTTTGGATGAACAGGGCACAAAAATTCCCACAGAAATTCAAAAATATTGTAGAAAGCACTATAATAGCTTGACGTGGGGAAGACACAGACTCCATATTAATACCTATGGATTAAACTGGACCTCAAAAGGCTCCTTTGGGTGTAATGTATAGGTGTCCCAATACTTTTGTCCATACAGTGTACTTATATTACTAGTGTTAGCGTTAGTATGGGTAACCTCTGTGATAGAGATCTTTATAAAGTCTCTTCCACAATTGTTCTACGACAGCCCTAAAAGCTGTTTTGGTACTAGACAGAACCCTTTGTGATAAGAGCATATCGTCGCTGTCCAAAGGAAAACAGGTATCTCCAAAATGGCAACTTTACAGGAGAGGCCAAAAACCTCATTTACTTTGAATGTAAGTCAATGGAACCAGACGTCTTTCCAAGCAGTTTTGGGCCGTTTCTGTTTGTCCATTCTTCATGAAATTCCCACACAGTGTAAACAGGAGCTCATGTGATCAAATGAGGCATAAAAGTAAAAATCAACAAAAATGGAGATACATGTTTTTCATTGGACAACGACGATATGCTGTGCCTACCTTCACCTCAGGAGCTAAAAGCTCTGGCCGTCTTTAGAACTCTGGAAGGCTTTAGTTTGTTTTGTGTTCACAGAAAATTAATAGCGTTTAAATAAAAACGCAACAACATCAACAATGACTGCCGAGTGACAGCTCTGAGAAGCCACACGCCCTCCCCCTCGGCTCTTTCTGTGTGTGCGGGTTTGTTTGCGTATATAGACACACGCTTTTCAACATACGTCCGTCTCCATGTATTTCTCTGTATACACAACATCCAACCCAGCGCTGTTTGGATCTTCCTGCCATCTCTTTCTCTCCTGATTAAGTTTATTTGTCCTGCTCCGAATCAAAAACACATCTGGTTTCCTCGCTCCTCCTCGTGTCGCCCATTTCCAACGTCTGCGTGGGAATGAGGATTCACGTCAGCTGCCATTGTTCTAATGGGAAAATACCAACTAACTCAAACTAATGTCAACATTTCCTCTTAATGTGGCCTGGCTTTACCTTCGCTTGAAGATGGAGATGAGATAGCCAGTGTGCCAGGAATAATAAGGTTCGATAACACAGTGTTACAGATTCATATTTTTGTACTAGGTGTGTTTTCTTAATTTCTTAGACCAAATATGTACATGAAAATGGCCACTGGTCCCCATGAACTTTGTCTTTGAGGTCAGGACAATCAAGTTTTGAAAGGTTCTTTATTTTCCAGAACATTTGTGATACATTCGGTGTTGAACAGACTTCAAGTAGAAGATTCTAGAACTGTCTGGAATCAGTATTTCTAGTGGAGTACCACAGGGCTCAGTTTTAGGGCCTTTGCTTTTCTCTTTGAATGTGTTACTTCTGAGTGATGTCATTAGGAAACATGAACTTTCATAGCTATGTTGATGACACGCAATTATACATGTCCACTCCCCCTAATGATCACCACTCTGTAGCTTACTTATACTAATAAACATCTATGAACTGAAATGAACTGTAACACTGATTCTGCTTTATGACAGGCTCAGCTGGTTTGTGATCTGAGCTCTGATTTATCCCACATGCCAACAAAGTCACTGAGGTAGCTTTTTATCATTTGGGAAATATCACTAGCCTGACCTTTTATGTCTCGGAGCTACACGGAGAAACTCGTTCATGCGTTTGACTCCAGTAGAGTTGACCACTGTAATGGGCCTCTCACTGGGGTTCCTGAAAAACAATCCATCCCCTATAACATTTGCATTATGGAGTTTAGCAGGCGCTCTTATCCAGAGCGACTTAACGAAGTGTGCAGTTAGAATATGTATCCTAGCTGGAACGTATAAACATGGAGAGCGCTCTATAAATAATATAAAAATTTAAACTGAATAAACAATCAAAAACAATAATAATAGTAACTATTATTAATAACAACAACAACAACAACAACAATAAAATAAAAATAATAATAATAAAAGCAATACGGTTTCCAAAAAATAATTTTCAATTATATTTGACTAATAATACAAATTTTACAACATAATTATTTTAGTTAATACTAAATAAATGCAAAATAATATTGTAAATATATCATACTTTAAATAATACTTCATTTGAAGCGAATTACTTCAGCACATGTCCCTCCCTGTTCTAATGGATCTTACCTTAACACTAACCCTGGAGAAACCCCTCAGTGTTCGTCAACCTGTGTAGCACACAGTCGATTAGCATGGACAGTAGCTCTGACCTCCACAGAGACATCCCTCTTCAGAAGTGGAGAACGAGCTAAAGCATGACAGGCTTTCAGCAGGTGCCTCACAAACCCCTTAATTACGACGTCTCTCGCATGGACGCTGGGTCAGATTAGCGGGATTAGCGAAGCTGGAAAAGCTGAATATTGAGAGACAGAAAGAGAGAGCATGAGGGAGAAGGAGTGGGAGAGAACGAAGGTAAACAAGCTAAGCTAATTGATTTATTGATTAGTGCTGATTAACCATCTGGCTAGCACATCTCTAAGCACCGGTTCTCTAGGTTCTAGCCTTGAAGCACCTTTCACATGCATGTGTTCTCATACGTCTCCGGGGAAACCAAGCAGTCAAAAACCTGCTCAGTAAGATGGTCCTGGTTGCGTAAAGTGATTTTGTAGAAGTGATCCAAGCTTGATTTACTTAGCGTTTAAAGTGCAAAGGTATGTATATATATATATATATATATATATATATATATATATATATATATATATATATATATGTGTGTGTGTGTGTGTGTGTGTGTGTGTGTGTGTATTAGTTTTTAAAAAATCCTTTTACATATACAATACATCATTACTGGCTGATAAAAATATATATTATGATTTTATAATTTTGTAAATCATTTATATGTTATGGCAGCTATTTATATAGTGTCAAAATTCACTGATGAACACACCAATATAATATTCTAAAATTACATGGAATAAAAGTCTCTATGTTGCATTAAAAGTTCCTATTTTTTGGAAATACATGTTTTGTTTGGACAAACGATACATCATATAATATATTTATTACATATTGTCGCTGTTCAAAGAAAAACATGTATCTCCATTTTTGTTGATATTTACTTTTGTGCCTTATTTGATCACATGAGCTGCTGTTTACACTGTGTGTGAATTTCATGAAGAATGGACCAACAGAAATGGCCTGCTTAGCTGCTTAGAAAGATGTCTGGTTCCATTGACATCCATTCAAATTAAATGAGGTTTTTGGCCTCTCCTGTAAAGTTGCCATTTTGGAGATACTTGTTTTTCTTTGGACAGCGACGATATAACGGCTTACATACCATCACTGTCTGCAAAAAAGCTTAATATATCGTCGCTGTCCAATGAAAAACATGTATCTCCATTTTTGTCCATTTTGACAGCCGCTGCTGTTTACACTTTGTGAGATTTGCATGATGAATGGACCAACTGAAATGGCCCAGAAGTGCTCGGAAGGACGTCTGGTTCTATTGACTTGCATTAAAATCGAATAAGGTTTTTGGCCTCTCCTGTAAAGTTGCCTTTTTGGATATACTTGTTTTCCTTTGGACAGCGACGATATATATATATATATATATATATATATATATATATATATATATATATATATATATATATATATATATCATATACACACACACACACACACACACACACACACACACACACACATATATATAAATATACTGTATAAGCCCCATGTGGGACCCTGTTGTTACTTTTTTATTATAAATGGGACATACACAAAAACTCCATCCCCACTGCTCTGTGGGATCCACCTACACCAGCTCCTATATGATACCTACAGTTAATAAAGTGGACAGTGAGTGCAGATGCAAGGAGGTGGACCTAACGCAGGTGTGTGACAGTGGATGTATATTCCAGTGCGGCATGAACGGCTGGCAGCCCATTGCACACGCTATCATGGTCTCACAGTTATCCCTATGGCAACCAGCTGTGCTCATACACAGCAGGTAGAATGGGATGGGGAGTTTAGCTGCATGCAGGAGGAGTGTTGGGGACTGTTGTTGGTATGGCCCTGGGCATAAACTGTGGGGGCCCGATGCACAAGGCCAGGTACTTGGCCCATGCTGGCAGGTCAGGATATACATATATATACACACACATATACATATACATATACATATACATATACATATACATATACATATACATATACATATATCCAATCCAGTACCTCCACAATATCTCCACATTAGCCAACATGACTAGCATGGTGCTAACAAAACCGTCCTCATCAACACTCCTCCGATCTGTGACCCCTTTAAAAACAGCACTCTTTCATTTCTGCCGCCTCCTTTCTCCTCTCATCACCCTCCCCCTCTTTTATGACCCGTCCAACCTATGACTCGGAGCGGGGGCAAACAGCTTACAAAGAGAGCGATGAAAGAGAGGAAGGAGGAGAAAGAAAACACAGACATGAATATCCCATAGCCCGGTGTCAATTAAATGCCCTTGTAGGCCAGGATCGAGTGAAAGGAGGTGGGACGAGGTGGGGGGGGAAGAGGGGGATTGATTGACACCTAGAAGTTAATCCCCCTATCAATGGCTCCTGGAGAGGAGTGAAGACACGTTAAGGGCCAGAGATCATTAGTCTCCTTCACATACGGAGCACAGAACGCTGCTGTGTTAACCGCTCACAAAGCCGAAGCAGCTTTATGTCATTATATCACATACGGAGTGCCAAACCCGGAAGACGGACACCTGAAACACGCCGTGTTTGGCGAGGGAAAGCAGACAAGCCGAAGTGGCGCTTCGGAATACCCGTCTTTCCCATTCTTTCAAAACAACACAAAATGCCTGAACGCCCTGGTGGTGATAGGAACCAGACGTCTGAAATGTTGACTGCCTTGTCCACAGATACACGGGTAGCGATATAGGCAGCGATGTAACCCGAACCATAAAGCCATGCTAGCCAATAAGAAGCCTGGATCCCAACCGATACAGGCCGTGATATTACCCTAACCATAAACCCATGCTGGTGAATAAGAAGCCTGGCTCCCCAATGAATATAACCAGCAATATGAACCGAACCAAACCATATAGGCAGTGGTATAACCCTGTGTAAAGTCATGTTGGCCAATACGAAGCCTGTTGACCAAACCGTATAGGCATTGGTGTAACCCTATCCATAAGGCCATGCTAGTAAATAAGAAGCCTGGCTCCCCAATGAATATAGGCAGCAATATGAACCTAACCGTAAAGCCATGCTGGCCAATAAGAAGCCTGGCTCCCCAATGAATATAGGCAGCAATGTGACCCTAACCGTAAAGACATGTTGGCCAATAAGAAGCCTGGCTCCTAAACCACATAGGCAGTGGTGTAAGCCTATCCATAAGGCCATGTTGGCCAATAAGAAGCCTGGCTCCCAAGCAATATAGGCTGTGATATTAGCCTAACCATAAACCCATGTTGGTAAATAAGAAGCCTGGCTCCCAAACCATATAGGCAGTGGTGTAACCCTATCCATAAGGCCATGCTGGTAAATAAGAAGCCTGGCTCCCCAATGAATATAGGCAGCAATATGAACCTAACCGTAAGGCCATGCTGGCCAATAAGAAGCCTGGCTCCCAACCGATATAGGCCGTGATATTACCCTAACCATAAAGCCATGTTGGCCAATAAGAAGCCTGGCTCCCAAACCATATAGGCAGTGGTGTAAGCCTATTCATAAGGCCATGTTGGCCAATCAGAAGCCTGGCTCCCAAGCAATATAGGCTGTGATATTACAAAAACCATGAACCCATGTTGTTCTCAAAGAATATAGGCAGCAATATGAACCTAAACATAAAGACATCTTGGGCAATAAGAAGCCTGGCTCCCAAACCGATATCGGTAACAATGTGACCCTAACCGTAAAGTCATGTTGGCCAATAAAGGCCTGGGTCCCAAACCATAAAGGCAGTGGTGTAACCATTCAATAGGAACTGGTAACCAAAGCCATATAAGCAAGTAGGCCGGTATAACCCTGTGTAAAGCTATGTTGGCCAATACGAAGCCTGTTGACCAAACCATATAGGCAGTGATGTTACAAAATCATGTAAGGCCATGATGTTCCCAATAATATAGCCTGGCAATGTGAACCTATAAAGACTATTTGAATCTATAGCCTGGCTCCCCAAACCGATATCGGTAACAATGTGACCCTAACCGTAAAGCCATATTGGCCAATAAAGGCCTGGCTATTTCCCAAAGCACACACTATTGGACTGTACATTCCACACAGATTAATACACTTTACCTCACTGAGAGTTACAGACAAAATATTAATTAGCAAAATATTAATTTCAGAAAACCATCATTTTGTCCAGGTCAGTTTCCTTAGTGTGTGTTGAAAATGATTCTGCTGAATCACAATTCAAAAGCAATGTCTAATTATCAATACATACATTTAATTTATTACTACCTGTATCACTTTCAAGTTATTTCCATGGGGGTACCAACAATTTTGTCCACATGTGCATATAAATAAAGCTTATTATAATTATTATTATTATTATAAACAATGTTATCCACTCTATCTAACATCTGGCCATGGCTCACATACTTCTATCTCGTTGTCTCCAGCTTTTATGACAGGAGTGGTGGTGTGGGGGTGGGGGTTGGTGCTGCTGTCCAACCCTGAAGAAAGAGGCCCCCTCGCTGGGTAAAGGCTGCAGCCGCAGGGGGGCTGGACGTCCGGTTGTCTCTGCAGTGCCCCGGTGACCAGAAGGCCTTTATTAGCAGGAGAGACAGCAGTAAGAGCTAATGAGGCTCCGTCGGTTAATATTTTAACACTCTCTCTCTTCCACAGCACATATGGCAGCATGTGGCCCTTAACACCACTGAACAGAAAGAGGAAACAGAGGGATGGAAAAGGAAAGAAAGAAGAGCAGTGATGAGAGAGTGGGGGATGGAGGAGGTCAATGCACAGATCTAGGATTGTTTTTTTTTTAGTTTGTAAGGTTATTAATTTTAATTATTA
>JAMWET010001820.1:112500-140000 GCA_024036415.1 Prochilodus magdalenae
CACACACACATACACACACACACACACACACTCACTCACACATACACACACACACACACATACACAGATACAGACACACACACACACACACACACACACAAACACACTTACACACACACTCACACACACAAACACACACACACTCACATGCAGACACATGCACACAAACACACACTTACACACACACACATGCACACACATACACGCACACACACATACACACACTCACACACAAACATACACACAAACAAATACTCACACACACAAACACACACACACTCACATGCAGACACATGCACACAAACACACACTTACACACACACACACACATACACACACACACACACACACACACACACACACACACACACACACATACACACACTCACACTCACTCTTTCACACACATACACACACACATACACACACATACACACACTCACACACACATACACACACTCACACACACACACACACACACTCACATACACACATACACACATACACACACACACACACACACA
The DNA here is from genome assembly GCA_024036415.1 of Prochilodus magdalenae. Classification (NCBI taxonomy): domain Eukaryota; kingdom Metazoa; phylum Chordata; class Actinopteri; order Characiformes; family Prochilodontidae; genus Prochilodus; species Prochilodus magdalenae. Next base: position 113,025 of record JAMWET010001820.1, read on the forward strand.
CACACTCACATACACACACGCACACTCACATACACACACGCACACACACACACACACTCACATACACACACGCACACACACACACACACACACACACTCACACACACACACACACACACACTCACATACACACACGCACACTCACATACACACACGCACACACACACACTCACATACACACACGCACACACACACACGCACACTCACATACACACACGCACATAAGAAACTAGCTCAGTATTCACATCATGGACATCATGGTAGAGACCAAGAAGACTTTGACGGAGGAAGAGAAATAGAGGGAGCTACATCAGATAAAAGAATGCAGTTCAGTATAGCAGCGGGAGAACAGGAAAACATGAACATCGGGCCGCAGAGTGTTCATCCCGTCTAACGCTGTTTGTGAAGGAGTGTGATGTAGGCTGTGACCTTATCCATGATCTTATAGAGTTTTGGGGACATCTAACCTCAGTCCTGTTCCAGCTCCAATTCATCCTACACACAAAGGCTGGGTCAGTCTTGGTCAGTCTCAAGCCACCTGTAATATTACTCTGCCATGTAAGTCCACATGGCTCTTCCCTGCTGATGTTGTATCTGTAGTGTAGGATGTCCATTCTGGGGGTCTCTTTACTTTAACCCCACTACAACATCTAATATCTGACGGTTTAACTCCACCACACTGTGGTCCAATCTGGCCTTCCTATGGCTTACGTGTGTATATAAACGCAACATGTCCAATCAGGACCAATCAGGGCACAGTGGTCACTTTGTTCTGAGCTTGTTTTGACCTGTTGCACAGAGCTTGGTTCTAGCTAATGGAACCTGTTCTCCTTCAGTGTTCAGTGTTAATAGGCATTAGTGTCAGACTAATGAATGAGCTTCTATTACAGACTGAAGGTACATACTTTAGTACCGTTACTCTCCATACTTAAGTACATCTGAAGGTACATACTTTAGTACTGGTACTCTCCATACTTAAGTACATCTGAAGGTACATACTTTAGTACTGTTACTCTCCATACTTAGGTACATCTGAAGGTACGTACTTTAGTACTGTTACTCTCCATACTTAGGTACATCTGAAGGTACATACTTTAGTACTGTTACTCTCCATACTTAAGTGCATCTGAAGGTACATACTTTAGTACTGTTACTCTCCATACTTCAGTACATCTGAAGGTACATACTTTAGTACTGGTACTCTCCATACTTCAGTACATCTGAAGGTACATACTTTAGTACTGTTACTCTCCATACTTAAGTACATCTGAAGGTACATATTTTAGTACTGTTACTCTCCATACTTAAGTACATCTGAAGGTACATACTTTAGTACTGTTACTCTCCATACTTAAGTACATCTGAAGGTACATACTTTAGTACTGTTACTCTCCATACTTCAGTACATCTGAAGGTACATACTTTAGTACTGGTACTCCAGTGGAGGTCTAAAGGGAGGGGCTTTAACCCAGCTACATGGCTTGTGTACTTGATAGCCTGTGCTGTTTTCTGAAGCATGAAAAAACAGTTGACCACACGACAAATAAACAAGGCTAAGATTCTGATTCAGTCTCTGGGTGCAGCTGAGAGCCTTAACCCGCACTCATTCACTCTTTTCTTCTCTCCTCCACTTATCCCTCTCTTTTTGTCCTTCTCTTTCTGCCCCTAATGGGGATGACGAGGACTAATCCCGGATCAGCCGACCCTGTCCATTTTCTCCTCCTTCCTTTTGTTTTGTTTCCTTTCTCCCGCTTTCTCTTTTCTCCCCCAGCTTTCCTCTCTAAGTCCTCCTCACCTCGCGTGTTCTCTACTTCTTCCCTTTCACTTCTTTTCACGGCGGTTGCCTTTCTGCAACCCAGTTTCTGTCTCCCCGTCCATCCATCCATCCATCCACCCATTGTGTAGTAACTTTCCCCTACAGCCCAATCCTGACAATGTTAGTAACATCCTGCAAAGCCCTTGTCTCTCCTCCCCTCCTGTGCCCATTCATCCCTTCATCTCTTCTTTGCTTTCTCATTGTCCTCCCTATCAGGCATTCCTATTCACACATGACTGGGGCCAATGCTTGGGCAAAAAATCAAATGTATACAGTCCCCCTTCATCCCACCGCCTCCCGCCCAATGCAGCCTATCAGCCGAGACATGCTTGGTGCCATGAACTTTCCACTGGAGCTACGTGGCTAACAAAGCTAACAAGTAATGGAAGGTATTAGCTCTAGATCATTAGCATCATGCAAACCTTGGCCTTAAACCTAATCTAATAGACTTGATAGACAGCAAAGGAGAAGCAGGATGGAGAGAGAGAGAAGAATATAAACCAGAGAGAGAAACAGACAAACCAAAAAAAGAGAGGGACAGCAAAAAAGAGAGGGAAGAAGGGGAGAGACTGCACCAGGGAGAGGTAGAAAAAGAAAGAAGAAAAATAAAACAGAAGGAAAGAGAAAGACAGAGAGAGAAAAATGAAAAGAGAACAAGAAAGAGAGAAAGTGAAACAGGATTAGACAAATAGTGACCGAGAGAAAGAGGATCAAAGGTAAAAACAGAGAATAGAGAGAGACGGAAGGAGAGTAAGAAAGGGAACAGAGCAAGGAGGAGAAAGAGAGAAATAAGGAGGGAGAAAAATAGAAAAATAAAGAGGGTGGGCAGAGACAGATAGAGAAAAGGGTAAGGGAGAAAGAGAGAGTGAGATAGAGAGAGAAAGGTGGGGAAAGAGAAATGACAGATAAAATAAAAAAAGGGGGAGATAGAGAGAGAGAGGTGGGGAAAGAGAAATGACAGATAACAAAAATAGAAAGAGAGAGATAGAGAAAGACAGTGGGACACAGGAAGAAAAAAAGAAAGAGGGAGAAAGAGAAAAATAGAACAAAAGAAAAATAAAGAGGGTTGACCCAAAGAGAGATAGAGAGAAAGGGAGGGGAGAGAGAGAGAGAGAGAGAGAGAGAGAGAGAGAGAGAGAGAGAGAGAGAGAGAGAGAGAGAGAGAGAGAGAGAGAGAGAGAGAGAGAGAGAGATAGAATATAAGCGACACACTCAGACTGAGAGAGAGAGAGCGAGAGAGAGGGAGAGAGAGAGAGAAAGAGAGAAAGAGACAGAATATGAGGGACACACTCAGACTGAGAGAGGGAGAGAGAGAGAGAGAGAGAGAGAAAGAGAGAGAGAGACAGAATATGAGGGACACACTCAGACTGAGAGATGGAGAGAGAGAGAGAGAGAGAGAAAGAGAAAAAGAGGGACACACACAGACTGAGAGAGGGAGATAGAGAGAGAGAGAGAGAAAGAGAGAAAGGGACAGAGATATGAGAGAGAGAGACTCAGAAGAGAGACAGAGAGAGAGAGAGAGATTCAGATTGAGAGAGAGAGAGAGAGAGAGAAAGAGAGAGAGAGAGAAGAAGAAGGAGAGAGAGAGAGAAAGAAAAAGAGAAAGAGAGAAAGAGAGAGAGAGAGTGGGAGAGAAAGAGAGAGAGAGAGAGAGAAAGAGAGAGAGAGAAAGGGAGAGAGAGAAAGAGAGAGAGAGAGAGAGAGAGAGAGAGAGAGACAGAGAGAGAGAAAGAGAGAGAGAGAGAGAGAGAGAAAGAGAGAGAGAGAGAGACAGAGAGAGAGAGAGAAAGAGAGAGAGAGAAAGAGAAAGAGAGAGAAGAGAAAGAGAAGAGAGGAAGAGAGAAAGAGAGAGAGAGAGAGAGAGAGAGAGAGAAAGAGAGAGAGAGAGAGAGAGAGAGAGAGAGAGAGAAAGAGAGAGAGAGAGAGAGAGAGAGAGAGAGAGAGAAAGAGAGAGAGAGAGAGAGAGAGAGAGACAGAGACAGAGCTCATTAGCTCCGTGTTTTGTTTGTCCAGCATGATGAAGTGGGGCTCTATCTGAAGGACCTCCTGCCTCCTGTTATTACACTCTCACTCTGTTATTGTTCTCACGTTTAGGACCCAGTGAAAACATTACTCCACATTCTCTCCCTCTCCCTCTCTCTCTCTCTCCCTCTCCACCTCTCGTGTGAGGGAGGTCTACACAGGTCCTGCCAGAGGGGACGGAGAAAAGAAACAGGCAGATCAGACACATCAAATCTTCAACAGATGTCGGAAGACTGTGGCTGCAGCAGAGCAGACTGTGGGGATGTCAGATCTACATGGTTTATGATTTTTAACCGGCCCGTGTCACGGAAAAACAGACTTTCCTTTTTCCTCACCTTCATAGTTTCAAAACACGCCGTTCGCTCTCTGGTCCATGTGGTCCATACATCAAAGCCTAGCCCTGTTTTTAATGAACTGTTTATGTGATGCCATTATTCCAACTATAGCTGTTTAGCTCCGCCCACTTCCTCCAAGCCTATATGGAGTGTTTCTGCCTGGGCTGTCTGTTTGATGTAGGACTAAATGTTTTTGGTACATACCAGCACTCCAGCATCCTTACTGGAGTGAACAATAACAGAGTGAGAGTGTAATAACAGGAGGCAGGAGGTCCTTCAGAAAGACCCTGGGTGCATGACTGCTTTGCATGGCCACGTCGTTCACACGTCTCGTGCCGGAGCCCCGAGTGTTGGCCTCCGTTTACGCTAGGACTAAGACTAAGGCTAAGGCCAAGGCTGAGAGTCAGGGCTCCAGCATGAGTGGCACCCTCACTACTATCAGTGCCACAGTGGGTTGCAGAGAAAGTGGACATAGTCTGAATGACCTTGAACTGCCATGGACATGTGGAAGGCGTGGTCATGCAAAGCAGTCAGGCTTTGAACTGTGTTGTTCAATGTAGATGAGAGTGGGGCTTGTGAGTCCACCATGAAGAAAAGCGGTATGGCAGTTGGTGAACTGCCCCACAACAGGGACAGGCAGCGAGGACGTAGGGGAAACCACATGGTAAGGACTGCATGTCGAGCAGTGTGCCACCATGAGGGTTGGCGAGCCCGAAGGTATATGGGGATGGGTGATCGTGGAGAAGAGGGGGCGCTGATCTCTCACCTTCTGGCTCTGCTGTAATAGAACTGTGTGGTCTGATGCAAAGCTACTGCCCATCCTGTGCGGGCTGATGCTGCTGCTTCTTTGGCCTTGACTGGTTGCCACTGGGTGCCTGTAGTTCGGACCAGTTTACCCACCCTAGAACTTCTTATTCTTGGTAGTAGATCATAACCGTAGCCTTCTTGTAGCAGTTGAAGCTCAGGGGCTTTCCCTGTGATAAACTGGTCACTGGTTTTACTGGGAACAGTGGCTGAGCTTCATTTAGACCTTCAGGTTGGCTTATCAACGTCACTGCCACAGTTAGTGGTTATTCCATTGGTGTGCTTGTCTTGTTGACCCAAGGAGGATGGCTTCCCCTGACAAGTCTCGGTCCTCTCAAGGTGGTCCTCTTGCTCGGATGGAGTTCTTCCTTGCCAGTGTTGGCCTCCTTGGCTTCTCATTGGGGTCTCGGACCTGGATTCTCTGTAAGGCACTACATACTGTAAATAAACCTGGACTTGGCTTACATGGAAACAGTGCACATTTTTATGGAACTCAACAGAAAATGCTTACCCTAGTTATTTTAATGCACGTAAAAATGTTTTATTAATAATAATAATAATAATAATAATAATCTAATAATAAAACAAGCCGTGGACCAGTCATCAGCTGCGATCTCTAATGTAAACCGTGACCACAGTGAAGCCTGTTTCTGACCACAGTCCTGTCGAGAGGCCGAATGCTGCCCGATCATGAGATGGAAATGACGCCATGATCCGTTTTTATTCTGTTTTTGCCAACTCTATGATACATATTTACTTGAACTGTGAATAGGCCATGCTCATAAAAACGACCCGTGTTTACAGCGGCCTTTCTTTTCTACTCTAAACTTTATACGGCCGGATTGTCGCTGCTGATAGTGGAGGAAAGACCTCCTGCAATAATCGGCCTTTCCAAAATCAATTGAATGAAAAATCAGGGGGAACATGAAACAATTGATGAAGCTTCAGGAAACGTGAAAGTGGACGGGGTGTTTGGATTAAAACCAAACAGTTTGGAGCGAAAGTCCAGCTGCCGTCCAAACAGAAGGGTATTTATTCAGTATATAATGAGCCATTATAAATATTTGGTGCTCCTTTCAATGATGTAAACTTGGGAATGGCTGATAATGAGTAAGCGTGGTAGGCTTGAACATACAAGGTGCAATTACTGGCATCAAATAAAGTGGAGAATGGAGAACGGGTGACACTTTGTCTATTCACAGTTGTATGCAAAAGTGCGGGCCTCATTAGGCCTGAAGGTAGACGACTCTGGAGCATCAGGAATCCCGTAAAGCCTCTCAGGATGTGGTGCTTACTCTCAGCAGCCCTGGGCTCATCTGACCAGCTGACTGTGGATCTGAAACTGAAGATAACTGACTCTGTATAAACACTTCCCGCTTACGGTTTGAAATGCCATTAACCCTATATGGTCGACACTGTCGTATGTGGCATTGGAGGATGTTGTACATATAAGAGTCAGCCTCAGGAACGCTGCATCCTGAGGACATACTTTTATTTTTTTCCAAAGGGGGAGGGTTATTCCTTAACACTCAGGACTCCAGTGTGATTGTATTCCTTTCAGGAGCTTTGTAAGTCAGCCTTGAGCTGCACAGTCTGTTTGGGGACTTTGTAAAACAAATACACGATGACAACTTAAACATCAAATGCCTTCTGTGATTATTTATACATCTCTCCATGAAAAGAGTTATTGCTGGTAGCATGGCTAGCCATTAGTCATCCACTGACATTTTGGAATCTTGGAGTCTGTTGATCAAAAAGAGGCTGTGTTCCTTACATGTTGATCAAGCACAGGAAATGTTCCTGGCTTGTTGACCAATCAGAGGCCATTTCCCTCACGTGTTCACCATTCAGAGTCTAGGTTCCTGACTTGTTGACCAATCAAAGATAGTTTTCCTGACATGCCAGCCAAACAGAGGCCATGTTCCTGACTTTTCTACCAAACAGAGGCCATGTTCTTGACTTGTCAACTTATCAGGGCCCATGTTCCTGACTTGTTAACCAATCACAGGTCGTGTTCCTGACTAGTCAACTTATCAGGGCCTATGTTCCTGACTTGTTGACCAATCACAGGTCATGTTCCTGACTTGTCAACCAAACAGAGGCCATCTTCCTGACTTGTCAACTAAACAGAGCCCATGTTCCTGACTTGTTGACCTATCACAGGTCATCTTCCTGACTTGTCAACCAAACAGAGCCCATGTTCCTGACTTGTTGACCTATCACAGGTCATCTTCCTGACTTGTCAACCAAACAGAGCCCATGTTTCTGACTTGTTGACCTATCACAGGTCATCTTCCTGACTTGTCAACCAAACAGAGGCCATCTTCCTGACTTGTCAACCAAACAGAGCCCATGTTCCTGACTTGTTGACCTATCACAGGTCATCTTCCTGACTTGTCAACCAAACAGAGCCCATGTTTCTGACTTGTTGACCAATCACAGCCCATGTTTCTGACTTGCCAGTCAAACAGAGCCCATGTTTCTGACTTGTTGACCAATCACAGGTCATGATCCTGACTTGTCAACCAAACAGAGCCCATGTTCCTGATTTGTTGACCAATCACAGTCCATATTCCTGACTTGCCAACCAATCACAAGTTATGTTCCTGACATGTCAATTAATCAGAAGCCATGCTACTGACTCATCAACCAATCAGAGGCCATGTACCTCACATGTTAACCAATCAGAAGTCATATTCCTGACTTGTTAACCAATCAGAAGTCATGTTCCTGACTTGTTAACCAATCAGAAGCCATGTTCCTGACTTGTTAACCAATCAGAGGCTGTATTTCTGACTTGCCGACCCATCAGACGCCATGTTCCTGACTTGTTAACCAATCAGAGGCTGTATTTCTGACTTGCCGACCCATCAGACGCCATGTTCCTGACTTGTTAACCAATCAGAAGTCATGTTCCTGACTTGTTAACCAATCAGAAGCCATGTTCCTGACTTGTTAACCAATCAGAGGCTGTATTTCTGACTTGCCGACCCATCAGACGCCATGTTCCTGACTTGTTAACCAATCAGAGGTCATGTTCCTGACTTGTTGAACATTGAGAGGCCATATTCCCTAACTGGAGCAATGTTTCCCTTTAAAGATGCTTATTTATTTGTATATGAAGGCCTTGGATGTTAGGAAATGGAAGTCACAGGTCACTGTTTAAGGCAAGACAAGATTCAAAGGACCAGGAACATTATCTGATGGAACTCCTCAAAGACTGGTCAGGTATGCAAAGCAAAAACCCCATACCACTGTTAACTGACCTACCAACACATAGTCCACTGTGCAGTGTTGTTAAACAAACATCACCTACATGGAAAGGTCATCCGAGGGAATCCTTGTGTGTGTCAAATGCTTGGGGAGGAGGTCGTTCTGACAGGTGGGAGCCCTCCACTCGTGCTCAGGAGTTTATTCAACAACTAAATCAAGGTGTGCTGTGGGAACACAAATTTGGTTTCACTGATGCAAAAAGTAAATATCCAGTATGATTTATATTTGTACTATGATTATGATCTATATAGACATTCGGTATTTCAGTCAGTCAGTTTTTTACATACTTCATTTTCTCCTAAATTCTTAACTCATTAATTACATTTAACAGGACTTACACAAAACTTTGTGCACCCTTGGTCAGGTGGCATATTGTTGAAAATAAGTTTCTCCACCGAAAACACACTTTCTGCACATTCTACGGCACAATTAAAGTTTGTCTGCTGAATTTGTGACATTGGACAAAAATGTACAGTCTAAAATGTGGCCTGGGCAAAACGTAGGAAACTTTTAATATGGTATGTTTTATGTTTTTTGCCAATATGTTAACCTCAGCCAAAATAATGACAATAAAATAGAGCTGTAATAAACCAGAGCTTTTATTTTAATACTTTTATAAATTGTCTCATGCAAAATTGGCATAGTACTCTATCATGTAAAACATATTTCACTTAAACATTTATGAATATGTGGAAACCTGAAAATTAATATCAATCACTGGATGAATGGAAGCCAAACCTTTATTATACTTTGCAAATATAATAATAATAATACTAACTCATATAAAATATAAGTAAGAACGGTTGGTAAATGAGGCCCAGGGTTAATAGTACCTAGATGCAAAAATATAATATATATATCGTTGCTGTCCAATGAAAAACATGTATCTCCATTTTTGTTGATTTTTACTTTTAAGCCTCATTTGATCACATGAGCTGCTGTTTACATTGTGTGTGAATTTAATGAAGAATGGACCAACAGAAATGGTCCAGAACTGCTCGGAAAGACGTCTGGTTCCATTGACTTCCATTCAAATGAACTGAGGTTTTTGGCCTCTCCTGTAAAGTTGCCATTTTGGAGATACCTGTTTTTCTTAGGACATTGGCGATATATATATATATATATATATATATATATATATATATATATATATATATATATATATATATATATATATATATATATATATTGTCTCACGAGACAAATAACCTCAGGCTTCTGTAGACGGAGCTGCGTCCATGTAGGGTGATTCTGAGGATTGATAGATTAGGAGAAAGTGGAACTTGTGGTTTAAAATGGCATGTTTAAATTAGTTTACTGTAAACTGTAAAGTGTCAAATTCATTTTCACTTTATTTTCACATTTAAGGTATACAACACATCATTCAGCCAGGGCCAGCTTACCTTATGCATGTCCTGGTATGTTGTTATGTTTTGTTATGAACTTTATTGGTCCTCCAAGGGAAATTTCTCATTCTGCAGCCTAGCTATTCCCAATCTGGGAATAGCACAGCATCACTCCTGTGTTTTATTTTAAGATAAGTTGGTGAAAGGACATGAAAACATTTTGAAAAGAGAATTTTTAAACGTTTGATGGGCAGAGAATTTTTAAATATCTCTCTTTCCCTCTCGTTTATACCCAAGGCGGTTAAGGGCAGGTGGGTCAGTTTACTCAAACTGACCACATGAACCCAGTGTTTGCATAAGAACCCAACCCTCCTCCACACGGCACAGAGCTAAACACACACACACAGACACTCACACACACACCACACACACACACACACACACACACACACACATTTTGCCCCGAAAGCTTTTCTTATCATGATTAGCATCTTTTACAGCCTTTGTGTGACCAAATGAGTTTACTCCCCATTATTTCAGGTCATTGCATCATTACCTCATTAATTCATCAGCTCCTTCGACAGCACCACTCAAAATACATTTGACCAAACTTATCTTTTTCATGTTGGGATTGAAGAAATCATCAATGAAAGCTTGAAATTTGTCCCAGATTCCTTTTCACTCAAAACTACCTGGAATTTCAGGTTCTAGGCAACAACCAGAGATGTGTGAGGTGCAGACTACAAAGCACTAGCTAATTATTTGGGGTAAAATGATGGCTGAGGTGACCAGTTTTTTGACAATGACAAAGTAGGGACATTCCCAGTTCAATGGTCAATATATCCATTAGGCGCTAGACATGGTAAACTATGAACTATGATTGGGCACTAGGTAAGTCACTTTGTAAACAGTATTTGGAGGTATATATATATATATATATATATATATATATATATATATATATATATATATATATATGTATGTATGTATGTATGTATGTGTGTATGTATGTATGTGTGTGTGTGTGTGTGTGTGTGTGTGTGTGTGTATATATATATATATATATATATATATATATATATATATATATATATATATATATATATATATATATATGTATGTTTTTGACCAATCATAGGCCAATAGAGTCTAATTCTGAATCAGATCTCATGTTTCTTACTTGTTAACCAATCAGAAGCCATTTTCCTTACATGTCCACCAATCAGAGGACATGTTCTTGACTTGCCAACCAGTCACGTTGACCAATTAAAGGCCACGTTCCCAACACAATGAGCAGTCAGAGGCCATGTTCCTGACTTGTCGACCAATCAGAGACTGGGTTTCTGACTTGGTAAAGGTACAGCGCTACACCGCCAGACTGTGTGAGTTCAATATTTCCAAGATACTTATTTATGCGTATGTGAAGGCCTTTGATATTAGGAAATGGAAGTTACAGGTGAACGTTGAAGTCAAGACAACATTCGGAAGACCAAGAACATTATCTGAAGCAACAGCTCCATGTGTGCAAAGCAAAACCCCCTTATCACGGTTATTTCACCTACCTATAATAATGGTTAGGGTGACCAGATAAATTATTATTAAAATTATTAATTAATTAGCAGCTAATCATAAATTATCAGTTACTTACACATGTGCATATTGACAGTTATAATAGCTTAAGGTTCTCTTGTGTAATTACGCATGTATAAACGGCTGACCTGTTGTTTTTCCAGATGTTTCTAACTGTAAGGAAAGACGCTGTGTAATTACCATCACGTCACAACCAGAACCTCGACTACAGCACTGGTAATTACATTGTTGTAAATGTCTACCTACACTTTTATGAGCATGTATATAAGTTTTTGGTGTAGTATGAAACATACATTAAGCACATGTAGAGTTGGGAGCATGTTGATCCGCACACGGAGAAACAGTATCCACATCAAACTCCAGCTTGTATTTGTCGAGGAAAGTTGAGTTCTCTATGAAAAGGCTGTCTGAGAATTTCAGTGAACCACATGTTTTTATTTTTTTGTCATGCACAAGTAGACACAGACAGACTCACCCACACACAATGACATCGAGGAAACACAGACACAAAAGACAGACGTCGCCTCCTTTGATCAAGAACTCTACAGCAAACAAACCTCACAAATCATCCCGAGGTGAAGCACAAAGGCTGAATGACAGACAACACCAAAACATGAAACAGCCACAAACAAATAATTCATAAGCATGCTTTATTAGCCGACGCACATTAGCAGAACAGCTCGGGTGTGTTAATACGCTTTCTCCATATTCATTCATACGGATAGAGAGGTTCAACTTTATAGTCACTGTTCAGTACATTGTTCAGGCAGTAGCATGCAAATGTGTCATAATAGGCATGAAATATTATATATATATATATATATATATATATATATATATATATATATATATATATATATATATATACACAACTTACAAAATATGTCTATGAATATCATATATGTATACACGCACACACATACAATATACTAGTGGGGTGTAATACCTCCACCAGAACCAATAACAGCTGTAACTGGATTGGACATGGACTGGGCAAGTTTCTGGGTGTAGCCACATCAGTGTTCAGACACTCCTCCACCTGAGAACTGGTCAGTTGGTTTAGATTTGGTGGATGCCTTCCCTGGCACAGTTCCGAGGAGAATTCCCTGTAGACTGGGATTTTATCCACTGCTGGTAGACCTGCATGACCGTATGCTGCTTCTGTACACCTGCAGATTCAGCTACTTCCTTCACACTATGGTCTTTGGCCACGCCCACATGCAGTCCCTCCTTTTAGCCAATCATTAACATCTGTTAGCCAGCAGAGCTCAGATCTGATTGGCTGCACCTGTTTTGTGCCACATAAGTTGAATGACATCATTACAGGCTTACTAACACATTTAAAACATCTTACATAAACTTTTATAACGTATTTCTAAATGCTTAAATTAATATTCATAAGCTGTTTTACATGTTATTAATATGGTGTGCACCGTTTTTTTTCAAAATATAAGTCTTTATTCATTGTTTAATGAATAAGTCTTTATTATTTTGCGTGGAATGTCTCATTTTCCGACAGCAATAAAAATGACTTGAAGAAAATTACTAATAATTTTTATTATCTGTTGTTTTTGTTTTTAAGCATTTGTATTTTGCTATTCTGTTTATATAACTGTTTATATAACTGTTTACTAAAGATGTTCTTTGTGCCATATGGTTAGTTCAACAGTCTAAACACTGTTGAGGAAAATGCTATTAAGTTCATTAAGTTATTATGAAAAGCTGGCGCTGTTTTTCTAGGGGTTACTATAGTGATAGTATCTTCTTAACAATAATATGAATCGCCTCTGAATGTTGCTTTGCTTATCACTTTACTATATGAACACTAAATTACTATGAACAATAATATAAACTTAAAATTTAAAGCTTCTTTATAGCGCTGGGACATACAGGATCGTAATACCCAAGTAGACTAGTACAAGTAGACTACATTGCATTGCAATTTAAAACAATTATTAAAGATCCACATAACATGCATTTCAGTCTTCTTCACTGGCCAATATAAAACTCATCCATATTTATATATATCAATTTTTTTTTCATTTTGGGCATGATTTAAACACAGCAGCTGCTCTTTACACTGGGTGAATGAATGGACCAAAAGAAATGGCCCAAAGTTACTTGGAAAAAATGTGTTTCCATTGATGTGTTTCTTAGACTGGGATTAAATGAGGTTTCTGGCCTCTCCTGTAAGGTTTCCATGTTGGAGATACTTGTTTTCCTTTACTTTGTCTGTTAGTGCAGCTTCCATCACTTTTGAGGAAAAGGCAAAGCAAGACAGGTTTATTTATGACGTACCAAATTAGCTGTAGAAAAGTCAAGATTTTTCCTTGTATCACTTGATGAATGGGAGTATTCCTTGATGATTCTTTGAAAAAAATTAAAAATAATAATAATGCAGCCTCAAATGGTGTAAATTAAACAGGATAGCAATGCATAATTATACTTGTGATTTCTCCAATACCATAAGTGAGGAAGAGCATTACTACAAATAAAACCTTAAGCTAAATAATATTTTCCGTAAGTGTATTTTTGCACAATAACGTCTAGACTATCTAGATAAAAGGTGTCTATATGTCAAAGCACTTTCTGTCCAAATGGGTAAAGCCAGTTCATGTTATTTTTGTCTGTTCACAAATGAGACATTGACAATAATATACAATAGTTTTCCAAATAAAGAACTAGAACTTTCACTTTGATTCTTTTATAAATCATCTTGTGTCTTATTTTAAATATTTATGAATGATTTATAAAGTGTAAACGTGTTATGTAAATGAACGTGTTATGTAAATATCCTATCCTAAGTTATATAGGTGGTATTTAGTGTAATGCATTTATATTGTACACATTCAACCTATAATTAATATCAATATTTACATTAAGTTAATTAAGTACATTAATAACTATATTTCTATACTGTTCCTTTGGTAACACTTTACCTAAAATCAAATCAAATCACTTTTATTGTCACATTTTCACAAGTGTGACAGTGAGTGAAAAACGTAGGTGCGCAGTCCCTTACAGTACTTCAATACAAACATACTAATTTACAGTTATGAATAAAAGTTATGAATAAAAACTATGATATATGCAGATGTACACATTACCATATGGCACTATGGTAGGGCTGAGGTAGATGAAAGATGTAGGGTATATACAGGACATAGAATATTGATGTGTGTGTATATATATATATATATATATATATACACACTACAGATATACAATATGAATGGAAGATAATAGTAGGTCAGTCTATATGTGTATAGTGTACATTCATGACACTACATAAATCTTACATAAACACTTCATAACATACTTATGAATGTTTAAATCAACATGTCATTTAACTGAGACTTTATTTTTCAAAATAAAAGCCCTTTTAAAAAAAAAAACATTTATTATTTTGACAAAGGATAGTTAGTCTCATTTCTGGACAGGCCAAACAAAAAATTATAAATAATTAATGTGGACTTTTATTTTGGAAAAAAATGCCTCACTAGACTGACATATTTGTATCATGTTAAAAGTGTATATTTTATAGATTTTGGTTTATTTATGAATATTTATGTATGTATTTATGAATGATGTATAAAGTGTGTATGTGAGATGTTACGATTGTGTTATTAGTAAAGTGTGACTGTGCTTTTTGGGTCGGCTTGTCTCTGTAGCGGTTCCGGACTCCTCCATCATGTTAAGACCTCCTGTGTCTCTCCCCCTGTGTCTGATCGGCTCCCGGGTCATTCCTGTCATTCCTGTGATTAGCGATGCAGTGTGTTTCTCACGCTGGGACAAGCCCGGTCCACGCTGCTCCTTCTCCTTCCCTCGCTCTCTCACTCCCACCTTGGTTCAGGCCCCGGCTGGGTGGGAGAGAGGGCAGAAAGACAGGATTCCACACTTTCAGCTCTTTTCTTTTCTTCTCTCCGTCCACACACACACATTCCAGAGCCGTTCCTGCTGGCGAAGCCGCATTCCAGTCTTCATTGTTTTGAGGAGGATGATCAAGGAGAGGTGGAGTGATGAAGGGAGTCTAACGACAGTTTCTTCTTTTCTTAAGAACGAGGGAGGGGACGCTGTAATGAGGTTTACAGTGTGTGATTATCACCGGAGGGGGCTGGACGGCGGCGTGTCCCACACAGGAGTCAGTAACACACAGTGTATATGTATTATATATGGGTTTGTGTTGAACCCAAACGAGCAGCGTTGTCTTATTTTATGAGCTACTGCAAACTCAATTTCCAGATTATATTATATGTAAATATATTATATATAAATATTATATCTTAGAACTCTTATTTGGCAAATGACTGATGGACAAAATAACAGAAACGCCTCCAGAAGCCTGTTTCGAACAATCCTCCCTGTGCGTTTCATCCAAGATGCCACTCGCCATTCTTTCTGTAGGTCACTTGTAAGTGATGTTCAGATGAGGTGGCACTCATCACGGTCAGTAGAGAGTGGGTTTGGCCCTCTACCAGTCTTCTTATTGACCAGACGCTCACTGTATGTGCCAGTAAAGCTACAACCGAACCTTCTGTTCCTCACTAAGAACCTATATCTTCATCTCTTTTGCCATGGTGTATAGGAATTCTCTTCAGAACAGCATTCTTCTGCATATATATATAGTTGGTCCAGATGTGGTGTGTGTATGTATGTATGTATGTGTGTAAAGTATCTGTTGCCCATAACATTGTAAGTTTCAACATGAGATTCACCCTGCCAGGACTTCTTTCGGGGTGTCCCCATGGCAGGAAGTTCCTAGCAGAGGTGCCAGACTAGACCCACCACCTATATTGGACAGCAGCGGTATAGAGAGGTGTTAGTAATGGCTGACTACAGAGGTGACAACAACAAAAACACCATTTCTGTTCTTCACCACATGGGTTGCACCATCCATCTGGTCTCTGGGCTTTGGAATTGTCTTGACAGCACATTGGGAAATGTCATATTTGCATGACAACTGCATAAGTGTGTTTTAGGAAGAAGGAATAGATGATCAGTGATGCCCATAGTTAACAACATGCCAAAGTTTGTATTATATATATATATTAGCTCACTGTAAAAATAACTTCAGGCTCCTGCAGATGGCGCTGCATGAGGATGGGGCTATAAATACCTGTGGGGGTGAGTGACAGGATCCATAGATTGGGAAGAGGGGCTACAGTGGAGGGAATGTCTCGTTCCATGTGTGGAAAACGCTCCAGAGCAGATGTTAATGTTTGGCTAAAAGGAGGGACTGAGCATGTGGGTGTGGCCAAAGACCATAGTGTGAAGGAAGTAGCTGAATCTGCAGGTGTATGGAAGCGTACGGTCATACGGGTCTACCAGCAGTGGATAAAATCCCAGTCTACAGGGAATTCTCCTCGGAATTGTGCCAGGGAAGGCATCCACCAAATCTGGACCAACTGACCATTTCTTAGATGTAAGAGTGTCTGAACACTGATGTGGCTACATCCAGGAACTCGTCCAGTACATGCCCAATCCAATCCCAGCTATTATCACAGCTAATTAGCCAGTTTGTAATTATGCTGGTGGTTAATGTGACATGTTAGAACTTCTCCTCGGCTTCTGAACATTTGACATTGATGTGGCTACATCCAGAAACTTGTACGGTACATCCCAAATCCAATAACAGCAGCTGGACTTTGGTTTTGGCCCTGATGTTGTCTGGTTTTCCAGCAAAGTCAAATCATTTTAGGCCTGAAAAGTACAAAAACAAACACAGACATGCACCTGATGCTCTATCACACACACACACACACACAAACTCAGTCTCCAGGTGCGAAAGGCAATCCCACCGTTTTAGATAAGAAGCTCACAAAGGCTCTGGGGATCTTTCAGTGGGCAAACAAAACCTCTCTCAGCACACACACACACCCACACACACACACACACACCCACACGTTATTCACTGTTACACAACACGGTCACTTTCTCACCGCCTGCCCTCTAAATCCAGATTAAAAGAACTCTCTTTCTTTCCATCCAACACACACACACAGACGGCCGTTCCGGTTGTGCGTAGGACGTCTTGGGGATGGTGATAAAGTGTTGGAGGAGTCTGGTTCTCATGGCTGACCTTCATTTCACTTTCTCACATGTATTGCTTCACCTGACCTTCACTCAAACCAAGACTTCCCCTGCCACCAAGCTCAGAGGTAAACAATCGACCACCTGCAAAATGATGATTGGCACAGCAATCGCAATCATCTCCGAACAGTCCTTCCTCCGTCAAGTGGAGGGAAAACTCCCGAAAACAAAGCTGCGGTGAGAACGACGGTGGCAGGGAAGTAGTCGGAATTATTCGGCCGCTGTTTGATTTTGGATGGGATTAGCTTTCTGTGGCGAAGTCGGGTAAAGCCCACAAGTGTCTGGAAAGGTTATGAGCATTTAGCATGGGATCAGGGGTCTCGGTATAAATCCAGAGATGGGAGTGGCTGGTCGATGTACACATCCCATGTCCCAGCTGTCCCAAGGGGACGTGGTACGCAAAGCATTGTTGATGTGCTCAATAAAAAGAGTATGTGTTTGAGGCACTAGGTTTCCCATATCGTCTTACTCTGTGTTGGTGCTTCCCTAGTGTCAGAGGTGGGATTACACCCTTGGGGGGGCACGGGTATTATCAAGAACCCAGGCCAAAATGGCAGACAGGAGTGAGCCCACCGAAGAACACTGGGAGCGGAATAGTGTGGTGAAGATGGGAGGCTAGGAAGGCGGCCGGAAGGGAGAACCAGGAAGGGCCTAGGGCTCTGTACTGCAGCCTTCAAGCAGGAACCTGTGGTACGGGGTGGTCGTGGTAACGGTCTGTGTGCATGTAGTCCTACATGGTGCAGCCATCCGCCCATGGTGAAGCACTTACAGGACGACCTGCGGAGGCATCACTGCTCGCTGAATGTTCGTAATGGTGGCTGTTGGGTCAGTCAGGTACAGCGATAAGACCCGGCCTTGCTTCCGACACATGTGCGGCTGAGTAGCTTGAATCATTGGCATGTCTCGCAATGTCAGACCTCCCCACCAAGTTTCAGTCCTGTCGGCTGATTCCTTCTAGGTGCATCTGTTTGTGCAGCTCTTGTTTTTCTTCTGATGATGAGTGTATAGGTTCTATGTTTTAATACACATCATTTCCCATCAAATCCATACGTGGCATAGATGAATCATATGGACTCGCACCAAAGCAGTGACTAAGAGCGGCAGGAGGGAAACGGTCAATTACAGCATGCAAACATATTCACAGTTCTCACACATCCACGCGGTTACTCCGCGGTACTTCACGGCTGTGCGTGTGCTGATAAGGAGAGGAATGTTTTTAATGTAGTCTCAGTATGTGTATGTGTGCCGTAACTCAAATGCATTTCACGCCATATCCGGTTTCCTGGTTAGGGGTCTTTAACGGGGGGCCCCACTGAGGGCCAGCAGACAATAACAAACAAGGCCTGTGACACACTGACACTCTGTGTTCACACGTTACAGCTTGAAATATGGGACTAAGCCCAACAGGACCCGGTTCAGTCAAGTTCAGTGCTCCGATCGGCACCGTCAAACAAAAACCCATAGATTAATTATTCAGTTATTTTTGGATTATTATTAAATGTGTTTTCTGTTTAGTTCTGTACAACATTTGATACTGGAAAGTAAAACGATGATTTATTTGCATGTTATTGTTTATTTTTTAAAGTACTTTTTACATTTTACTACAAACTAAATAGTATTTTTAATGTAAAGAGATTTTGAGATTTATTACTGGTTGAGATTTATTACTGGTGACCCTTATAATGGAATTTAAACAGAAGTCTTTAAAATTCTTAATATTGAAAATGTAAATTGTGGCTGTCCAAAGATAAACTGCGAATGTCTCAGTTGTAGAGGTTTCGAATGTTGTCCTGCAGTCCATCCAACTTTATCACGTGTATTAATTTTAGTCCTTAAGTATTTTTGCTTTTATTTTTTAATTCTAATTTTAATTTTTGTGTTATATTTTATCTCAGTCCTCGGTTACTGTTGGTTTTTACTTGTATAAGTTTTTGTAACCTAATTTTTACCCTTTTTTTAATTTTATTTTTAGTTATTTAGTTTCTACGTCTTAATCAAATCTTATTTAATTTTTAATTTTTTAATATAAGCACATTAAATTCCATTTTACTTTCTTTTTTTCCAGTCCCTTAAAGATGTAAATACTCGGTTGCATTAAACTAAGGCTAACCCTAAGTGTTCTTCTGAGTGAATTTAAAAGTCGATGGATTTATAATTTTTTTACCTAAATTATATTGGGAAATTTCTATTGGTTCATTCATCATGATGTAATGTAAGGCATGCAGGTCATGTTCTGTGTTTATAATTGTATTGTGTGTTCCACTAAAATACTAAATAATATAGATATATAATACTAATATAATACTTTAATACTATAATAATATAGATTTCCCAAAACACAATATTCATAACGCAGTTTCACCTTCTCCTGGCATGTACTTTTGGCCTTTATCACTTATTGTAGATTATTGCCATCCACATAAAGCTGAATAACAGACTGAAGAATTGAGAGAACCCAGAAAAACATAGAAACAAGACCACCTTTAAAATATCAAAAGGTGGTCTGGACCAAAGACTTTCTCTGTTAGTTTGAATGAATCATTAAACAGACAGTAATAAGAAAGTTCCAGACCCTGTACGCAATGTTTATCGTCCGGCTTTGAGTTTAACTGAGACTTCTCAATCCTGTTTCTGCCGGTATCCCAGTGCGCTGTTATCACTGTCCACGGAGGAGCATGTGTAGGACAATAGAAGAAGTGTACGATTCAATAGAGTCCAGATTTGGAGAGACTTTCAATAGACGGTCAATATTGTGGGGGAGATATGTGTGGAGAGTGAATGGATAATACCTAACCTGATTGGGAATTGGAGATATCAACCACAATGCTATCAGTCTGTGTGTGTGTGTGTGTGCGTGTGTGTGTGTGTGTGCGTGTGTGTGTGTGTTTGTGTGTGTGTGTGTGTTTTAGAACAAGTATTGAGAAAGAAGTATGAAACACAAAAGCACACACCCAAACACATGCATAGACACAAAAGGCCAGACTGGGTGTGTAATTACATGTTTATTACAGTCAGGTTATACAGTTATAATAAAAACACAGAGCAGCAACATAATGAGGAGGATACTGAATGGTTCTCTGTGTGTGAGAGAGGGAGAAAGAGAAAGAGAGGGAAAGAATGAGCGAGAGTAGGAAAGGGAGACTGAGAAAGAGAGAGAGTGTAAGAAAGAAAAAATAGAGAGAGAGAGAGAGAGAGAGAGAGAGATAGACAGAGCATAAAAGAGAAAGAAAGAGAGGGTTAGAGGACAAAAAGAATGAAAAATAGGAGAGGAAAAGAAAAAAGAGACAAAGGTAGAGGGGGAAATGAGAGAAATTCAGAGAGTGGGTATAAAAGAAAGTTTATAATATAAGAATAATATAATAAAATAATTAATTATTAATGAAACAGAGAGAGAGAGAGAGAGTAAGAAAGTAAAGAAAGAGAGAGCTAGAAGATGAAAGGAATGAATATAGAGAAAGGGAAACAGTGACAGAAATGCCTGATAGGCAACAGGGAAGAAATTAGGAGCAAGAAATAGACAGAGAAGGAACGAAAGACGTGCACAGTGAGAGATAGATGGAGATAGAGAGATAAAAGAAAGGGAGAGTGTAAAAAGAGCAGAAGCTTACACCCACCAATACATTGACACACTAACAACCTCTGAAAGGTTTGACCTGCCCAACACTAACAGCACAGGCTACCTGGTCTTACACACCCTGACCACACACACACACACACACACACACACAGACATACACATACACACACACACACACACACACAGACATACACATACACACACACACTCACACACACAAACACACACATTCACACCTACAGACACACACACACACACACACACACACACACTCACACACATTCACACCTACAGACACACACACACACACACTCACACACATTCACACCTACAGACACACACACACACACACACACACACATTCACACCTACAGACACACACACACACACACACACACAGACACACCTACAGACACACACACACTCACAGACACACACACACTCACAGACACACACACTCAGACACATACCTTAAGGGCGTTATGTAAACAGCTGCAGACTGAGTCAGTCCAAGTTAACAGAAGCTCCTGATATTACAGCTCATTCAGCACAATGAACACACACCTTTAGATAACAAGGACTGCTGCTACCGCTGAGTCGACCATATCACACCCAGTGTTAATATGTCTAATAAAGTTCTAATAAAATTAATATCCAGAATGAAGAGACACAGACCTACTACACATACATCACCAGTGAAAATACTGAACAGGCCTGAAACACACGTGGCTCCTGGTGCACAGCAGTATGTGTGTCCTAGTACTTCTGATATGATAAAGGAGGGTGTTGGAAATACAGAATTACAGAAGAACAGCTGAAATGAGATAAACTCGTTTGCTGTTAGGTTACAGTGTGCGGTAGCTGTGCAGAGCAGGTTTGGAGGGTGCAGCTTTAAGTCGAGTCGAAGAGAACGTCTGCAGCTGTGTAACTGATACTGCTGTTAGGCTGTTAGTCAATGTGTCGTTTTAGCATTCAAAGCTTGACCTGCTGAACATAAAAGCTGGAGGGGCAACTGCCAGCGGCCTGGGGTGCTCTACAGGAGACAGGTGGGGTCATCATGTTCTCCACCCCGCAACCCCCTCACCCCTATGCACACACACACACCTGGTCGGCCTGTTTGTTTCTTTGTATCTGAGAAATCTGTCGCCACCTACGTGAGGAATTCAGGTCTCATCTAAGATAGCCTAAACCATTTAACCTTTAAACCTTCGGACAATCTGACCGAGTCTTCTCCATCCCCACACCCAGCTCACCCAAACATACATTTGAAAAACGAAAGCTACAACAACATTAGACTCCTAACAACCACCTGGAAGACTTGGTTGGCTCACCAGCATTGTGTCCATCAGACCAACAGCGCTTAAGTTCAAGAGAGTGAGAGGAGAGCGTCAAGCGTCACTCTTGTTTAGAATCTGAGAACATCCCCAGGTGTTTCTGTCCATCCTTCTTCCACTGTGAGAAGACATCTTAACACTATGGAGGTCTGAAAGGAGGTGTAGCTGTTCAAGAAGCTTCTCACTATGAATGGAGGCACACACATCCAACAAAGAAGCTGCTGGTGTTCTCAGAACAATGGACTGACCACCGTGGAGTCCAGAACCTCAACACTACCGAATGTGTGTGGGGTTATTTGGATGGTGAGAAGAAGCTGAACATGCTAAACCAACTTCCAAGACTGAACTTTGGAGGGGTGTCTCTTTAAGGAACCGAGAAGATCATGTGATCAAGACAGAGGCTAAGGGTGGACACACGTCGTGTGAATAGTGATGGTGAATGAGGTCAGTGATGGACATTGAGTTGTTCCACCAGTAGTAGCAAAGCAGCAAACACCCATCCAAACTTGGGGTTGGGCACCTGGGGTTGGCATCCAGGGAGGCCAACAGGTGTTAGGGAGGGTCCTAAGACACCACTTCAGAACTGTGTATGGTAAGCTGTTGGTTTAGAGTAAACCTGAGGAATTCCATTGGCGTTCCAAAACCTCTGCTGGTGTTCTCAGAACAATGGACTGACCACCCTGGAGTCCAGAACCTCAACACTACCGAATGTGTGTGGGGTTATTTGGATGGTGAGAAGAAGCTGAACATGCTAAACCAACTTCCAAGACTGAACTTTGGGGGGGTGTCTCTTTAAGGAACCGAGAAGATCATGTGATCAAGACAGAGGCTAAGGGTGGACACACGTCGTATGAGTGGTGATGGTGAATGAGGTCAGTGATAGACATTGAGTTGTTTCACCAATAGTAGCAAAGCAGCAAACACCCATCCAAACTTGGGGTTGGACACCTGGGGTTGGCGTCCAGGGAGGCCAACAGGTGTTAGTGAGGGGTCCTAAGGGAGGGTCCACTTCAGACGCCCAACTGTGTATGGTAAGCTGTTGGTTTAGAGTAAACCTGAGGAATTCCATTGGCTTTCCAAAACCTCTGCATAGTTTAATATTCAAAGTGATTGATGTGAAATGATTGACGGTAGAGACTTGAATGTTGTTAAAGTGGTGGTGATGGGAATCAGGGGCCAGCATGTCTACAACACAGATCTATCCATCTAGACTCAGCAAACAACAGTTCAAATAGCTGCACCCAGAAGAAATCAACCCACAGGAATGAAACTTGGTGTGTAGATTTGACATTGGGAGACATGCTAACGATTCGAGTTTCACACTCAGCTGACCATGTGACGTAAGCAAGGGCGGGTCTTATCTCTGTACCTGACTGACCCAACAGCCACTATAATGGACATTTAGCGAGCGGTGATCTCCTCCATAAGTCCTGTTACTGCAGCACCATTGGCAGACGGCTGCACCACGACTACATGCACACAGACCGTTACCTCGACTGTCCTTAACACCACGTCACCGTCACCAAAGACTGCGGGTCATCTTCAGTGACGAGTCCCGCTTCTGTCTTGGTGGAGACGCCCAGCGAATCCGTGTGTAGAGTCACAGAAACAACTGGAGGCCTGACACCATACCGAAAGACACTACTCCTGTATGTGTAGCTCAATAAATATTGCCCATATCAGTCTATCTATCTATATATTATATATATTATCTATTATAAACAGCTTTTCAACACTACTGTGAAACAAACATCTCAGACATCAGCCCCTGTATTCATAACCATGTCATTTATGACCCTATGAGGAAGCTATTAGAGCTTTTAGGCGTCTGGTTCAATTCACCACCACTGTGAACAATTCTCACTCGTCAGGTTTCTCCAGAACCCACTCTGAATGACTTTACAGCCTAGTGACGTAACTGTGCCGAAATGCAGAAACATCAATGGAACTCCATTTAACATGACTTCAATAGGTGGGCCTCTACAAAGAGCCTACAGTTGACCGTCATGATGAGGAGCCACCAGGACAAGCACTAGTGGGATCAAACAGTGCGAGCTGCACAGCACCCCCGTGGTGGGCCTGTGCCACATTCTGCCCTCTCTTTTCCTGACAGCCCTGCTGGAACATGAATCTGCTGTTGCCCCTATCCGAGGGGAGCCTGCGTGGAAGCACTTTCTCTTTCCGCTTCCCATGCCCCCTCTTCAAACACCTGTTCCGCATGCTCTTGCCTCTGTTGCATGCCAAACAGGCTGCCTATGTATAACACTGATGTGCTCTGAGGCACTGATGTGCAGTTTGAGACTAATTGTTCAGATTCAGCCAACAGCTGTATGCAGATGTTTGAAGATTCCATGTCCAATGACACTGTTGATATTCCACATACTCAATTTGGAAAACATTTGAGTAATAGCATATTAATTACTATGTAATTACACATGCATAACAGTTTGAATGGCTAGTTACCTGCAGTATGGGCATGCATAGCAGTTTGATAGCTTACCTGCAGTATGGGCATACTTACACCACACCTGCACAGCATCCGGTCTGGTACCAGCTTGACTCAACTTGACTACTCATCTATTTGGCAAAGGTGTGTCCATGGACACCTCTAACATGTAGATGTACAGTCAGGGACGATAGCTCATCTGGTTCTACGCAGTTGGTCATTCTGTGTTGGTCATTCTCTAGTCCTACATCAGTTATCATAGGGCACTGCCCATAGGAGCTGCCCAAATAGGACACTGCCCGTTGGCTGAATTCTCAATCCAGCAGGGACATTGAGATGTCCAGCAGCACTGCTGTGTCTGATCCTCTCACACCAGCACAACACACACCAACGCACCACCACCACGTCAGTGTCACTGCAGTGCTGAGAAGGATCCACCACCAACATAGTACCTGCTCTGTGGTGGTCCTGTGGGGGTCCTGACCACTGAAGAACAGGGTAATACAGAGAAACAGATTGACTGCAGTCTGGAACTGTAGAACGACAGAGTGTCCTATATGGTCAGTGGAGCTGAAAACATGGACAGTGAGTGTAGATAAAATGAGGTGTACCTAATAAAGTGCTCACTGGGTGAGGGATCTTCGGTTTGGCTATCTGGGTCTCGAGTGAGAGGTGAGGCTCCATTTGGTTTGGTCTTTGCTGGCCAAGATATTCTCGGAAGACTTTGCCAACTCCAAAGTTCAAAAGCATCTATATTTTCCCTGTCTTGTTTATTGTCCAGCTTTCATGTCCGTCAAGGACCACAGAGAAAACCACAGACTGAACAATTCTGAGCTCTGTTTATGGAGACCAATCCCTGCATCCTTTCAAACTCCTTCGTCCTTGTTCTGCCAAGCTGTTTTGTCAGGAAAACCATGTTCGGAAAACACCTTGGTACATGTGTGTAATTGCGTGAGATATATAAAAACTGTTGTCACGGCGTTCAAGATGCACCTGTGTGATAACATGCTGTAATAACAGCTGTGCATGTGACATAAGCAAGGATGGGCCTTATCTCTGTACCTGACTGACCCGTTAGCCACGATTGTGGACATCCAGAGAGCAGTGGTGTCCTCCATGAGTCATCCTGTTAGTGCAGCACCATCAGCAGACGGCTGCACCACGCAGGACTACATGCACACAGACCGTTACCACGACTGTCCTTAACACCACGTCACCGTCACCAAAGACTGCAATGGTGTCGTACCAGACTGTCATGGAGTGACTCAGAATGGCAGCGGGTCATCTTCAGTGACGAGTCTCGCTTTAGTCTTGGTGGAGACGCCCCACGAATCCGTGTGTGGGGGCACCGTGGTCAGCACCAAGATGAACGGTTTGTTGTCACACGTCCAGAAGGCCTGGTGTCCCTCCACCTCCACCCCTACCGCACCATCTGCAGGAACTGTATGAGGATAGTCAAGCTGCATGGGATGGATTATCACAGGACACCATTAGGAACCTCTACAGCTCCATACCGAGACGTCTGGCGTGTTGGGTTAGCAAACAAGGTGGTCCGACGCCATACTGAGAGACAGACTTCTGTATGTGTAGCTCAATAAATATTGATCATATCAGTCTAAATTTATCATCAGTTATTGATCCTGGTCACCTTCATCTTCCTTCCCAACACCACCCTTCTGGGTGCAGCTGTCCTTTGGATGATGAGTGTATAAGCCATATGACTGTAATCTGTAGTTACATGGCTGTTTATGCGTCACCACAAAAAAGTAGAGAAGCTTTATAGTACGTGGGACTGTAATGTACACTGTGGATGCAGAAGCCTTCAAAGACACTCCTAAAGAATAACCGAGCACCTGATACATCAAGCCCGCCACCATCTGAAAGAACACTTTCCCAAAAAAGAAGATGACGGTCTTGGAACGCTGTGGTTACACAACAAAAGCACTCTGTTTGACATTTCGTCCTCACAGCATGAACATATGCTTTTTAATACACTACCAAATGTCCCACTACTGTACACAACAAGCGGAAAACACCTTTATTTGAAGGCTACCCGCAGAGGGACCTACATAACACATGCATAAGGCCCTGAACAACATGCTCACGAAGCCATATTTGAGGCATTTCCGGTCAGCTAGTATGCTAGTTACAGCAAGGCAGCGCAAGATGTTCTATGAACTACATGACATTGCAGTGACGTAAGGGACTTTACTGTGGTATAGTTTATATGGCTACATAAGAGCTACATAAGCTGGTCATGACAACAGACATAACCTTACATAAGTGTTTCGAAATGCTTTGTCCAGTACGTGTTAAATTCCATAACTGGTAAATGTAACCTGG
>JAMWET010001820.1:152500-155000 GCA_024036415.1 Prochilodus magdalenae
AATGTCCTTCAGAACCAGAATGAATCAAACTAGACCTCAGGAGTGTATGACCAGTCGACTGGTCGACCTTCCATCTTTACTGCTCCAGTGACGATGCTTTAACCTTGATGTGTTCCTGAAGACCAGCGGGTGTTGAGAAGGGCACATCGCGCCCTGTCGAGTTTGGCATACATCTCGGTAAAGCTGCCTACCATGCGCCACAGTCTCCCAGATTCCACGGACCGTACCTCAAGCTCCCTGAGGGCTAGCAGTGCAATCCAAGGCTTGCTGGAAAGGCACATGATGCTGACCTGTGGAGCAAGGCCGAATGCTTGGTCGCCATATTGGTAGGGACATGACAACTCATCCCTTAGTCCCCTCACCCGACAACACCGCCTAACCTCCAACTGGGACTACATACATTGAAAAATGTCTAATGCAAAACCCACACACTCATGCCAACGGGGCAATGTGGCATCTCCAGTTCACCTGACTGCACGTCTTTGGACTGTGGGAGGAAACCCACACGGAGATGGGACGAACATGCAAACTTACCCCACCTCCAGAAAGGAATCAAGCCCAGGCCCTTCTGGCTGGGAGGTGACAGGGCCTCCCACTGGACCACCATGCTGCCCCTCTCACGTTCCAAAGTAGTCCCAACTTCAAATTTAGACTCGCCAGTCCCCAAAACCCTAACTCCACATCTCAGGTGTGTTCTAGCTTCTTGAACAGCTACACCTCCTTTCAGACCTCCATAGTGTTGAGGTGTCTTCTCGCAGTAGAAGATGGATGAACCGATACCCCCATGGATGCTTTCACGTCTGAAACAAGGCCTAAGTTGTGATTGGGCCCCTTTCTTTCACAGATGAAAGCTTTCTGTTTTACCGATAGGGGCTAGTTTGGTGGTCAACCAGGTCTTCCAGGTGGTCGTTAAGTATGCCATTGTCTCATTTTCTGATTCCAGTTTCGGAAGCTCCTTAAACTTTCTTCTTCCTCATGCAAGCGGGTTGTCTTGCATCTAATCCCCGCAGAGATGTCTCCTAAAAAAGAAGAACTTGGAGTTCAAGGCGATCTTAACTGGGATATCAGCATTTGAAACGTTTGAAAATCAGGCGTCAAGCTACAAAACCACAGATGCTGTGATGCCGTTTCACCACGAAGAATAAAGTCACTTCTGAAAGCTCATGGGAACCCTACTGCGGCTCTGATGCTGTTTCCTGTGTCAGCAGAAGGGGAGACGGAAGGTGCTCGTGTAGGTATTTTTAAACGTCAGACGCTGTGACAGCGCTCCTTATTTGGAAGTTGTCCCATTCGAAATCTGTTGTGCTGAGCTTTCTTTCAGCCTGCGAAACACTTTTCCAACCTGCCCTGCTACCTGCACCATGAAGGGGCTTTTAAAAGAGCCACCAATTTGACAATCTATCCATCTGACAATCCCTCAATTTGTCAATCTACCAATGAAAACCTAACCGAATTCAGTTTTGAAGATAGGGTCAGTGTACATGATGGTATTACAGACTGTTTGAACTGTAGCGAATTGAGAGTCCCCTATGGAGACCCCTAAATGCCTCCACCTCTACCACCCCCTGTTTGAACCCTACCACTACATCTCAATGCCTATACGTTGTAGGGACACCTTTAGTGTAACCCAGGTGTTTCAACAGCAACCCTGCTGTGAGCTCTGACTGCAGCCATCTTGAGAAACGACAATGTAGGTGCAAGGCCCAGGAAGTGGTGAAGCTTTCAAAGCAAAAGACTTGCAGGCTGTGAAAAGTTTGAGCTCACCACGTGAGACAATCGCACTTCCTCTAAACGAGAAGAAAAAAAAAACACAGTTTTTTGTCTTGCAGTCCATCTACAACTGAAGGACTATACTGAAGCCTGTAGAAAGCGGGGGATCAGGTAAATGCTGTTTATTTATTATTCCTTTTCTTGCTGGTGGTCTTCTGAGAGACCTGGCGTCTACTCAAGCGCCCGGTCAAATGGAGAAATGGATTTTGGGTGACTTTCGAGAGGATGTGTGAGTAGGAGTTGAATCTTAGGTTATGGCTCGGGTATCTTTGGGGGTTGGGAACATAATAGACAGAAGACAGCTCATTCGGTAACACTTGCAGTGTTGCCGGATGTTATAAACTTGTTATAACATCTTAATTGAAGCCTTATTAATCCAGTAGCTGGCAATAAACTGCTTATTAAACAATCAGTAGGATGTATTAAGCATTTTCACCAGTGCTTGTAATCTTGGATCTGATTAGGCCTTATAAAGCCAGCACCTGCTAGTAATGACTTGGATTGATAGAACTTAATAAATGCATAATAATCATAATAATAATAATAATAATAATGGAGATGGATTGTGATGTACAAAGACTAAACATTTTACATACACCACTGTTGTCGTTTAATGACGTAAAAACAAGTACGTTGACATTTCTTAAAAAAACGCTTAAGTCGCCTTGTTATTGGTTTATAAAGTAGTAATAAGCAGCTTATTACGTAGTAGTTACTGTCTTGTTAAGGC
>JAMWET010001820.1:160000-167594 GCA_024036415.1 Prochilodus magdalenae
CGGTCCAGAGACGGAAATCTACGCCCTTCTAGCTGTTGCTTAATATTGTGAACTTCTGTCTTCTGTCTATATCATCCATCAGCTTGTGTCCTCTTAGACATTCCCCCACTGCCTTCACAACCAGTGAAGCCTTTCATTTAGTAGTAAACTGGAATCCTGAAAAGTTCTTTGACTTCTCCAGTCGCCAGTCCTAGTCCCAGAGACCTTCCTTCTGGCTGACCATAGCTGCAATCACAATTCGCCACACATGCTCCAGCTAATCAGTGTTTTACCAAGTCCCTGCTTGGCTGAGTCAGGTATACATCAGGTTGGTGTAGCTCAGCGGCTAATACCACTACCCACCAGGGAACCACTGCCACATGTGGGAGACTAGGGTTCGAATCCCCGTCTGGGTGACTATGCTGTGCTACACCAATAGGAGTCCTTGGGCAAGACTCCTAACACTACATTGGCCCACCTGTAATATGACTGCCCTTCTAGGTAGCTCTGGATAAGAGCGTCAGCTAAATGCAGTAAATGAAATGAAATGAGTATACTGGAGTAGGGCTGGGTGGCTTATGGGAACCAGTAGCTCTCCAGAACTGAAGTCTAGACCACAAGCCAATAACAGCGGTAATACAACCATGTCTTATGGCTGTAATTGTCTGACTTTGTATCAGATCAGTGTTTATTTGGGAAAATAAATACGTGTGTATTTAAATACTGGATATGTACAGTATACAGGGAGCTGTGCCGACACTGGAAGACATGAAACCCCTATTCAGTGCAGTTTCTTCTGTTTCCCCTTCTATTTTTACTGTGCAGATTCCTTATCTATGTCACATGACACATCCTGTATATTTGCATGTTGTTTGCATTGGCTAGTGTGATTAACTATAGAACAGTAGACTACTCGTTGTGGTGCACGCATTAGATTAACTAGCAGGTCTGTTTTCAGTTTGTCACTTCAGACCCAAAGTCTTTATCTTACGTTCATGAAGAAGGCTGGGTGATGGGTAGCTGGTGGCATGCTGGATAAGCTAGCATCGTTTGCTGTTTAGGACAGCGAGGGGTGTAGATATTTTTGTTCTCAGGAAACGAGGTGACACCAAGAGGTGTCAACATGAGATCAAAGCCAAACCTCAGATATTTTAGGACATTGTTTATATCTTCGGCAGTTTGGATTTAGCAACCATCTTCTATTTATTGTTCTTTCTGACTGACAGCTTCCTAAGACTCTTGTGAAGAGGCAGATGTATGTATGCACACCCTGCCCAACTTGACATTTTGTTGATTTTGAAAACAGTTAAACATAAACTCTGCAGCAAACCATTTTTAAAGAATAGAATAGAAAAAAAATGGCCAATATTAGCTTAAGAAAATATAGAAATTGTATCTGTGACATTTGCAAATGTATGACCCTGCTAAGTCTGTATCCAAAGCATAATGCATCCATCCCCAAGATACCATTTGGGTTTTCATTAGATGCTGCTAATTTTTTCCATAAATAGAAATAAACTACTGGTTACTGGGCCCAAACGGTTCAATTCTTAAGTTGGGACTGAACTGAATGGGTGACAGTATTTTGTTTTATGCTAGGATTTTTGGCTAAGCTAGCATCTTTTTAGCACAGAAAAACTGGAGACACAAGACAAGACAAGACAAGACAAGACAAGACATAAGAGAAGACAAGACAGACAAGATAAAACATGATAAGAGAAGACAAGACAAGACAAGACGAGATAAGACAAGATAAGACATGATAAGATAAGACAAGACAAGACAAGACAAGACAAGACAGACAAGATAAAACATGATAAGAGAAGACAAGACAAGACAAGACGAGACAAGACGAGATCAGACATGATAAGACAAGACAAGACAAGACAAGACAAGACAAGACAAGACAAGATACGACATGATAAGAGGAGACAAGACAAGACAAGACAAGACAAGATATAAGAGAAGACAAGACAAGATAAAACATAATAAGAGAAGACAAGGCAAGACAAGATGAGATAAGACAAGATAAGACTTGATAAGACAAGACAAGACAAGACTAGATACGACATGATAAGAGAAGACAAAACAAGACAAGATAAGACAAAATAAGACAAGACAAGACAAGATAAGATAAGACATAAGAGAAGACAAGACAAGACAAGACAAGACATAAGAGAAGACAAGACAAGACAAGACAAGACATAAGAGAAGACAAGACAAAACAAGACAAGACAAGACGCCTTTATTGTCATTGCACAGTGTGCAACAAAACTGAGCAGCAATCCAACCACACTTTAAACACAAAATAATTAAACATATGGCTAAAATATATGAGGTGCAAAATTGAGAGAGAGACAGAAAGAAACAAAAATAAAATAAAAAATAAAACAATAATGTACATATATACACATTGTCTAAAAATAGTTAAATATAATAAATGACTGTAAAAACTGTATATTCCAAACAGACAATAGACAGGTGAGGTAGCAGTTAGTTATTGCATCTTTGAATAGCTTATAGAGATAAAATTATTGCACATCAAGAGTTTTTTTTAATGAACTTTAATGAACGTACAGATACATGCAAAAGCTTTGGCACCCAAACTAGCTATTTTAGATCAATATAATATAATAGATCATATAGTTGGCACAATATTCTTTTCATTAACTGCTGCTCATGTGTTCCTGCCCAACGTGGGCAGTGTTTAAGTCGGAACGGAACTGAGGGTTTTCATTTAGGTGTTTAAAACAGCGGAGAGAGTGGAGGTATAAGGGTCACAGGAAGCAAATGTCAATATGAGATCAAAGCCAAACCTCAGACATTGTAAGCCATTGCTTAGTTCTTTGGCAGTTAGAATTCAGCAGCGGTGTTTTATTGCTGTTCTGTTTATTGTTATTTCTGACTGGCAAATTCTTTAAACTGTAGTGAATGTACAGATGTATACAAAAGACACATACATTTTTTAACTTTGACAGATAAATTTGATATTTTTATTATTATTATATATATAATATATATATATTATATATATATTATATATATATATATATATATATATATTATGATAATTTTTTATTATGTTATATTTTTCAGATTTTGTAAAGAGGTAAATGAAACCTCTCCAGCAAACCATTAAAATTTTATGTTGACATATATATTTAATATACATATATATATATATATATATATATATATATATATATATATATATATATATAATATTTAAGCTAATATTTGCCAACATAAAATTTAAATGGTTACATTTACCTCTTGCCATACATATTAGCTTAAATATTTTATGTATGTTACATATATATTACCTCTTATATATATATATATATATATTTTTTTTTTTTTTTTTTTTTTTAAGCATAATAGAGTTTTGGTTATTGGGTTATATTAGATTTACTTTGGCTATTGGGTCCAAAGTGTTCAATATTCACATAATCATTCCAAAAGATGCTGTTCACCAAACTTCAGACATTCTACTTTGTGATGATTTATTGAAATTGACTTCTGTGTACCTATTAATTCATTCCTTCACTGATCTCCTAACCATGTGCCTCTTGATAAAAGTTTTGGTGCCTTCAGACTTGGGGGTTTAGCAGCACGGTTCCTACTGTTCTCTCTGAGAGCCTGTAATGGCTCTCCCTCCCCAGCGTCCCTACTGGTGTTCTTCAGGGATCTGTTCTCGGTCCACTTCGGTTCTTCTTCGGCATTAAATCACAGGATCAGTGATGAAGTTGTCTTTATCTCTTCTGGAACTTCATAACCCACCACCTGAAAACTGACCATCCCTATCCTCAGTGCTGGTGTTCCCCAGGGATCGGTTCTTGGTCCACTTCTGTTCTCTTTATGCATTTAATCATAGGATCAGTGATAAGGTTGCTTTTATCTCCCATTACCTGAAAACCCACCTACCTTCCAGCAAAGACCATCCCAAACCTGGACTCCTATTGGCCACTAAAGCCTCAGAGTTAACTCACATAGCATTTTCCACAAGGCCCTATTTGGCACTTCCTTCCCGAATTGCAAGAAAGAGTAAAAAGGAATATTAAATGAAACCTTTGGAATTCCCTAGAATTATATTAATCACTAATTAAATATGATCTGATCTTTATCAAAGTGACCATTCTGGACAAACACAATCTAACCAACCTTCGCCAAACATTCCCAGTAGCTGCAAATAGGATTTGTACAATGCTGAGAAGGAATTTTGAACCACGCCTTCCTGCAGACGTGTGTTTCTGGCATGCCTTGCTTACGCAGCCCTCGTTAGGCCACGCTACAGCATCTCAGTAGGGTTACGATCAGGACTCTGACTTTGACTCTTGGAGCAAAGCGTCTCCAGACCATGACACTCCCTCCACCATGCTTTACAGATGGGATGCGGGGTTCTGGTGTTGGTGTACAGTGGCCTTTTACCTTTTACCTCCACATATAAAATGTACTGAAAGGGTCTATGTTTGCATCGTTGGCCTATAGCCTAGAACGTTTTCTACGAAAGCATTGTGGAACTTCCAGGTGGTGTTGGGAAGCCTGAGACGGGCCGCAGTGTTTGATTGGATATCAGTGTTTTCCTTCGTAGTGTTCTTCAATGAGCACCATTACTGTTCAGTGGATTTCTAGTAGTGGGCATGTGAACAAAGGGTTTCTGGAGTTTGGGGAACCTTCCACAGAACTGGGGTTCTTAGGTTGTCAGGGTCCATCTGTCAATCTCTCAGGATTGCTTGTGGTGCTGTTGGAGCGATCCTAACAGGACGTCCACTTATAGGGGGAGTAGCAATGGTCCAGGATGTTCTTCATTTGAGCCAACTTGCTGTTGGATGTGAGGGCAAGTGTCCAGCATCAGTCCTGCGGAACATCTGGCGGGATTGCATGTGGTGATGTTGGGGTGACCCTAACAGGACGTCCACTCTTAGGGGGAGTAGCAATGGTCCAGGATGTTTTCCATTTGAGCCAACTTGCTGTTGGATGTGAGGGCAAGTGTGCAGCATCAGTCCTGCAGAACATCTGGCGGGATTGCATGTGGTGATGTTGGGGTGATCCTAACACAACGTCCACTCTTAGGGGGAGTAGCAACGGTCCTGGATGTTCTCCATTTGAGCCAACTTGCTGTTGGATGTGAGGGCAAGTGTGCAGCATCAGTCCTGCAGAACATCTGGCGGGATTGCATGTGGTGCTGTTGGAGTGACCCTAACAGGACGTCCACTCTTAGAGAGAGTTGCAACGGTCCTGGATGTTCTCCATTTGAGCCAACTTGCTGTTGGATGTGAGGGCAAGGGTGCAGCATCATTCCTGCGGAACATCTGGCGGGATTGCATGTGGTGATGTTGGGGTGACCCTAACAGGACGTCCACTCTTAGGGGGAGTAGCAATGGTCCAGGATGTTCTCCATTTGCCGACAGTTTGTCTAACCTCAGACTGACGAACACCCAGGTCTTTGGCAGTGCTTCTGAAGCCTTCTGCATCTTCATGCATCTCTCAAGTCAAGGCATGGTTCACACTAACCCTTGCCTGAGAGGAACAGATTAGTCAGTAAGCGGGCTTTGATGTGCTGCCTTTGTTTCCTGGGTAAAGCACCTGTGAGACCCACACTTCCCATCATATCTCCTAAACTGAGCCACCTTTAGCCAGTTAGCTCTTGGAGAAACCATTAACACCTACTGATTCTAGTCCAGTCTACACAGTGGACGTTACTCAGTGTGCTCAATACGAGACATGAAAAGTACAACGGTTGTTGTTTGTTATTCGTGTAGGCTGTTCGGGTAGGTTGTGGCTTAGATAACAATCAGACCATGTTGTAATAGCAGTCAAATCAGAAATCCAGCTAATTCTGAACGGTTCATTTTTTAATCTTTTTGCAACTGTACAGTGAAAAAGCCTGCTCCTTCCACTTGTTCTAAGTTGGTTCTACCCTTCAGTATAATTAGACACATAAGGAACTTCTGTAAATGAGGTAAAGGGGCAGCAGCTACCACACTCTCCCACAGTCCCACATTCACTCTCAGCTCCGGATATGATGTTACGTGGTGGTCAAGAGGCTTGGTTGCTACCTTACCTTGTATTTTACTGTAAAGGGAACGAATGGCAGTGCATAACATTTTTAGAATGACTTTAACACTGTGACTTCCTCATGAGTCCCTCATGGCTCCATGCTTAGTGCATAGCACCCAAAAATTTGCGGGTTCTATGTACCATAGGAAATTGTGCATATGTGGCTGAATTTAAAAGCACTTTCTTAGACCTGTCATTCTGTTTGGATGTTTGGCAACCAGAATCACCATGTTAAGGTCTCGGAGGCGTACTACATGCACTGTAAAATTAACTGTAATGTTTTTTAATTCACTGTAAAAATTCATTTTAACTACTCACCCAGAAACAGAGGAGATATTATTGTCTTGTTTTTGTTTTTTTTTTGTTTTTTTGGGGGGGGGGCTATAACAACAAAGTAAGCAATCAATTAGCTTAGCATAGATAACTTGTGTACACAGAAACAATCAGACCATTTGGTAACATTTTTTGGAAATCGTATTTAACCTTTATTAGACTTCTTGTTGTTGTATAAATCTCCATAATTCTGTTGACCTCTGAATCTATAATATGGTGAGAAAATCTGGAGTGGAGGGATTTATTTGCTCCTTGTTTCTTCTGTGAATGAGAACAGTAAAGGGAATTCTTTTTAATGACCTCTATTGGAATTTTTTGAGCCTAACATTCCTCTACCGATTGGTAGAGATGGCACAAACATAGTGCCTCAAAATGTGCTCTACCAAAAAGTTCAGAAGAACATTAAGGGGTAGTGGTACAGCTATTGTAAGTTGTTCTAACCAATGCTCGTTTGGTATAGTATACTTACACTTAAGTTTCATTATCTCAAAACAGTATGTATCCAGTAAGTTCCTTTAAATATACTATTTTAAGTAGATTTATTGAAACAGTGTGATTTTAACTCATAATCTCATCAAACACATCAGACACAAAAACAGTTTTTACCCCAGAGCCATACGAGAACTGAACACTTCCAATCACACACTGAGAACACTGGGCTCAGTAGAAGTGACTGAACACTACCTGAACACTTCACTGGCACCAACTCCAATAGAGCACTGTTCACTGTTCCAGTGTTCCATTCCACCTCCGTTCTGTTTATTATTCACTGCACTATTTGTTCTCGAGTGTGCAATATATATTCTTCTATAAAAAAAAAAAACAAAGCAAAAAAACAAAACAACATTAATTGTTGATGTGCAGTAATTATATAACACTATAAGCTATCCAGGGAATGTGTAATAACTAACTGCTGCCTCACCTGTCTATTGTCTTTTGACTGTTTATTGTCTGTTTTAGAATTTACAGTTTTATTGTCATTTCTTATATTTTTTTTTTAAATATATATCGTACGATCTATTTTATTAGGCAATTGCCTATATGTCTCATCTTATTTTTGTTGTATGCCTTTTCTTTTGCCAGCTTCTTGACTTTCGTTTAGCTCTTGTTTGTCGGCGGGAAAATGGTGCTTGTTGGGCGTAAAGCGCGAGTCGTTGCTCTTGCGCTCTTTTGTTTTTTTCTATCTCCGAAAAATGTCCTCCCCTACGTGATATCTATTTCC
>JAMWET010001821.1:0-62500 GCA_024036415.1 Prochilodus magdalenae
CTGGCCAAATTTCACCCACCCTGTTATCTAAAAGCGAACGGATGCCCCATGATTATGGGGGAGCAAAACCAGAACCTCTTCACCAAATATCATGCTTCCCTGGCGTTTGCTCTCCTGCTGTGAAAAGTGCAGTCATACTGAACATCCATTTCCTGTCACACTCAACTCATTCTGTTCCCATTTTTGTGTTTATTTTCGACAGCACTCAAACACTTACTGCTGATGCTTGTAGTGCCTATAGGCTCTCAATAAATGTTCGAAATTGAACAAAATGGTGTGTTAATGAACAACACATACTTTGTGCTGCCATTATCGGAATGTATTTACTATCAGGCCACCATGCTTGCCCTCAGTGGAGGTCTAGGAGCCAGAGACCTCCTTCCCCTCACATTTTCTCACAATTCCTCTTTTACTGTAACAATACTTGTAGAGGTTTAGTGCACCTGGGCCTGTAGATCCTGCATACTTGTAGGTTGCCGAAGCTGATGTCCCAGCTGATCCTATAAAGGCTCAGTTGACAGTAAATCTGATGATTGGTCAGGCCGATGAAGTGTCACAAACCCGTTTGTGGGCAGGCATTATCCTGCTGAAAATACCAGTTGAAAGGCAACACATGACCAGATTATGTCCTGCACATATCACTGAGCTGGTTCTGCCCCTGAGCATCACTAATAGGTGGCTGACTGTCATATGCAATGAGTCCCCAGATCATCACACCAGCGCATGGGGCAGTGTGTAGCTCCACAGCAAAGACTGAGTTAAAACACTCATCAAAAGGACTATTGTCGGATCCCAAACAGAACCTGGATTTGCAGCTAAAGGCGATATGATTTAATTCCGTATGAGTCCAGGTTTCTCATTCACAACTGCAAACAAAGACAAGGGTAAAGAGACTTATTTCCCGACCAAGTTTTCTTTTTTCCATTACATTTGTATAGACTGTGATTAAATGAACAAAGAAAAAACAGAAAAGTGTAGCTACAAAGTGTTATAAGACAGAAAGGTTGTATGTACCTATGGCCTACGACAAGACCTATGATACAGCATCACCCACAATGATAACATCACCTGTTAGGCTAAACTACAAACACATTCTTAGAAAAGGTGTTACAAGGACCAGATAGCAATGTTCTCCAACCCTGGTCCTGGAGAGCAGCTCAGGGACATGGGAGCGGGTGTGGCAAACTGTTGTTGGAACTAGGCTTGGTTGGAAGGTCGCTCTCAGGGCTATGACTGGAGACAACTACCATAGGAAAATGATGTCCAGTCTGATCTGCAAAGGGTCAATGTGACTGCAGTTATCCATTCCAATAAAGCAAGAGACCCCCAGATCCAATGTTTGACGGTTGCGACTAACAGATTAAACAGGCATCAGGTACACTCCAGATAGTTTGGAGGAATACCTAGGTAAACTTTGCAGATAGGATTGGACAGCGCTGCCATAGAAGATCCATTTGTAGATGTTTTAATGTGAAATGGTTTGAAGAGCATTCACACAAGATAATTATTGCTTCTTCTTTTAACATTTGCATCCTATGGAGGTTCTCTAAACTTGGGAAAGAGTATTCATACACACACACCTCATTTGTAGATATGGGTCTTTATGGGAACCATCCACCAAGAGGTTCATTAGGGACCCCATAATGGTTCCTACACAGTATGACATCATATAAACCATTTTTTGCGTTTTGTGCAGTCATCCTGGCTGAAAACAAAACTATTCTGAGCAAGCCAGGGGTAAAAGTCTGATAGCACCTGCTGCGTACTGTCTGCTGAAAATACATTGAAAATTCTGTCAAGCTGAAGCGCTTGAACTTTGCCAAATCATATGTTCAGAGACACAACTTCCTGAAACTTTCACTTTTGAGTGGCTTTTAGGGGAAACAGTGTTCTTGTTGGGGAAATTTGTTTTGACAGTTTTGTACAGTAAGATGTTAGAGTCGACTTCAACACCCAGTACAGAAATTACGGTCTTTGTTTCCCCTTTTTCACAGCAGATCTAAAACACCGTTTGTGTTTATTGTAGAGGGGTATTTAGAGACTTTTCACAATACATCTTTTTTATTATTATTCCTAAAGGGAATATATGGCCAAAAGTATGTGGACATCCATCCATATCTGTCCATTGTACCCATATGGGTTGTTGGACATCTGTATAGCTGTCACGGAACGGATCCACACCTGAGGTGAAGAGTCAAGTGCAGGTTTAAAAGGCAAATATTCAAAGTCCAAAAACAGTCCAGGTTTGATATCAGAAAATCCGTCCAACAATAAACAAACAAGAATGCAGCCAAAAATTGAGATACAAATGCCGAAAACCATAAATGAAGCAGGGGTAAAAAAAACCAGAAAGCGCAACACATACAAAGGAACAGTTCAGAATTGTAGGTAACACCAAACAAGACTTCACACAGAACAAAGGCCAACATGGAGGTTTTAAACATACAAAATGGCCTCTGATTGCAATCAGGTGGGAAACCCAGGGCTAAAACTCAGGTGAGGGGGCCCTCTGTGGGCAGGGAGGGGTAACAGCAGCCTGAGATGTGACAATAGCACTGGCTCTCCATTTTCACATATGACAGCTTTTCCACAAGGTTTTGGAAAGCATTTGGAATTTTTTCCATTCATCCTTAAGGTGTTCAGTGGGCTCAGGTTCTGCCCACTGAATGTCAGCCACTGGAGTTATGCCACACCTTTGTGCACAAGAGCCCAGTCATGCTGGAACAGAAAGGGCCTTCACCAAACTCTTGCCACAATGCTGGAAGCATGTAGCTCTAGTTTAAACCTTACCCTGTATTGGCGCTAAGGGTCTGAGCTTAAATCTCGTCAAACAGCTACTGACTATTGTCCCGCCTCCACCAAACTTTGTTGACACTAGGCATTCCAGTACGTAGCACTGACCTGACATCCACCAAACACAGCTTTGTCCGTTAGATTGCCCCAGATAGTGAGACGTGATCACTCCAGAGAACACATTTCAGAGTTGCAGAGTCCAGTGGTGACATCCTTTTGATGTTAGGCATGTCCGCAGCTGCTTGGCTATGAAAACTTGTTTAATGAAGCTCCCGATGCACAGAGCTTGTACTGATGTTGCTTCTAGAGGCAGTCTGAAACTCTATAGGGAGTGATGCAACAAAGTATAGGCTAGGTGATTTTTATGCGCTACACACTTCAGCACTCAGCACCCCGCTCTGTGAGTTTGCATGGTTGAATGCTTCACGAATGAGCTGTTGCTGCTTCTTGAAGCTTCTATTTCACAGCAATATCGCCTAATAATTAGGAGCAATGCCCAAAACGCTACTCTTGCAACAAAATCTCATATGTCCAAAATATTTTTTCACAGGAGAAGCATAAAACATACTTTACTATATGTACTACATACATACTTTCATATCACACATACATACATATTATATATATTATACACGGTGTTTCAACCTGAAACTCATACACATCATATGTGTGTAGGCCTCCTTCACAATACAGTCGTCATTTGGGCAGCCAGATCCTGTTGCGCCAGCAAGACCACTCTTTGCTTCCACCAACATGTGTCCATTCTTGGTTGAACTCGTGCTCTTGATATCACAAAGTCACCCAGATGCACCACAATGTCCTCTTTTGTAACTTGGTGTGCATTGCAATATTTTGAGCAGAACTGTGCTCTTACCTGCTAACTGAACCTTCACACTCTGCTCTTACTGGTGCAATGTGCAATAATGAAGATTGGGCACCAGGCTGGTCCAATTTAGACATGAGACCTCCCACACTAAAATGACACAGTATATCGTCGCTGTCTAATGAAAAACATGTATATCCATTCATTTGAAAACAGCCGCTGCCGTTTACACTGTGTGAGAACTGCATAATTAATGGACCAACAGAAGTGGCCCAAAAGGGCTTGGAAAGACGTCTGGTTCCATTGACTAACATTAAAATTAAATGAGGTTTTTGGCCTCTCGTGTAAAGTTGCCGTTTTGGAGATACTTGTTTTTCTTTGGACACCGACGATATATACCTTACTTTTAATGTAAGGCAATATAACCAGACGTTTATCTAAATGATTTAGGTTGTTTCTTCTGGTCCAATTAGCATACCATTTTCTAACAATGTAAAGAGTAACAGGCATTTCCAAATCAAGTAAGAAAACAGGTTTTGCATAGGATCATAGGATGCGCTGCCTGTTAAATAAGGGGGAGCATGTGTGTCCGTCCCTCATTGCTCAACAAAGCACCACAAGTTTTTTACATATAGAGAAGGAACAGTGTCCTAGTTAATCTGATAACACTGTCACACGGAAGCTATTTTATTTGTTTATGTACATGAAAAAAAAACAGGCAAGTCAGTTTCCATTATGCTGGGGGATTAGCCACTTGTGGACCTGTGGAGAGATACTCACACATCTAATATTGCATACAATTTAAGTAGCCAAATATATTACGAATTTTTCCGTGCAATTTTGGATCATTTATTTTCATCAATTTATCCTACAATTACACATCATGTACATCATGTACTGAACAGCTATTATGTCAAATCATGTCAAAAACTGAAAACTGAAAAAAGATAAAGATGGAGATACCAGGTTAATGAAGAAACAGTGGCAAAAAAAGAAAACTCAGGGCAGTAACATGACTATATTTGTGTTTTAGACAATGTGATTGCTTCTTCCTGTTGCCACCTTTAAAACGAAACAAGGAACTGTATCTTTCTCTGAATGACGTTTATAGCGTTTACAGTATATAAAAACTACATGTTTTTTAAGCAAGGGTGAATTTGAAAAGTGATAAGCTCACTGAACAAACATGAGTCACCTGTGACAGAAACGTACCTAAGGGTGTAATACCTCCATGAGTACAAATAACACCTACCTTTATATTTAGCATGGACTGGACAGGGTTCTAGGTTTAGGCCACATCAATGTTCAGCCACTCTTAAATAAAACCATTGCTCTCTTGGGCCAGATTTGATGGATGCCTTCCCTGAGAAGAATTTCCTGTAGACTGGGATTTTAGCCACTTCTGGTAGACCCGTATGACCATACGCTTCCATACACCTGCAGATTCAGCTACTTCCTTTACACAAACGCAATCACTTCTTTTAGCCAAGCATTAACATCTGCTCTGGAGCCATTTTCCACATATCATACAAGACATTCGCTGCACTATACCACCTCCTCTCAATCTATGAAAATCGTCACTCATATAGCCCCACCATCCTCATATGGCGCCATCTGCAGGAGTCTGGATTTACTCCCACTTTAAAGCTGGTGAGCTTACAAACGAACAATAGACAAGTCAATTTCTATTCCTCTAGTGGAAAAGCCACTTGTGACCTGCAGAAAGAGGTTAAGAAATGAAAAGAAAGGAACAACAACAGAAAAACAGGATTATGTACAAGTTAGCGAGCATTTTAACACACTTTTGACATTTCCTGTTCAGTGAGCTCAAACTCAATGAACACAATAACAAAACAGGTGCACCAGCGGTGGTGGCAGTGAAATTCTGTTCGGCCCATGAGGGCAGATTTGTGTGGAATAGACCTGTTTGCACTTCAGTCACTCTGGGCAGAACTGGGTTCTTTTCTGACCTACAGACTGCTCCCCTGAAAGTCACACTGATAACAATGCTTTAGCCCGCAGCTTGTGAGGCACTTTAGGCCTTCACCTCAGCGACTCCCACAAACACTCTTTCCCAGACATTTCTACTGGGGGAAATACAGCTCCATCCATTTAATTACAGTCCTCAAAGGGCCAGCGTTGATCCTGTGAGCTAGCCTCTCTCATGAATTAATGATGGCTCTCCCTTCCCTTGTTATGTAGGCTGCATCGGGGGAATTGCTGTTCTGAGTCAATTTGGGACTTCTATTGTGAACCGGGGGTGAGCGTGTTTACAGCTTTAGCTGGTTGTGCTTCTTGGCGAGCAAACGTTTGCTGTGGCCAACCGATGGCACCTTGTCAGACTTGCCTCGTGACATTGCTTGATGGATTTTTCTTGACTGTGTGACCTGCCATCAGACATGCTTTTCCACATCAATGAATATTGTTTAAAATGCTGTTTGTGTACCACAGAACACCTCTGTTAGACTCAAAGAAGCCATTAAAACTTTTTTTTTTCTATTTTAAGGAGGAATACATTGATGCAGCTGTGAGATGCAGCCAAGGCATAACACTTCATATGAAAGCAGCTATGCCTTGAAATATAGATTTTTGGCTTGATGGGTTCTCAGTATGATATTGGAAAATCCAGGCAATCCTCCTCCTGTAAAGCCAATATTCTTGCGGGTTTGGTCCTACCACTGACAATGCTCCGTATTTCAAAAAGGGGCTACATAGATCTATTCACATTCTGCATAATTAAATCATTAGGGTGTATAGAAATGTAGTCAGAGGGTTTGAAATGCTCTTTTCTAGTGAAATGTGTTCACAGGATTGTTTCCAATGGTGGTGATATTAACCAGATGTCTAAAAGCTCCCTCACAAAAAATATATTGTGGCCTGAGGCCTGCGATATTCTTGTGCGAAGCTTTTGATAAAGGTTTGACCTATTTAGCCTAGGATCATAGCAGAGAGGCACATGCAGGGTGTTGTAAGGTGAAACAAAAGAAAACTTTTACTACTATGCGAAGTTTTATTACCATGTAAGCATTATCAGCATTACATCTTACTGCTGTTAGAACAAAACCTTGTATCTCCAAAATGAACTTTACAGGAGAGGGAAAAAGCATGCTAGCTAAAATGACCTATTATGCAGGTAGTCATAGAAACAAGTCATTTCTTTTTATCTATTCATCATAAAATTGCACACAATGTAATTCGAACAGCTATTTTCAAATTACGTCAGAAAATGAAAAATACATAAGGAGATATAATAATATGTTTTTTTTTTTGTTACAGCCGCTATTTTAAAACTCAGGACAGTAAAAACAGGGCTGTATTTGTATTTAAGACATTGTGATCTCTGGTGCCTATCACTGCACTTAAACAGAAATCTGAATCTCTGTGTTTCTCTGAATGACTTTGTTTACATTAGATTATTAACTTATGCAGAAATTTTGAAACATGGGTGGAATTCCCCAGTGATGATTTTATAAAACGTTACTCATATCTCCTATGCACTTTGAAGTAAGCATAACATATTAATTAAATATTAATAAAGTATTAATAGATATAATTTAAGAAGCTGGAAATCAT
Organism: Prochilodus magdalenae; assembly: GCA_024036415.1. Taxonomy (NCBI): domain Eukaryota; kingdom Metazoa; phylum Chordata; class Actinopteri; order Characiformes; family Prochilodontidae; genus Prochilodus; species Prochilodus magdalenae. The sequence continues at coordinate 7,190 of JAMWET010001821.1, forward strand.
GTAGAATTGTGTAGATGCAACAGATATTATGTTTTTTATTCTACAGATATGATATACCTGTTTTATTGCACAAATGGCTTTTTAAGGACTCCATTGCAAGACTCTGGAAAATCCAGGCAGTCCTCTTAGTGCAAAACCAATATTCATGGAGCGTTTTGTGCTTCTGCTAATAATGCTCCTGAGTATTTTAATGATCTCATGCAGGATCGCCAAAAGCTCCGGCATACCTTGTCGCTGGGAGTACTAGAAGGAAGGGAATCCCTTGAATAAACAACCAAATGAAGCTTGTGCCTTTACAAGACCTTCATGAATGAACACTTCAACAGATTTTCATGAATGTTGCAAAGACGTATTTTCAGCTTGCTGGCAAGTTCAGAAGGTTATAGGACCTTACATCAAGTTGTATATACTGTGTATATATTTATATATATATGTGTGTATGTGTGTGTGTACACTGTGCTGTAAGCGATCCTAGTGGTTTGCAGAAATCCTGCTTTAGCTGAACAAAATGGTCTGAACAGGCTACCATCCTTTAACAGATCAGTAAGATATGCCAGAGCTAGGCCATTAAGAGCTTCAACTGTAACAAGCAAGACCTTGTAGTCAGTGTGAGTGTGTGTGTGCGCAAGTGTGTGTTTGTTGCGGTGTAAATATGCTGCCACAATGTGGCTGTCACATCAGTGTCCTTTGTTTTGTATTGTCTATGTGCATGTTTTGATGTTTCCCTGCAGGCTGAGGCGTCTGCCTGGACCAGAAATGCTTATTGTAGCTACAGGGGTGCTTGAAAGTTTGAACCCCATGAAATTGTACATATTTCTGAGAAATGTATCATACTTGGTAATGTATTAATTTGAAGAAAAGCCAATATTACAGATCTGGGAGTGACTGCAGTTATTTATTTCAATAAAGCAAGAGACCCCCAGATCCAACGTTTGAATTTTGTGACTAACAGATTAAACAGGCATCAGGTACACTCCAGATAGTTTGGAGGAACACCTGGGTAAACTTTGCAGATAGGATTGGACAGCGCTGCCATAGGAGATCCATTTGTAGTAAAGACCAATGTTTCAATGTGAAATGGTTTGAAGAGCATTCACACAAGATAATTATTGCTTCTTCTTTTAACCTTTGCATGATGTGGAGGTTCTCTAAACTTGATAAAGATTATTCATACACACACACCTCATTTGTAGATATGGGTCTTTATGGGAATCCTGCTTTAGCTGAACAAAATGGTCTGAACAGACTACCATCTTTTAACAGATCAGTAAGATATGCCAGAGCTAGGCCATTAAGAGCTTCAACTGTGATAATCAAGACCTTGTAGTCAGTGTGAGTATGTGTGTGCGCAAGTGTGTGTTTGTTGCGGTGTAAATATGCTGCCACAATGTATCATACTTGGTAATGCATTAATTTGAAGAAAAGCCAATATTACAGATCTGGGAGTGACAAAAGAATGTGAATCTCCAGGATTAGCCACCTCATTGTTTTTAAAGAAAAGTGATTTTTTTTAAGTCAGCTGTTTGTTAAAGGGCACCATAGCAAGAGTTGTTGATGCTCATCAGACTGGAAGGCATTACAAAACTAAAGAGTTTGGACTCTACCAAATTCACAGCTCTTTCCAGCAGTGGTTGACCAACATAGATCACACCAAGAGCAAGGTGTGTAGCAGTTTACGAGTACCGCAGTATTGTAAGTCTGCCTGGGCTGGCCATTAGAATACCATTATATTAGACAGTAGTGGACGAAGTACACAAACCATGCAGCTGAGTTAAAGTAGACATACCCAAGGTAAAATATTCCTACAGTTAAAGTAAATGTCCTCCCTTTAGACCTCCACCTGAGTAGTAGTAGAAGTAGCATGATTTATTATGGCTTTAATGTTCTATTATCATTTCTGGAACAAGACTCTTAATCAACTCACTGTAGGTGAAGAGACTTAGGTGTCACTCTCGTTCCACCAGTCTTTAATAGAAGGTCATTAATTAGTCTGACACTGATGCCTACTGTAGTTGCAACACTACAGCAACACTGTACTGTAGTTGTGTGTCTGCCTGGCCCGGCCACTACAGCAACACTATACTGTAGTTGTGTGTCTGCCTGGCCCGGCCACTAAAGCAACACTATACTGTAGTTGTGTGTCTGCCTGGCCCGGCCACTACAGCAACACTATACTGTAGTTGTGTGTCTGCCTGGCCCGGCCACTACAGCAACACTATACTGTAGTTGTGTGTCTGCCTGGCCCGGCCACTAAAGCAACACTATACTGTAGTTGTGTGTCTGCCTGGCCCGGCCACTACAGCAACACTATACTGTAGTTGTGTGTCTGCCTGGCCCGGCCACTACAGCAAAACTACACTGTAGCTGTGTGTCTGCCTGGCCCGACCACTACAGCAACACTATACTGTAGTTATGTGTCTGCCTGGCCCGGCCACTACAGCAACACTACACTGTAGTTATGTGTCTGCCTGACCCGGCCACTACAGCAACACTATACTGTAGTTGTGTGTCTTCCTGGCCCGGCCACTACAGCAACACTATACTGTAGTTGTGTGTCTGCCTGACCCGGCCACTACAGCAACACTATACTGTAGTTGTGTGTCTTCCTGGCCCGGCCACTACAGCAACACTATGCTGTAGTTGTGTGTCTGCCTGGCCCGGCCACTAAAGCAACACTATACTGTAGTTGTGTGTCTGCCTGGCCCGGCCACTACAGCAACACTATACTGTAGTTGTGTGTCTGCCTGGCCCGGCCACTACAGCAACACTACACTGTAGTTGTGTGTCTGCCTGGCCCGGCCACTACAGCAACACTACACTGTAGTTGTGTGTCTGCCTGGCCCGGCCACTAAAGCAACACTATACTGTAGTTGTGTGTCTGCCTGGCCCGGCCACTACAGCAACACTATACTGTAGTTGTGTGTCTGCCTGGCCCGGCCACTACAGCAACACTATACTGTAGTTGTGTGTCTGCCTGGCCCGGCCACTAAAGCAACACCACACTGTAGTTATGTGTCTTCCTGGCCCGGCCACTACAGCAACACTATACTGTAGTTGTGTGTCTGCCTGGCCGGGCCACTAAAGCAACACTATACTGTAGTTGTGTGTCTGCCTGGCCCGGCCACTACAGCAACACACTATACTGTAGTTGTGTGTCTGCCCGGCCCGGCCACTACAGCAACACTATACTGTAGTTGTGTGTCTGCCTGGCCCGGCCACTACAGCAACACTATACTGTAGTTGTGTGTCTGCCTGGCCCGGCCACTACAGCAACACTATACTGTAGTTGTGTGTCTGCCTGGCCCGGCCACTACAGCAACACTACACTGTAGTTGTGTGTCTGCCTGGCCCGGCCACTAAAGCAACACTATACTGTAGTTGTGTGTCTGCCTGGCCCGGCCACTACAGCAACACTATACTGTAGTTGTGTGTCTGCCTGGCCCGGCCACTACAGCAACACTATACTGTAGTTGTGTGTCTGCCTGGCCCGGCCACTACAGCAACACTATACTGTAGTTGTGTGTCTGCCTGGCCCGGCCACTACAGCACACTATACTGTAGTTGTGTGTCTGCCTGGCCGGGCCACTAAAGCAACACTATACTGTAGTTGTGTGTCTGCCTGGCCCGGCCACTACAGCAACACTACACTGTAGTTGTGTGTCTGCCTGGCCCGGCCACTACAGCAACACTATACTGTAGTTGTGTGTCTGCCTGGCCCGGCCACTAAAGCAACACTATACTGTAGTTGTGTGTCTGCCTGCCCAGCAACACTACACTGTAGTTGTGTGGTCTGCCTGGGCCCAGCCTGTAGTAGTTGTGTGTCTGCCTGGCCCGGCCACTAAAGCCACTTACTGTTAGCACTACAGCAACACTATACTGTAGTTGTGTGTCTGCCTGGCCCGGCCACTACAGCAACACTATACTGTAGTTGTGTGTCTGCCTGGCCCGGCCACTAAAGCAACACCACACTGTAGTTATGTGTCTTCCTGGCCCGGCCACTACAGCAACACTATACTGTAGTTGTGTGTCTGCCTGGCCCGGCCACTACAGCAAAACTACACTGTAGTTGTGTGTCTGCCTGGCCCGACCACTACAGCAACACTATACTGTAGTTATGTGTCTGCCTGACCCGGCCACTACAGCAACACTACACTGTAGTTATGTGTCTGCCTGACCCGGCCACTACAGCAACACTACACTGTAGTTATGTGTCTGCCTGACCCGGCCACTACAGCAACACTATACTGTAGTTGTGTGTCTGCCTGACCCGGCCACTACAGCAACACTACACTGTAGTTATGTGTCTGCCTGACCCGGCCACTACAGCAACACTATACTGTAGTTGTGTGTCTGCCTGGCCCGGCCACTACAGCAACACTATACTGTAGTTGTGTGTCTGCCTGGCCCGGCCACTACAGCAACACTATACTGTAGTTGTGTGTCTGCCTGGCCCGGCCACTACAGCAACACTATACTGTAGTTGTGTGTCTGCCTGGCCCGACCACTACAGCAACACAATGCTGTAGTCATGTGTCTACCCTTCTTAGACACTACACCCACACTATACTGGAGTTATGTGTCTGCCTGGCCCGGCCACTGGACCAACACTATATTGCATATACTGTATATACCTATATGCCTGCCTGGACTATGCTGCACTGTAGTTCTGTGTTTGAATGGTCTGCATGCAGTGAGCCTACCTATGAGTGAGCGTTCCCTGCAGCTAAGGAGCAAAATTGGTCATACTACTTAATTATTCTTTGAGTATTATAATGTTAAGGAGTAATGTAATAGTGAGCATAGGCAAATTAGAAGAACAGGAGATAATAAATCATCCTGTATGCATGCTCATACTGTTGTCAGAATCCCCAGTATGAAATTTAAGGAGTGTAATGTTTATAATATTATTTTCACTTGGGAGATCACAATGTTCTCACAAACCTCTGATGTGTTTTATTGTCTATTTGTGTCTTTTATTGGCTACAAATCAATCTTATCTCTGAAATTCTCCCCATTTACTGGGGGTCAGAAAGGATACAAATCTCTTTTCATTACCAGCTAACGGATTCTACTGTTCATTATCTTTCAGCTCATGTACAGATGCATCTATATGGGCTATTGTTGTAATTGTGCGGCACTCCTCTTTCCATTCATGACCTCTGAGGTGATAAAGGAGAAACGTTTAAATTCACAACACAAGGAGCTTTAGCTCTGATTGAAACTGGCATAAATCTGACCACGGATTTTTCATTCGGACAAAGTGTCCTCCAAGCGGCATTGTGAGTGAAAACTGGGAGCTGCACTGACATTCCATTTTCATTGACCCCTCTCCCATCATCTCACTGACTTGTTACAGTATGCTAGACAGACGATGGGGTTAGTAAACAAAACCATTACCTCTTCACATTCACACTCCAGCTCATTGTCAGCTTGTGAGCTTGGATCTGACTGTTTATTTAAGCACAAGACAGAAAGATAGGGATTGAAATGCAATCTCTTCCTGCTTTTCCATAAATAATGCTCGGAATCATGCAGGTTTTCTTCTTTGGCCTTATTTTATAAAGGCCTCAACATTGACAAAGCAAAAGAGCTCAACGTGATAAACAACCTTTTCCATTTTCTATAGGAAACCACACAACACAACAGACTGCATGAATGCCAATAGGACCTCTGTGATCTCCGGCAGCACATTCCATTACAATGCATAAGTAAGAGGCTTTTCTCTTTCCAAGGCTTCTGGTTTAGGCTGGATGTGTGACTGGAGATTTGATCTTTAAGGATGCTTATTTTCAGCTGTTGCTGCTGAAATGGTGATGATGTAGATTTAATGATGCAATGATAGAACAATTGAAACAAGCAGGAGGAGTAATAACAATGATGAAAAATAATAATAATAAACAGCACATTTTAAGCATATTTTTCAGCATTTTAGTAATTTGTTGAGTTAGTTAAAATGCTTATCCCATGAAGTCATATGAAAAAGGGTGAGGCACTTTATACTGTTTATGAAATGCAAAGTATTAATTTGTATGTAACAAGTCCACAAACAGCATTATTCAATCAACCTAAGTGCAGCTTAAGTACTCTGAGGAGCAATTAATTTAATTTTAATCTAAAAATGTTTTAGTAAATTTCTGAAATAATATTAGTGTTATTTTACAGCATATGTCATTTTTATATTAGTGCATAGAAGGTTAGCACCATTTGTGAGTTGGTTCTTTTCTTTAACTAAACAAGGGAATTTTATGCAGACAGGTTTATGGAGCGTTAAATTGTTTGCATGTTCATTGACTACATTTTTTTTGTAGACCCTAATAGTAATTACAAAAAATATGTGAGAAGATAAACCACAATAAAAGAAAAGAAAAATAATGCATGGAGACTATTAGGCAAATGTTGTCTACAACGTGACCAGTTTTGCTTAGCTAACAACAAAAGGAGCTACTTATATGATTATACTTATATGATTATTGGGCACAATTTGGCCATTTTCACTAAGGGGTGTACTTACTTTCATTGTCAGCGGTTTAGACATTAATGGTTGTGTGCTGAGTTATTTTGAGAGCACAGCAAATTTACATTGTTATAGAAGCTGTACACTGACTACTTTACATTGGATCAAAGTGTCACATCTTCAGTCTTTAATTATCTCATCCAAACCAATCTGTGTAGTAATAATGTAAGTTATTCAAAATCAATGTTTTAAACAAATTAAATCTTAACTTTAGAATTAAAATATAAATTTACAAATTTAACACAAACAGGATGTGCTATGCTATAGCCCTTTGTGCACTGTTACAATATGCATGATGCAAACATTAACACATGACCACTTATTTAGGCACTCCTTATATTTGCCGGATAGAAAAGATTTTAATCCCTTATTGATCCCACAATGGGGAAATTTAGTCTCTGCATTTAACCCATCCATGAAGTGAAACACCCACAAACACACACACTAGGGGGCAGTGAGCACACTTACCCGTAGCGGTGGGCAGCCCTATCCACAGTGCCCAGGGAGCAATTGGGGGTTAGGTGCCTTTGAGCAAGGTCGTTACTATCAGTTCAGGAAATGGAACCGGCAACCCTCCGGTCACAAGGCTGGTACCCTAACCTCCAGCCTACGACTGATGCAACGCCTAGCCCATTGGGCTACTCAGCCACTGACGCTGATGAAAAGCATGTTATATCAAGATACCATGTATGAAACTGAGTTTATCATTTTGTGTATTGTTACACCACCTATGCCAGAGGACAGGTCAGTTCCAGGGGACAGGCCCGGTCTGCTAATTGCTCAGGTCAGCTTGGTTGCATGCTGGAGAAGGCTTGTAGTCGAAATGCCTGGGCCACATACCACAGTGACAGACCTGTGAAACAATATAGATCTGAGCCCACCTGCAGTGTACGTCTTTCTCTTGAGCATTCGGTGTTGATCGGTTTGGTCAACACACCAGGAGAGCACTAGAGTGGAATGTTCTAAGCTCAATTTCAGGACAAATGACTCACTGAACATTAAGCCCCAGTGTTAAATAAACCCCAACAGTGTTAAATGGATTCCTGCAGGGTTCATTTGAGTCCCCTTGTGCCAGAATAGGCTCGTACGAACTGTGTGGGAGTTCACTTAATCTCTTGTGAATGCACAGTGTGTTGATTGTTTCTTAAGCAGAAATTAAAACTGGGTTCTTTTAATTTGTGGCTATTTTTACAGTTGTTCTGTTCATTTAGGAAGCTCACACGCTAAGAAGTCGGTCCGATTCATTTCAAATGTGGTTCCTGTGACAGTACGGATTTGTGAGGATTACAAAGATTCCCCTCCAGTTATTTACGGCTGTAGTTATATCAGATAACACAGCAGTCGATGAAGTGCATCCCTTGTTGAAAGAAGGTATGTCGGCTGAATTTGAAAATACGTTTTGGCACAAGGGGAATTTTAAGAGGGACACTTTCCATCAGTCGAGCATGGCTCTGCGTTGAGTACGGCAGTGTGCAGGAGAGGATGGAGGATTAATTAGAAATGCCATCTCTAATGTCTCCACAGCATTTTCATAATTATTCACTTGCATATTTGTCAGAGCTCATTCTCACTCAGCAGCGTTAGCTCAGTTTAGACATCTACAGGGGAGCTCCGCTGAATAAAGGAGCTGAGGGATTCTCCATCTCTTTCACAGCACATTTCACAGTATCAGGACTGCCTTAGGGCATGATATTGAAAATGGCAGACAAGTAAAGCTCTTATGGAGCAGTGAGAGCGAACCTGAGTCTAAAACAGAGTGTGTTTGACTTGGTGTGAAATGTGATGACTTTCCCTTGGCTCGTTCAAGTTCCAGAGTCTTTCGGGCTTCGGGGCAGATTTCTCCGTGCCTTGTTGACTGTCCTTTGAGTTCAATGGAGTGATCATCTTTCTTCACAGTTATGTGATGTTTTAGCCCAGCCAGCAGGGTGTAAATTCTCTTGTTCCTGTTGTCAGTTTTAGTTTTGGTCACCAAGCCATGCAACAAAAGAAGCTTAAAATGCATACATCGTGTGTATCCCCGAGCCAGAAGGGATGAGAAAAAAAGGAAAAAAGAAGACAAAAAAAATAAAAAAGATCCCACATGGGACTTTTTTTATACATCAGCACTGAAGAGATATACATTAAGCAGAATTCTTCATCTGTGATCCTTTGTGTATTAAAAATAGGCGCTTTTTAAAATTAATTTTAGAAGGAGATCTCTCAACATTGCATAATCATGCTATTAGCAAATTATATCATGATACAAATATAGCAAAAAGCAGCCTTTCGGTACTGTAAATGTGGCCTACTGTGGTGACTTTCTCTCTGCTGTAACACTGATGAGTCCAACTGATGTGTATATATATCCAAATCTGGTTTCTAGCTATATAGTTATTGTATATGTAAATAACCTAAAATGTAATAAAGCATATTTTAAACTTTTGCTTTAAAATATATATCCTAAATAAGGAAATCATTGCTTCTCTTGCATTTCCTAACAGCATGCTTAAATATAATTTATTTTACATGAAGCGAATGAAGTTGGTTCATTGATATAAAATAAAGTACCTGTACAGTTTCCTCAGTTTCCACAAGATCATAGGCCAGATGCACAAATTAGCATTACACTCACTCACAGTAACAACACAGTTGTCTCTTAAAAGGCACCCTAAACCCCAATGGTCCTCTTCCAAATCTTCCCTTCGGTAGCATTAACAAGGTGTAGATGTATTGAAAGACCTCAAGATCATCTCAAGATTAAAAAATATGCATTTGGGACCTTTGTGTGCAACCTACAGGCTACGCATGCACTGTACCCAGGGAAATTAACTTGCTATAATAAGCGAGGAGAGGGAGAGTACATGTGTGATTGAGGTTTATTATAAATAGCAGGCAGAAGCTGCTTTTTGATGTTTGACTTATTATAAAATGCTGTTTTGTTTGTTTTGTTTTTTTTCTGCATGGTGAAAAAGCTTCTTTATAGAACCAAAAAAAGTTTACGATGTCAAGCTTTTAAAGGGTGAACTGTTAAGAAAACTAAAAATCATGAACCAAATCTAAAGAGCGGAAGATAAAGCAGGCAGGTGCACAGAGGGATAATCCATAATCAAGACCTAAAAACACAAAGCCAAACTCTAAAACACAGGACATACAGAAAAGCAAGACATATGGTCTGGAAGCAAGCTACAAATGCACATGATAAAAAGTGGGTGGAGCCTGTGTCAGCCAATCCAAAACTGTCGATTCTATGGGCCATGATAGTTATTAATCAACAGCACCTATTTGCTTAATTTGTTGAATCACTCCAGATTACAAGATAACTAAATCTTAATACTGTTTAAATTCATATGTCTGGCAGCTGTAATCAAACCCACCCACTCTGATTGGCTCTTGCCTATATCACAATTAATTCTTGGTAAAGCCATTAAACCATTATTAGGTCTGCATCAATGCAGTCCTCACAAAAGGCTATATGAAGTGTGCATAGAAAGCTCTTGTAAATATGCCAGTATGAGAAATGGGACACTCCGTGGCGTAGTGGTACTAGCAGGCATGCAAATAAAGGCCACAAGACCAGAAATGCTGGTGACTTGTGACAAGACTGATGTGGTAATATGTGTTGGATCCCCACCAAAGCTGGTCCATCCCTGACATCCTACATATGACAGGACCAATGCAATGCTACTGATGCAAATGTCCAAATGCTATTGTTATACTGTCGAGCTAGTTATGTAAGAATGTCATGGAAGGCCGGTTTCAGAAATACAGATTAAGCCTAAGCCTAGCCTAAAAAAACCCTGGTGATAATAAACAATTTCCTTTTATTAGGTAACTACCTAAAAAAATGTCACCTGTGACTGAAATATACCTAATAGCATGTCATACAATTCAACCTGGTATGGACTGGACAAGTTTCTGGATGGAGGCCACATCAGTGTTCAGCCACTCTTACATCAAAGAATTATGCAGTTAGGCCAGATTTGGTAGATGCCTTCCCTGGCACAGTTCTGAGAAGAATTTCCTGTAGACTGGGATCATCTCCACTGCTGGCTCGTATGACTGTATGCTTCCATACACCTGCAAATTCATGCTATGGTCCTAGGCACACCAAAATGCAATCTCTCCTTTTAGTCAATCATTAACATCTGCTATGTCAGCCATTTTCCACACACCAAACAAAACATTCACTGCACTGTACCTCCTCTTCTCAATCTATGAATCCCATCACTCACACCCCACAGGTATTTATAGCCCTATCATCCTCATGCAGCACCATCTACAGGACTCTGATGTTACTACCACTTTAAACATGCAAGGCAAGCCTTGAATAGCCTTGATATGGAATGATGCTAGCTAAATAACTGAAAGAGTAAATTAGCGCCTGCACTTTTCCGAATACAACATATTTCTTTATGTAATGACTAAAATAGTACATAGAGTCAAGAATCAACTCAAGAAATTAATAATAAAAAAGAATGTAGAAGAGTACATGTAGAGAGAAAAGTAATGTTAATAGCATTATGGTGCAGAATGACACTGGATTAAATTTATGGATCTTGTTGGTATCGCAATACGTCCCTTGGTAAAGCTAATGCATGTGAAGTAGCTGACTTGTAACACAGCAAAGTGAATTAGCATTTCTGTCAGCAGTGTTCTGAAAAATAAATGAGTCATTAAGTTGGGTGGGCTATGTATCTTTCCGATGGTAATAAAGATCAACTTGAAGAGGCATGTGAAACTTTAAGAGAGAGCTCATGGCACTCACAATATTTCGTCCCCTATACAAGGATGAATCCCAGCTTTACTTCTGGCGTCGCATTAATGCCTAATGAAGGCCATTGTCCTCATTTAATCTGCACACTGCTACCCCAGAGTGTACTAGACATTTAAAAGTGAGCTCAGCTCAAAGTGCAGTGAGACAATGAAACATTTCATCCTAATGAACTTCGTCTGCCCAGCAAGACACTTCTTCAACAGGCTATGCGAGGTTACGTCCAAGTAATGGACAGTGCATTGCCTTTGTTTTGCAGCTGAATATCCACCAATCAATTTTTTTTAAAAGTACAATATGGCTGTTGAAGTAGGATCCTGTATCTGGATTACATATGTGCTTCTTTCACCACCCAGATGGCAATAATAATGGTTCTCGGATCGATTGTAGAGTAATGATCAGGATCCTAATGAGTTTCTGGAACCTTCATAAATGTCCACTCACCCTCAAGGACTCGATAGCTAAAAATGATGCATGAAGTTTGGATGGCCATGTGTTTTAGGTAGGGCTTGTGGCACACATAAAACAAAAGAACTTTAACGGAAGCATTTTGGATTAAGGGCTTGGACTATACATTCCATATGGTGTAGTACTAGTAGTGTTACTACTGCTGAGTCATAGTAATGTGACATTTCTAACATCCTATCCAGAGTGTAGGGATTCAAATCAGTGTTCACAAACATTAACATCTGCTTTGGACTCATTTTCCACACACCAAACCAGGCATTCATTGCACTGTACCACCTCTTCTCAATTTGTGCATCCCGTCACACACCCTGCCGTTATTTATGGTCCTATCGTCCTTGTGCAGCGCCATCTGCAGGATTCTGAAGTTACTACCACCTTAAACACGCAGGCTGACAATTTTTTTATCTGGTGAACTTATAAGGTCTTGAGAATATTAGAAAGCCTCACTATATAAGCTTCCAAAATGCCTAGATATTAAGCTTTGAAGTTAGCAAGCTATTTATGTTCAGCTAATCAGAATCAGAAATACTTTATTGATCCCAGGGGGAAATTGCCGTTTTTACAGTAGCAACCGTTTAAAAAATAAACAATGATAATTTACAACAAAAGAGAAATTTTGCAATATGTACACATATATAAAGTCTTATAATACAATAAAAAAGATCAAATAAAATAACAAATAAAAAGTAAAGTGGCTGTGGCTATAATAATGAGTACAGATATACTGTTAACAGCAGTAAGTGTTCAGAATCAGAAAAATTATTGCACATTTTGAGTTGTCGCACACATAATTAAATTATTGTTTTACTGTTATTACTGTACATGTGAATGGTGTCGTGCTCTAAGGGAGGAGTTATAAAGTCTGATGGCCACAGGTAGGAATGACCTCCTGTGACGTTCTGTAGTGCATTTTGGCTGAATGAGTCTTGGACTGAATGTGCTCCTGTGTCTCATCACTGTGTGATAGAGGATGGGAGCCGTTATCCATGATGGTCTGCAGCTTAGACAGCGTCCTCCTCTCAGACACTGCCATCAGCGAGTCCAGCTCCACACCCACAACATCACTGGCTTTGCGGATCAGTTTATTAAGTCGGTTGGCGTCTGCCACCCTCAGCCTGCTGCCCCAGCATGCAACAGTGTATAGGATGGCACTCGCCACCACAGACTCATAGAAGATCCTTAGCATAGTCCTGCAGATGTTGAAGGACCTCAGACACCTCGGAAAATAGAGACGACCTTGGCCCTTCTTGTAGAGGGCGTCAGTGTTCTTAGCCCAGTCCAGTTTATTGTCAATGTGAACACCCAGGTATTTATAGTCCTCCACACTGACCCCCTTGATGGAAATCTAATGTGCTGCAGTAAAAGCCCCTGGTTGTAATGCTTCCTGTTGGCAGGTCTGCTGTTGCTTGCTGTAGCAGGTCACATCACTAAATGATCTCAATAATTATGGTTCTTATGACATTTCTATCATCTTATCCATAAAGTAGGGATTCAAATCAATGTCCACAAACATGACATCTCCTGATATCTTTAAAATGCTGTTTATAGCACCTTCTATTTATCAGGTGTGGATATCATAATCAAAGTCACAGTTTCACTACTTTATTCTTGTGAACCACAATAACCTGGTGACTAGCATGCCTGTGGGCATATGATGATAGGAACCCATCTCTGACCAATGAGTAGTCAAAAATTCAGGGATTTTATTATTTTTTTTACTGACTTAAATCCTTGACCAGAGGTGGCACCAAAAATAGTATGACGTGTACCTCATGGAAAAACGTGTACAGTGAGTCGAGTTGAGTTGAGCTGGTACAATATGGTGGAAAAGCAACATAACTGCACATTATGCATCAACCTAATAATAAGGAAGGTAACAGAGAAGTCACTTAAAAAGAAATGCAGGAACAACAGTTACACAGAGGGTAATAAACAATTAACTAGAAACACCTCTGCTAAAGTAGAAGCACAGACATGTACATCTGAAATTTGAACTCAAGCATACTATATATGAAGCAGAACTGGGAAAATATACTGTGGCCAGATGAAACAAAAATAGAACTACTTATCAATAACTCAGCTCGTTATGTCAAGGGAAAGAAAGGTAGCACTTACGATCCCATTCCATGATATTCCCACTTTTGTTCTTCATCCATAGAAAGTATGAAGGGAGCATTACAAAATTGGGTATTGCATCTTTGTAGGAAGCATGAATGAAGTGATGTACCAGAACATATTAGAGTCAATTTAAATTTGCTCGCCAGTAGGTGGGCAATAAGGCTTGTGCTATGAGATGACATCACCTTCTACCAAAAAAAATGGTATTTCAGGCAGCTGAGAGAAGTGATATCTGGGGAAGTGAGTTGCTCCCTTTATCCACTTGGGCTTAATAACTTTGGAGACCATTTACATGCACAAAAAGCTATAGGACACTCTAAAGGGCCGGGGGAAAACTGGAAAAGCATAATAGGTCCGCTCTAATCTTTTTGGTCAAAATACTAGATTCAGGGAAAAGGCTTTAATGGGACATTAATCCCGAACATCGAGACTGGTTTCTACTCTAGACTGGTTTGTGAAAGAACATGAAAGTGTTTGCTAGTTTGCTTGGCCTCTGTCTTTTAACTTGCCTTTTTGCAGGATTTGCATAGGGACCCTTAAAACCTTGGGGGATTGAAGCAGATTTGCCAGGAGGAACCACAATGCTACAGAAAGCTAATTACTTCTTACTGCCTACAGTATGTCTCAAAACTGTAACAAGAGCTTTGCAACAAGGTACTGTTATTCATTTGTGAGTTCTTTTTCATATATTTACATATATAGTATATATATGTGTGTGTGTGTGTGTGTGTGTGTGTGTGTATATATATATATATATATATATATATATATATATATATATATATATATATGATTATATCATTTTTTTCATACAAGCCGAAGCAAATTGTCGGAATATTTGTTTTTTTTTGTGCTGTAGTACTTTTTGAGTTATTACTGTAAAATAGAAGAATACATGATAATGGAGGACACTTGTGGAAAAGAGAAAGTGGAAATATTGGCACCTGAAAGCAGCAGAACAAGAACCTGAGTTGAATCCTTTTAAAGGCAGGTGGTAGCCTGCAGCTGGCCAGATTGATGAATGAATGAGAGACGTATCATTAGAAGCTTCCTGGCAGAACTTACACTAAAGCTTTCATTTCTGTAATACTGTTTCATATCAATTGTATGCCTTTAATAACTTTTTCATTTAATTTTAAAATTGAAATCAAACAGTTTCCTAAAAGCAGGAAGTTAATGACTCTGCTGAAAATGTTTTAGAGTATTTGCAAGTTTTTTCTGCATTTCATTTCAGATCTGTCTTAAGCAGAGTACTCTACAGGGGTATGCACAATACGCTGCTAGACAGAACAAACAGCACTGACCATGGAGGCATAAGGCTGCAGTTCATCATCATAATGAAGGCATGAATTGGCCATTCTTATTCTCTTATGAGGAACTGAAGTGTCAAACAGAGATGTGTCATAATCACTCACGTTGCTCAAACGGGGGGACAGCCCATTCAACAACTCTCTGATAGCACTCCACCACCCATTCAGCTGTACTCTCTGACAACACCGGTCTGACAGGAGCATGATTACACAAGCGCAGACGTATTTTCACACATATCAGATTTTCTCAACCCAATGAATAACAAAATTGCAAGAGGAAGAATTTTGTCCTGCCTTTGTTTATTTAGATGTGGTTGTTTTCCTGAGGACATGAGCGGAACAAGCTAGGAGAAAGATGAACATGATCAAATTTACTTTCATTGGAGGATACTGGTAGGCTTTATAATTGTGTGTGCTCTGTCTTGTTGGACGTGGATTGCTCATGCTTGAAGTTTGAAACGCCTTATTGACAAGGTCATCAGTAATCCTGTAGTCCATCACTTATTCATTTTCTTGCATATATTGCTTTTTAATAGTGAATATGGTACATAATGAAGAGTCATGGCCAGTAATGGGTTTCAGCCCACACCCCTCTCAGATTTGTTGGTGTATAACTTCTTAATTAACTTGGGCTTTGTCTACAACAACAAAATAATTATGAACTAAGAGTGAACTGAACTGTGTATTCCTCTTAACCCTTTAGTCATCCATCTCTCTTAGCCCTGACAGTGAAAACTGTTCCACCTGAAAAGTGCTCCAGCAACCAAAATACATAGCAATGATAGCTGCAATAATATCATTTGTCTTAATTAGAGAGGAAGCGTGGGACTAATATGTATTTACCAGTCTATGCATCACAGTTGTTGTTGTTTGCTTGTTTTTTCCCCTGTCAGTAGTGTCAACATTGCCTGGATGTTAGAAATTGAAAATATGTTTATTCATGACTATTGGGGGGTGGGGGGGTCTTTGATCAATATTTTCTTCGTAGATAGTGTTGGTCAAGTAATGCGGATGTGTGGTTTGGTTTTAAGCCTTTTTTTTCACAACATATTCTTAACATCACACTAAACTCTTTGATTTTTTTGGTTGCATGACCCCAAGCTTGTTCATAGACGCCAGGTGCACAGTCCCCAGCAGTCATTCCTGACCTAAATAAGAGAAATTAGAAAATAAGAAAAAGTTGACCTTGAAATGTTTTAGTCCTGTGAGCCCAAGGTAAAGCTTTTCCTGTACAATATATACTCTTAATTTGAAATATTGACCCACAAAATCTTGTCTAGCAGGAATGGAAAGGATATCTCCACAGAAACTTAACAATGTCCACACTCAAAAACCTGAATTAACCATCATAACCTGAGAATTAGTTTTAGATTAACAACAAAAAGACCCTTATATATTAGAAATATACTGATGTGAGGACAACATGTATAATGTTATGCAGGACGAGAGGACAGGTTGCAACTTTAATAAACCAAAAATAAAACAAAACCAAAAAGACTAAACAACTGAACAGGGCTACAAAACAACAGGCATGGAGAAACCTACATGGAGACTAAATCAACCCACAAAGAGACAAAGGACCAGCAGGGAGACAAAACACCCAACAAAAACAAAGGGCACGACATGGGGTATAAAACAACTAGGGCTGATGAGAGACACCTGGGAAGGGGCGGAGCTAGAAACAAGGGACCTGACCAGAGGGCGGAGACAGGAAGAGCACATGACCGAAACAAACAGGAACACATGGAACACATGGAGTGACAGACAGCACTTAGACATGACAGGACACGGCAGGGTGTGACATATAACATCAAGATAGACAGAACAGCCAGTTATAATAACCTTTATATCACTTGCCATGGTGACTTTTCTAAACATCTATGTAAATAGTACTGGATTTTGCACTGCTGTTCAGATGCTAACTGCATTTCATTGACTCTGTACCTGTACTTCATATAATGACAATAAAGCTAAATCTAATCTGATCTAATTATTGACTGAATCAGTCAAACTATGTTGCCCTCACTTATCTTGCCATACAATCCTATTCTCTAGATAAGTTACTACGAGATTGTACTGTAGTGCATAATGTATTAGCAGTCTCATTTGAGTACACAGTAGCTGAACAATTATATCACCATTCAACTTTGCCTACAAAAAATATTTTTAAAAAGTTCAATTTGTTTTAGCTTAAAACTTTTCTAAATTAACTAAAATAATCCAGAGAATGTGCAGAAATAGCATGCTTTGACGATATGTCAAAGGCCGCCATGTATCTTGGAGAGATATCTATTAAAGTTGGAATGCTAACCAGCTAGCCTGTCCCGTGTTGTAATCTAAAGAGGCAACAGTGAGTGCTGTAGCATTATGTAGCAGAGTCTATTATTCCAAAGTCTTGTTCTAACCTCTAATGTCAGTCATGTTGGAGGTCCTGTCATATATATATATATATATATATATATATATATATATATATATATGTATATATGTATATGAAAACTGAAGATGCTTCTACCAAGTAAAGCGATGAAGTCTGATGCTGAACTTTCTTCTAGATGGGTAAGTAAATAGCTGTTGTTGCTAACACTGAGGAGACGGAACTGGGCTTTTCCTTGTTTCTTACAATAGGAGTGGACACACAACTTTCTGAGGATATTTGGGACCCATATTGTTGCTTCACCTTACAAATCGCTCTATTAAGCATTATGTGTGCTGGTTATGATAACTGTATATGTACCATAACATTCTCTCCCTTTCATCTTTTTCAGACGCATGCTTGAAGGGCCCTGGTCTTGATGCCAGGTACACCACTACAAAAATATTCATATGAAATGCAGATTAAATAGTTTGATCAGTAGACAAAAGCTGAACGAGTCTTTCGCCTCAAAACAAAATTTCAGCTACAATAATAAGCCATGGTGATTACACAGGTTACACAGGTTTTTTTTCCAGCATATCTTTTGTCCTTTTGATTATGACATGCCCACACAATGTCAAGGGCAGCTGGTATTTGCAAATCAAGTGCTGTTTTTTTGAAAACTTAGTAGTTTTCTACTAATTTTTGTGGAATAAATGTGCTCTCTTTACACCAAAAGCTGTCCTAATTACTATCGAAGGCTGTCATTTAAAGTGTTCAGGGTAGAAGTGCACAATCGCAATCAAGGAGATAATCACATGCTTCAGTTTGAGATACGCCTGTGTTGGATGACTGCAAATTTTTATGACATGGAACTGCTCACAGTACAAAATTGTGCTATTTAGTTCTTGTGCAATCATGGCACCATTAAACATGTTTCTCTAACACACCATGCAGTGAAAAAAGTCTCTCTCCCTCCCTCTCTGTCTCTCTCTGTCTTCGGCCCTGGCTCAGGCTGGTATACATGTGATTACAGTGCCACAGGTTCAGTGCCATGGACCAGTAGTTTGGGGTTTTGTTTGTATATTCAAAACAGAACAGTGAAGGAACATTTAAAGCAGCTTATGATAGAACTATAATGAACATAGCCATTTATATTAATGCATTACCATAAAGCAGTGTAAGCATTTGTGCAAAATACTGAACCATTATGGGTTTAGAATCTGAAACTAAAAATAACTGACACTTGCAAAGCAAGAGAAGTCTATAAAGGATATGGAAATACATGATCTCTGCAGTTTCCACTACACAAAATGGCAGTAAATGGATTCGGCTAAAGTCAACATCTGTAAGACAAGGAAAAACTATTTGTTTCGCAGCGCACAGCAAAACCCCCACATTTCTCCCTACAGGAAGATTTGACCAGCATGGCAACAGTGATGCCCACTGTGTAGTGTTCTTCTTCCTGTAATACTACTACTACTACTACTAATAATAATAATAATAACAATAATAATCGTAGTATAATAATAATAGTAGTAGTAGTAGTTGTAGTAGTAGGTAACTGATGGCTGAACAGTATCTACAGGGGTTGGACAATGAAACTGAAACACCTGTTTCAAACCAACGCTGTGGTAACTAACATCAAACCTATGTTTGAATGAAAAACAAAAAGAGAAAAAGAATTTCAGTGAAACTGAATCTTGATTGAAAAATAATTGAAAACCATTGCCTCGGTGGAGTTTTTACCTTTGGGGTACTTAATATCTATCATACTAAATAAAAACTTGTTCCTACATTAAACATTCTACACAACTGAAGAAAAAGATTTAACATTGAACTCTGAATATTAATGAACATTGCTGAATTATTATTGAACATGCTGTGTATGGAAGACATATCACTGTAAATATGATTTTATTTTTGATAGTAAACAGAGCATTACCAGTGTTATACATTCTGTTTACTCCTTATTTAAAGTTCAATAACATTTCAATTTGTATGTAACCTGCTTTATTTTGTAAGATAAATCATTATGTCTTTTTATAGTGGAATAATTGTGAGTTAGAGTCACCCGGCAAGTTTATCAGAATTTTGCAAAGGAGCAATGAAAACAAGTCCTGTACTGTGTGCTGTTGGAAGGTACAGTATGTTTGGAGAATCAAGAATTCAGAATTTCCTTAAAAAAGAACACCACTCCAACTGTTTAGCATGGGTGTAAATGTGTTGTAGTCAGTGGCACAAACACTTTTTCCCAGGTATTGGGAAGAGTGGGATCAGTAAAATATCAGCAAATTCTGGTAGCAAATATTACACATTGTCCAAAAAAAACAAACTTGCAGTATATGACTACTATAACAGAAAACAAGAGCTCAAAGATTCTGAGCTGGCTGCAAAACACGTTCACAAACTATGATACCCGCCAAGTACCTGTTAAGTACTGACAATACAGGATGCCTAGACTTTTACTTCAGGCTCTTTTTCTTTTCTGTTCGTTTTGAACTGTAAAGCATGGGAACAAAAAAGTAACCTTGTCTAAAATATTAAAGATATTTTTATCCAATCAGGTCATCTTATATTTACTAAGCTACTCACAGTAACAGAACCTTTAAACTTTATGTGCTGTTGTGCTACTTGCTGCATACAGCCAGCAAGCACTGAAGGCGGTTTCATATAATAAGATAAAACAACTATGTTATGTAATATCTGTTTAAATGTACTGTTTGAGGCCTGATAGATTGTTTTATGATAGGTGTAATTAGATGCTTGACAAGATTTTTGGTCTAAAACGTATATTTATATTTAGGGATGAATATGTGTCTGTAAAAATTAATATGCATTTGATGTATAGAAGCTGATAAACCTCTGAAACTGCTACTGTAAGAAGCGGCTAAAGCTGACTGTTGCATCAGCCCTCAAAGCCGAACTGTCTAATGTTGTGTTCAAATCCCACCAGTGGGAATGGAGTATCCAGGGAAATCTTACCAGCTGTACTGTAGATATGTAAGGGTTAGCACAATTACCCTAACCAATAATAGCAAATATTCATTTTTACAGAAAGGATTTCGTGGAAAATCAAGCAGGTAGATCTTTCCCAAGAGCAAGCTGACACATAAGCCCAATGCGGTGTAGCTGGTACTGCCTGGGAAAATTCTTCTGAAGACCTCAAAACAGAAAAATGGCCAAGATTCATCTTCAAGCTGTGAATCAATTAAACTCTGCATGGCTGAGTAATAGCCAAGCATTTGTGTTTGGGTAGGATAATGTACATGTCAATTCCTCAAACGCTTGTTTGCTTCTTGTAAGTCATTACAAAAGTATAGGAATTCCCAGTGTGTTACCAACAAGAACATGAAATGTGTGTTAACAAGCATACAGGTTGTTTTTTTCATGATTCAGGATTACAATTCTTCTCCCAGTGATGGCCAAAATTATATGTATTTAGATAGATAGATAGATAGATAGATAGATAGATAGATAGATAGATAGATAGATAGATAGATAGATAGATAGCTGTACAGGGGACATGTAAAGTCATAAATAAAGAGGCAACCAGAAGTCATAAACCAAATAAACAATCAGTATAAGGCAATCAACACAAGAGGGCTAATGAGAAGGAGATAAAAAAAGAGTATTAAAGACTGACCTTCATACAGTTTCCTAAAAAGTTCCTACAAAGATGCATTTAAACAAAGCCATAGTAATTCAATAATTAGAATATATATTACACAGACTCATCATAAAAAGTAATAGTTGCAGTAATACTTGTCAGATGGTAATGCTACTTAGATGATAATAAATTATAAATTTGATATGGGCAATATTGATTGAGCTACACACAGAAGTACTGTCTCTCAGTATGGCATTGGGTCGCCATGTTTGCTAGCATGCCAGATGTCTCAGCATGAAGTTGCAGTGGTTCCTAATGGTGTCCTGTGATAATACATACCATGCAGCTTGAATATTCTCACACAGTTCCTGCAGATGTTGCGGTAGGGGTGGAGGTGGAGTGACACCAGGCCTACAACAAACTGGTCATCTTACCGCTGACTATGGTGACTCCACACACAGATCCACAGCTGCCAACAGTGTGTTATGTAGTATTCGCACAACCAGTATATATGTGTGTGTGTGTATATATATATATATATATATATATATATATATATATATATATATATATATATATATATATTAGATACACAAAGAATATGCATGTGCCTTCATAAATAGCTATTAAAAATCAAATTATAGCCCAAAGCTTATCTCAAACCATTTAAAAAATATTGTCAGGCATCAGGCAGTGTATTCACATCCAATAACAGTCTGCACTAGCTTTTATAGGTGTTAAACCCTGTCTGGGTCTTATCACCACCACTGTGAACAGTTCACATCTCAACCATGAATTATGCAGAAGCTTTAAAAAAAATCAGTGGGAAACGAATGGTATCAATTTTTAGGCAACTGTGAAAGTGTCACATCAGATAGAATGAGGCTGCATGCAAGGACGAGTTTTTATTGACATCCAGTTTTACATAAAACTCACTTGCCAGGTTGAGCAAAATTTAAATCTTCATGATGAACGAAGAAAAGAAAAAACAAACAACTCAGACACAAAACTAACAGGCAAAACCCTACGAAAACTATTCCAACCATGAACTACAGGCAACGGCATTCAGGAAGTACATGCAACAGACGCATTAGCAACATAAGACAAGCAGACTGAGTAATCACAACAGCATAAAACACTGAGGGGAAACAACAAACACCTGGGAATAATAAGAGGATGGGGTTGCAAACAACATACAGGTAAGAGGACAAGGAGGCAGGGCAGGGGAGGAGGCAAGAACACAAACTACAACAACAAAAGCACATGGCTAGACACATGAGGGTAAACATGACAGGATGTTACAGACAGGCAGCATAAAATGTTCAATGTAGTTAACATACAGATGTTAGATTTATTCATAATGCAATGATGATTTTTTTAACTCACTGTTTGAACTCGCAATTCAAAAATTATAAAAGATGCACAGAAGTTCTTCTTATCTAATAATCCGCATGTGCGTTGTCGATTAAATATTAGAGTGATAACCACAAATAATTAGCAGACTAAGTTAAGCATGTTTACCCAGAGCAGTAACCTTAGCACACTTAGCCAGCTACAGGAAAGGAAAACTGCAACTGGGGGCCATCATTGTCCCAACAGTATTCCCAACTTTTCATACTTCCAGGTCGCCACACTTGCGTTTTATTTTGACACCATTTAGTGTTAGCTGGTAAACCAAACAACGGACTCAAACCCATCTCAAAAGCTTTAACACCACCCTCTTTCAGATGGCTGCCCAAATTTGTTTTGCTTCTCCAAGTCTTAATTTTTTTGATGGTGAAGATTCCCTTACTTTTTATTGTGCTAAATATTAAGGAAGAACTCATATTTGGTAAAATGGTTAGACGGCACTTGTAGTCTACCTATTTATTCTACCTAGCATGCCAGTATAATTAGTACAGTTAGTGTTTTAAATATTTTGCCTTGATTTAGGCTATCAAGACATCCTAATTATTCTTTTAATACTGGTCTCAATTTTCTGTTTCAATTTTTCATGTTCCAATTTAATTGATCTTTCATTTACATCTTGGCACTTGAGGCATTGTAATGATCACTGCTGCATCATTTAAAGTGGAACAGAAAACAAGAACCTGATGAATAAGACGCTGAACGCCAGCTACAAAATGCAACTGCTGCACCATTTGAAGTAGACTGGAAAAATAGAAGAAGAAGCTGGTGAAGAAGAACCCAACCTCAGCTGTGTAGTGTTAATGCTAGTAGTGTTTTTGATAAGTCGATTTAAGTTATCAAAACATCCTACCTGGAGTTTTATGCACAGAGCTGCTGATAAATAAGCGCTACGATGTGACAGTTCCACAAGAATTCTTCTTTTTTCTACATCTTCCGACTGGTGCTATGAACTAAACATCAGAGCATGTTTTTCCTGCTTCTTCCTCAGCACTGTCCGCATATTCTGCCTGTTTGAACGGCAGACTCTTCACCAACACACATATTGTTCTTGCAGCACAAGCAGCTGCTAATAACTGAGGACAAGCAAGCAAATCACAGCAAAGCACTTCATTTAATTTGGAAACATGAATTGCAAGACATTTATGCCCAACATGCATTAGTGACTTAATTGGTCCCATTTAAAACAGACATCATCAAATCATAAAGAAGCAGTTATGAAGTAAGGTTTATGATTTTTGCTTTGGCTGTGATACACAGACAGTGGGCAATCTTTTTTGTCATGCAAGGTAGCACAGTTTTTCTTTTCGCAAATGGTGGCTAATGCCAGAGTAGCAGAGAACTCGTATCCCAGAAGTGTGGACTAATAAATAAGCATTTGCTTATTCGGTGCACTTTAGCTGCAGCTGAAGTGTGAAACCAAAAAGAAAAAGATACCATGTCACAAAAATGCAACCTGAGGTTTGGACATACTACACACTTATATGTCTTATATCTACGTACTACATCACATGTACACACTACATGTGAAAACAGCCAACGACTGTCCCTAAAGCTCAGGAACAGCTTGAGTGCATCCATAATTTTATTAAATGGCTTTAGCACAGCAGCCTGACTGTAGTCAGGCCCAAACTGTTTTTTGCCTACCACTTTCCTATGGCAGTATCAACACCGACCTCCAAACATGTAGCAACATTAGCCTAAATCAATCAGTGTGCGAGACTGTGAGGTGCATCACTCTCATTTCACAGTACAGAAACCACATGTCCACATCATAGAAGCAATGTAATTAAATATAAACGCCAAGAGATCCTGCACCGAGTCTGTGTTTATCACAAACTGATGAAGCTTCGATGCATCTTTGGTTGGTGTTATGCCAAAGCTTTCCCAGCAAACTAACTGCTATCATCACATAGTGCACTGGTTGGTATCAGAAGATTAGTGGAGAAATCCTTGGGAATATGTCTGTCCTGTGCACTTATCTTCACAGCATGCCAAGAAAGGAGACAGCATGTCTTGATCAGTGTTCGAACGAGTGGCCAAATTTATTGGAGAAACATAGATACATGTATAGAATGCCATGGAGACTAGGACTAGGCTTAATCTCCGTCTGGGAAACCAGACCTATAAAATAGTTTGGATGGGAGATAATGTAATGCGATCGTATGCCCTACTTCAGTGTGATTAGTTTTACTTAGCGGTGTGGTGTCATCTAAGTGATTACTATCGACCTCCATGATTTCAATCTAGTATGAATCTGCCATGTCAGTGGTTTTTACAAGCCTGCTAAGTAATCATTACAGAGTGAATTACCGCTTATAGTTCACAGAACACAGAGTTCCCCCTGTAACAGTAGTCCTGCTCAAGTCCACATTTCAGTCATGTAATAACAAAACCAGGTAACACAAAACAGACATGGCTTACTATTTGCCAGCTTCTTTTACAAATTTTCTAACTCCACATTCTGGGGCCTGAGACATTACAATAACTGCTACACTATTTAAGGTGGAATGAGACAATTCAAAATAGAAGCTGTGGAATGAGAAACTGAGCATTGTAGAAGAAGGTGCCTCCCTTTATTTTCTCTTTGTGACCCAAAGATGAGACTATCAGCAGAAACAGAGCTCAATTTGACCCTTAATCCTCCAGTTCAGGACAAGAAATCCACAGCATTTCAGTGATGGCCAAATTACAAGGAGAAGGAAAATGAAATATCTCGAAAGCACCTCTTGCGAGGCAGTGTGTTTTCTGTTTGTTGTGCAGTATTTGGTAAGTTGAATGAGCCTAATGGTAGTGTATATGCCAGTTAGCCACGCTGTGTGTAGTTACTGTTGTGGAACGTGATGCTTATCATCAGCATAATGCGGATGTCTGCGTGATGATGTTTTTCATCCATGTTATTGGGGATAATGTAGGAAGATCCGCTGACACTTTATTTGAGGGGTGTCTGCATAAAACATTCATAACATCTTACATAAACACTTCATACCGTGTTCCTAAATGTTTAAGCATTGCTGCTAACACTGTTTACTCTGTTTATTCGACCTCAGTAACTGCTGTGTGTATATAGCTATCACTCACAGATCACAGCATGTTAAACCTCTCTGCACTTTATTCTGCTACCTCATGTCTGAAAATCAGTGCTGTGTCAGTGCTGCACTGTCCTGTCTGTGCACAGTGTGTAATGTCTGTTTAATTCATCATATTTATTTTATTGTTTCTAGTTTGGATTTTTGTTTGCACACTTGCACTTTATACTCTTTGTACTCTTTGGTTCCATGGTTCCTTGTTCCTGGAGGAATGTAATTTCATTCCACTGTGTACTTGTACATGGAGGAATGACAATAAAAGCCTCTTGACTTAAATCAACATTCATTAAGTGCAAATGTTTTACATGATATTAATATGGAGTACTATGTCATTTACTGAGAGACATTTTTCTCTTGCACTAAAAACCAAAATTATTTAAAGTGAAATGTCTCATTTCTGGACAGAAAAGATAAATTTACCTGGCTTTACCCCTTTGGACAGAAACTGCTTTGACACTTTAGATTTTTGTACTTTATGACTTAGATTTTTTTGTTATACCAGAGTGTTCATTCAACAGCCTATTCAGGAAAACATTATTAGGTTTATTTTGCCTGTCCAGAAATGAGGCATATCACTGAAAATAATAAGAGTTTTTAATATAATAAATGAGGACTTATGTTGAAAAATGTCTCTCAGCAAAAAGGCTCAGTCTTCCATATGAAAGGCATGTTAAACATGAATGTTGATTTAAACCTTCATAAATATGTTACAGCGTGTTTATGTAAGATGTCATAAAAATGGTATGCAGACACCCTTCAAGTAATCCAGTACAAATCAGCCAGGTAAATTACACACTAATTACATTACCAGACCTGCTCTGGTAAAACTAATCCTGTTCACACTGAAATAAATAAATAAATAAATAAATAAATAAATAAATAAATAAATAAATAAATATATATATATATATATATATATATATATATATATATATATATATATATATATATATATATTTATAATAATATATTTTGATATGACAGCAGCATTATGCTTCTAGTCTATTAATATCTAGCTGGAGTGAGGCACAGACATGCACATGTTTCAGACTCTCAGTGTGAGCCCACTGAAGCTCATGAAACTTTGCTTTAAACGTTTCCTTGTAAGCCATATGCTCCGAAAGAGCACCTAATCATAGTATGATTAAGAGATTGTGGGCTTCTGTTATAACAAGAGGCTGTTTGGCTCAACTGCTGGAATTATAGGTTTATTCTGAGGATGAAGGTACGGTGGTACGGTAGAGAACGTGTAAAAGAGTTTAAGTGTGGAGAGGCTTAAATGATTAATTGGACCTAATAAGGAGCCGTTAATGATCTCAATTTAACATAACAGTTTCCTTTTTGCAGGATTTTTTTCATTTCATTGAACAGTAATGGGCAACGCTCCAAGCACCAAAATGAGACAGGCTACATTCTTTCTTTTCTTACTAGCTGAGATATTAAAGAAATGTCCAATGCAGTGTCAAAAACTGGCTGGGTTACCAGCCTAGCTTGACCATGAGAACAGCAGATCAAACAACAAAATTCTTATTAGCGCTACATTTATTCATGTACGTATTTATTTATTTATTTGAACAGGACAAATTTGAGACTATGGAAATCAACACCATAACAGCTTGTAAGAACATACGATGGGAAACACAGGGGTTTAATTATGTTTTCTAGGGCTGGATCTTTTAAGAATGGACCAGTAATGCATTCAGCAGATGTAAAGCCCCTGAAGAAAAGACGCAAAGCTGTAGGGGCTTTGACTTAGAAGGGAAAAAAGGAGAAAACACCATCTTTGCCTAATTTAGTCTTCTTAGTATGGAGAAGCTGTGTGCTCTGCTGTAAGTCACCACCCGTACTAACAAGATCACGGTCATGCTCTGAGAAATTGCTTTCCGTAAGCCACTTTCACACTAACAGAAGACATTTTAGCGCTTCTCTTCAGCTTGCCCCATACAGAGAGTATAAAAATTAATGAAGTGACTGCCTAGCGTTCTCTCAGAGGCTAACCTTTAAGATAGATGGTTAGCAATCAATTTTTAATACCTCACTGTTGTTGACAGCAACAAATATGAAATAGCCTACAGATAAAAGCCCTGGCTTCTGTTTCTCCTAACGCTCTTGATGGCGTCCATTCTCAATAATGTCTATCATCTTGCACAAAGCCACCTCTGAAATATGACACAGTGATCTTGCATTTAGTGGTATAAAATAGGTGCTGTTCATTTGTAGAGTCTGTGAATAGCTCTCTGCACCATGACACTGGATACAAAACCAAGCACAGTACAGACTGGCTGCGGTTCTTCTTTTCTGTAAATACAGTAACCCAGTCATATAACTTGGGCTGCAGCTATTAATGACCAGGGATGGGTAGTAACTGGTAGCCCTATTGACTGAAGCTCTCGTCTTTTTAACCTGCCGCAGTGTTCTGTTTCTTAAACAGAACCCAAAAACTACTCGTCGTCACTCTTCTTATGATGACAGTGGAAAAGCTGCAGCTGTTAGCTTACAGTTCTCAAATGAGAGACCAGAACACTGAAAACTAGTGTGCACCAGGGGGCTCTAATGCCATAAAGTTTCTGGATGTAGGCCACATCAGTGTTCAGCCACTCTTGCATCAAAGATTTGCTCAGTTTGGGCGAGATTTGGTGGATGCTTTCCTGGCACAATTCTGAGGAAAGTTTCTTTATTAGGTATAGGAGGTATTTGTAGCCTCATCATCTTCATATAGCTTCACCTGCAGGTGCCTGAAGTTGCTACCCCCTTACACTTAAAGATGACTAGTTATTGTCCAGGGAGATTGTTTAGCTTGCTATGTTAGCCAGTTGTTCTAAGTGGCTGAAAGTTGCTTTCTTCAAGGGGTTTACAACTGTTGAGTAAATTACTAGTTGTTCTAAGGTAGTTAGTCACTTGTAACTAAGATGAAGACAGTTGAAGCTAGCAGACTTCGCTAGCTGAGCAGCATAAAAACAAACTAAATTTTGTCTCTGGACTATTCAAACAACGAGGAACACAGCACTGCAGCACATTAGTACAACAAAGTACAGGCTGGAACACACATCTTAACAAGCAGATTGGAAGTTAAAGAATTTAGACCTCTTTAACCCCAAATGATACCTCGCTATACATGGAAGTGATTGTAAAAGGGCCTTTAAGGTTCTGCCACTGTTCTTGCCTTTGGGATCTGAAGGAGCATTCGGGCCAGGAATGGCTATTAGATCATGTGTGTCCTCAAATTTAACAAGCAGATAGTTGAATAATTAACTATTATGATTATAATGATTAGCTTTTTCATATCCACATGTAAGTCATATTTACACTTGACTTTATATCAAGATCATCAGATCTTCTGCATTGCTTTCAGAACCACCTGAAAAGACAAAGAAACAATAAAGGAAGAAGGCATGTCCAAAACTACAAATCTTAGGAGGCAGTCTTATAGAGGTTGTTTGACTCTACAAGAATGATTGCTCTCCTAATGATAAAGCAAAGATACTTTAAATTGCTTCTGTGGTCGGTAGTCCCATGTAATCAAACCTGATATCAGCAACCACACAGAAACAGCCCTGCTATCAGCCAGGTCAGACATGCAGGTCAATAAAGCATGTACCCCACATGTACAACAGGAACACACTTGCAGTTTGTGATGCCAGTGTGTTAAACAAAACAACAAAGACATCAACAAAAAGCCACAGTGAAAACACAGTCTACTAAAATCATAATCATAAAAATGATTTCCAAAAATAGGACCAGCAGGTCTGAATGCATCAGTACATAAACAGAAATTTGGTCCGTCCCTTTTTTTCAACTTGCCCCATTTCAAAACGGAGCTTTCGGAAAAGCAGACAATGACAGGCTGTTTCCAACTACCAGTTTTTGACTAGCCGTTTGCTACAGTCTTAGCATTTAGCAGCTAAAGCGCTCCTCATTTTCTTCCATGAAAGTGTTTTCTCTATATGCTCACACATGATCATCAAACTGCAGTTCAAGTTCCAGAGCACAGTTTCACATGTTTTATAGGAAATCATCTATTTAGATACGCTCAATGTGAAGTGCTTCCATATTTTTGACTCTCTGTAGTCATGCATAACCCTGTGCTGTAGTCTCCACATCTGTATTTCCCCTCTTCCAGTCAAGTGAAGTAAATGAGGGAGTCAACTAATCGATAACAAGATTTGTTGCCAATGAATTTGTATTATTGATGTTATCTGTAATATTGATTAGTCATTACAGCCCTGAAACATAACACACAACAGCTCTCATTTATCTATGTGTATTGAACTCTCTGTAATACACACTGATGGACATAAAAATACCATAAACAATGCTATATAACAATGCCATGTTTAAATAATCTCGCAAAGGAAGGTATGAGATTCATACAGTGTTTTAGTGTGAATGTTTAAAGATTCTTTATGTAATATAAAAGCTTAATGCAATCTAAAGGTTGTCTAGCTAAGTATTTATTTATTTCTGCTAGCCATCAGGAATATTGGGCATTTTTGAATTTTAAATGGCAAATGAATGCAGAAAAGCTCTGTGTTGTAATTTTAGGGTCTGGATTCGAATACTGCTGTTAAACCAACCAAAACATCACATTATTCTACTTAACACTACCATAACAAACATGTCATGGCAGATGTTACATACTGTTCTGAGTTGTCATGGCATTTCATGTACAGAAAACCTTCAGCATAATGTCACCACTGTCTGTAATTGTCAGAGCAAATTTCAATGTTTGATGTTATGACGGTTAACTAGAGATTACAGTAAATAATACAATGTGGCATTGGCTCTTATGACTTCAAACATTGTGACATCAATCATAATAATTACCAGCAAGGGTAGCATAATTGATTGTTATGTATTCTCTAATTGCTCTTGGTTTAGGTATGTGATTCTATAAATTAAATCTTCAAATGACATAGAGGCTTTTACACCATGTGAAGGCCTTCATAACTATAAAATGTCTTTGAACCACCATGCCAGGTTCTTTAGGGTTGATAGTATGGTTCTTCGGTAGAACCAAACAGTCTTATACACAAGAACATAGAACTTATTTTTGACTGCATAATGCAGGCTGATCAGCATTGATACAACAAGATTAAGTAACAACACTGAGAGCCAATAACTACTCAATTTATGTATTTCATTCTAGTCATATATGCATGAATATGCACCAGTCATATATTTCATTGTAGGGTTTATGAAGATGCATTCACTTTCTAAGGTAGTTTTTCAACTGCAAGCTGGTTTATTTACCATTACAGCCTCAAAAACAACAAGGTTAAGTATGTATTGTCTGTTACTTGTTGTATACTCAGCTTCTGTGCCGACTGGATGCACGTTATCCATCTAGAAGTAAAGCACCATTTACAACTGCTTTGATGATTTTGGTCAGTTTCATATCTTTTTTTTACTTTGATCTATCCACCAATGTTTCACGACTGAAAGAAGTCTTTGGTCACCTGCTATATGATCTCTCTGCCAACTTTGCTGCCTGCCTTTTGAACTTCTTACCGAGATTTTAAAATATGGATGAACGATACCTCTTTCAAATGAATTCCTATCCAAATTTTGCTCACTGAACCCAAAGGCTCTCGAAACTTCTTCTCAAAATACTGCACTGACAGTGATGGTGTCTCTGTGAAAACCTCTTACAGTATTCGCTCTCAGTATAATCTTTGATCCAGCCATGGCCCATATTTAGTACTCACTAAGAGTGCACTTCTCCACTTCACTGCCCACCTTTGACCCTTACTCAGCTTGAAAGGGGCTGCAAGTCTGGTTCACACCACTGTAACCTCTCCTCTTCAATACTGCAATCGTATTTTCTTTGGAATCTCGGCTTAAATACTGTGTAGATATAAACTTAGGCACTGCACATGCTAAGTAATCATTATACATAAAGTGATGAGGTGTAGATGGGGTAGAGAGGAGTCCTACAAAAAGTTATCAGTAATCATTAAACCAAAATTCTGCAAACAGCCTGGCACCAAACAAAATCACCTGATACACATGAATAAAAAAGGACCAGATAAGCATCGTCAAATATCTACTTACAGAGTAAATCACTAGACCAGCGCCTTATTATCTTAGAGGGACAAAAATATGCTACGCTTGGAAGCAGTATTCATGTGAATACTTAACAATACCGAACATTGTCACAATCATCTGGTTCATCCGTGCGGGGAATGGTTTTAAAACATTACTGCTCAGTGGGCGGTTTTTAAAGAATATTTTTTTTAAAATAAATAAGATGTGTGAGTATGAATAATATTTTTAAACTCATGAAAAGAATGGTTGCACCCAGAAGGAAGTGTCAAATTTCAGTGCTGTGGGGAAGAAAGATAAAGAGGGATTTAGACAACTGGATTTTACAAGTTGTTTGACTAACGTGATTGCAAACAGCGAATTTAATGAAGTTTAATTCATGCTCATGTTCATGAGTGCTACATGGATCTGATAAGTTAGATTAAGTTCCTAGCTAAACTCTGTAGTGTTGTAGATCTCCAGGACAAAGATTGGGGACCCCTGATTTAGGATATTTACCCCTTAATGAAGTCTACAATTCTTACTAGACGTGGTTCTTTTTAGTAAAATG
The DNA here is from genome assembly GCA_024036415.1 of Prochilodus magdalenae. Taxonomy (NCBI): domain Eukaryota; kingdom Metazoa; phylum Chordata; class Actinopteri; order Characiformes; family Prochilodontidae; genus Prochilodus; species Prochilodus magdalenae. The sequence continues at coordinate 39,404 of JAMWET010001821.1, forward strand.
GAGCCAAAACATCTAATAGCACAGGTCCAGCAGGCCTGATATACAGTAATAGCTGTAGGCTACAAGTACAGCCATTAACTACAACTGCACATGACACATGACAACGCAACATGCCAGACAGTTCATCATTGGAGTTGTAGAGGTTCCTAATGGTGGCCTGTGATAATCCATCCCTTCATCTGGTCCTGCAGATTTTGCAGTAGTCGTGAAGGTGGAGTGTCGTAGTTAAGCATGGAACTTGAATCATTTGCATGTCTCACAATGTCAAAAATTCCCACCAAGTTTCTTATCTGTTGGTTGATTCCTTCTGCCTGCAAGTATTTGAAAAATTATTTTGGTAATGAGTGTAGCTTTTGAGGTTTAAAGAGGCATGTAAAGTCAATAATAGCTATATACGTTAAAGGGTTTTCCTCGATCTCTATGGTGACGCCATTTTGGAACATTTATTTGTTATGTTATAAATAATGTTAATAGCGTATATACCTAAAAAAAAAAAAAAAACACATGCAAACAAAAAATGTGCTACTGTAAGTAGATAGACCCCATGCATAAATAGACTCTGGGAGGACGTGAGCTCCTGCCCCTTCTCCACTCGCACTGTACTCATACTGTAGAAGTGTCCTCTTGGTATTTATATTGCCCCTCATTCTTCAAGTTTCATTTCAGTAAGATGAGCCTTTGTTTCCAGGAATAGAGCTTGGGAGCCATCTTGGTGTCTACAAGATTCATCTCTCTTGAGTACCCCCTCTAATGCAGTGCCAGCCACCTGTGGTTCTCCTTACTATCTCCAACCTGCCACACATCACAACAGTGATAGAAATACCAGCATAACACTGTTAACCTCTTTTAAAAAGAGCTTCACATTCCATAATAAAGTTGTTTTGAACAACAGTCGAACAATGTTGGCAGTAAGAGGTGTTAGTAACCCAGTTTATTACTAATGTAAGAAGCAGAAATGTATATAGAACTGTTTTCTTGAGCTGAAAGACTGAAAACGATGCCAGTATTAAACAGTGCAGCAAGAATCAAATGCCATGCAGTGATAATAATAACACCTTACTCAACTAGCCTCGTTGCAATGACTTCTCTGCCCTGTTTCACAATGATCTACATCTTCAGTGGCATTTAACTGGACCTTTGAGAGGGTCAACCTACATTAAGCAAACAACCATAGCATTCATGTTAAGAGGCACTGTGGTGTTGAATGTTTGTTGCTAGGTTAAGCCACAGGACAATAAAAGAAAACCAAATGACAGTCATTGCGGAGTACTTAGAGTCCAAGGTCGACGAAACTAAAAGTCATAAGCTCAAAGTTATATGCCTGAATACTATCGTATGCCTTGCTTTGTTTATATGAGTAAAACCTCGACAGCAGGCATAGGGATTACACCCTACATACGTTTTTCTGATTGTACCTTGCTCGCATGATATTGCCCAAACTAGTAAGCGTTTACACCGATGTCCTCTAACTGGATTTTACAAGTTGTTTGACTAAGGTGATTGCAAACAGCGAATTTAATGAAGTTTAATTCATGCTCATGTTGCCCTTAACAGATGCATACTGAGTGCTACATGGATCTGATAAGTTAGCTTAAGTTCCTAGCTAAACTCTGTAGTGTTGTAGATCTCCAGGACAAAGATTGGGGACCCCTGATTCAGGATATTTGCCCCTTAATGAGGTCTACAATTCTTACTAGACGTGGTTCTTTTTAGTAAAATGGAGCCTAAACATCTAATAGCACAGGTCCAGCAGGCCTGATATACAGTAATAGCTGTAGGCTACAAGTGCAGCCATTAACTACAACTGTAGTTACAAAGCTCTTTTATTGATGATACATTTAGACATTTAGATGATACCAGTCCAATGTTCTCTTTCTCGAGCAACTTCAAAACTGTTGCATGACTTCTTCCCTCTGTCACTGGTGGGAATCAGAAGTGTCAGAAGGGTATTTTTCTGGGGAGTTAAAGGTAATACTTCTCTGAGGAGTCTGATCTGATGTGGACTTGCTATATAGCTGCATCTCTGGCTCACTGGGAGAACTATTGCAGAGCACATAATCAGAAATGGGACACTCTAATTCCTTCCAGACCTCGCACATCACGACCACAAGACCACAAAGACGGGAAGTGGGACAAGGCCAAAGTGCATTCAGCCAAGTGTGAACTACATTTTCACGACTTCAGGGCATAATGTAGTTATCTAGGCTATGCCTAGCATACTTCTTCTCCATGACCATGATAAGATGTACTGCTCGTGTCTATTAAAAGAGTTTTACCGTCTTCTGGAGCTGCTGGTTCAGTTCTACACAGCAATCTTCTGACATCCCACTTCCATCACTGTCTGCTCTACATCAAACGAGACGTTACACAGGCATAAGGCAGCATACATCTGCAGAAAAGGCACACAGGGCTAACTGCCTACTTAGCTTGATATTTTTACCGCTAGTACTAAGACATTGGCTGAGAGTATAATTGCTGACCTCCCTGGCCACATGCCCTGGTCATCACTTATTTTAATCCCTGCCCTCAAACAGGCACTTTAGTCTTATGATAATTAAAGCAACAGCTTTCTTTCGCGCCATTACATTCATAAACAATTCATTTACACAAGCATTGTCTGTGTTACTCCCACTCTGAACCGCTTATTTGTTACTTATTAAAAGGCAAGATGAACAGGAATCAAAATATATTATATAGTTATATATTATATATTATCATCATCATAAAAAGAATAGTTGCACCCAGAATGACGTGACTGCAGTGCTTTCGGGAAGGAAGATACCAGGAACAATAAATGATGATACATTTTGACTGATATGGGAAATATTTACTGAGCTACACTTACAAAAGTCGTGCAACATGCCAGATGTTTTAGCATGGAGTTGTAGAGGTTGCTAATGGTGTCCTGCAATAATCCATCCCATGCAACTTGAATATTCTCACACAGTTCCTGCAGATTTTGCGGTAGGGGTGGAGGTAGAGTGACATCAGGCCTTCCAAACGAACCTCTCAACTGTGTCCATGTAGTCCTGTGCCGGGCAGCTACCTGCCAATAGTGCTGGCACTAGCTGGATGACTTCTGGATGGCGCCACTGCTCGCTGAATGTCTGCCATTGCGGGTGTTTGGTCAGTCATGTACAGCAATAAGGCCCGTTCTAGCTTATGTCATGTGCTGCTGAGTATAAAGCTTGACTCATTTGCATGTCTCGTGATGTCAAACCTACCCACCGAGTTTAGTTTCTGTTGATTGATTTCTTCTGGCTGCAGTCATTTGTGCTACTATTCTTTTGATGAGTGTATTTTCATTTGAATGCATTTTTATCAAGAGAGACAGTGTAATTATGTTTCACAGGAAATCAAATATTCTCTGCTATTACTAAACTGCTATTACTGCCTGAGCAGGGATTTAAACCCCAGTCACCAGCATACAGTGTTATAATATCATTCACTTATGAATTTTTCAGTCAGTTAGAACTATATTTAAGAGCTCCATAGAGCCTTGTGTAACTGCGAATCAGACCCACTATCTACTGTATATTTCAGGGATGTTGCTCAGCTGAGACATGCTGAGCATCAATGGGAAAATTTTATTTGGCCTTCATATTTGGGGTGTGGAATTGTGCGGCTATGTGCTACACTATTATGAGTTTGGAGCCATTTCAAATTTACCCAGTGGTAGAACAGAACATCACAAATTGCTTGGGCTTGATGGGCTACCCTCTGACCATACGTATAATGTAAAATAAGTAAATTGATAAAAATATTATAATATAACAGTTCAAAATATACATTTAATACCTACTATTTTCTGATATCTCAACAAATAGTAGACACGTGATAAAATGTGTGGGCTTTTGTATTATTCTCTATGTCTCTAATATTCACATCTATTATATCAATGTCTTTAAAATGAATGTACATAATCCTTAAATAGTTACTACAAACAAAGTTTGGTTTGCTGTGGAGGAACTTCAGTGGCCTGTACAGAGCACTGACGTCAACTTCGCTAAACCCTTTCAGATGAGATTAAATAATGATTGTGAGTCATGCATTATTGTCCAACATCAGTGCCTGAACTCACAAATGTGGGTTTTTGCATACAGCTGTTACAACTGGAGCCAACAGTGTTTTAATAAACATGCTGTTACAATGTCCAGCAAGCCCATTTCAGTGTGCTTGTCAGATACTTTTGGCCATATAGTATATGTGTGTGTATGTGTGTGTGTGCGTGTGTGTGAGTGTGCGTGTGTGTATGTGTGTGTGCGTGTGTGTGTGCGTGTGTGTGTGTGTGTGTGTGCGTGAGTGTGCGTGTGTGTGCTTGTGTGTGTGTGTGCGTCTGTATGTGTGTGTGTGTGTTTGTATGTGTGTGTGTGGGTGTGTGTGTGTGTGTGTGTTTGTATGTGTGTGTTTCTCTGTGTGTGTGCGTGTGTGCTTGTGTGTGTGCGTGTGTTTGTGTGTTTGTATGTGTGTGTGCGTGGTGCGTGTGTGTTTGTATGTGTGTGTGCATGTCCGCATGTGCGTGCATGTGTGAGTGTGCGTGTGTATGTGTGTGTGTGTTTGTATGTGTGTGTGCGTGTGTATGTGTTTGTATGTGTTTGTATGCGTGTGTATGTGTGTGTGTGTGTGTGTGTGAGTGTGTGTGTGCGTGTGTATATGAGTGTGTGTGTGCATGTGTATATGAGTGTGTGTGTGTGTGTGTGTGTGTGCGTGTGCATGTGTCTGTTGGTGTGAGTGTGCGTGTGCATGTGTGCGTGTGTGTATTGTTATTATGCGTCAAATGCATTTTCAAAGTTCTACACTCTTCGGAAAGACATTAATACTCGTTACTCGTTACTGCCACTCGACACTTTGAATACATATATGGAAGAAACTAAATTAAACATCATTAGCCAGTGCAACTCCAGGACTCCAAACTTGAAGTTAGTTCTTTAATATTATTCAGACTTATTTGCTCTAGTTTATCTAGAAAGTTCTGGTCTTGTACGTCCTGTCCAGTTAATTCCCTTGCACAGTGCTGGCGGCAAAGAATATTTTCTTCCCTGGAGTGTTTGCACAGTGTTTGCCCTCATTATTGGAGTGTTTTTCTTGGTAATAGTTCTGTATTTGAGAATGTGCTCTGAATTTTAAATGCTCTGTGGCAGCATTTGCGTGTGTTGGGTTTTTTTGGAATCAGCAAGCAGCACTGCAGCCTTTAAAACTGGATAATGAAAGCACTCATTGTGCTACTTGACAGTTTTTTTTCCCCAATGTTTTATGAAATGGTAATTGAAGAGATCAAAATTGAGATGAGAGACATCTGGGCAGATTGATTTAAGTAAAATGAAAGACAAGCGTTTAAAAAATATTCTGTTATTCCTAAGCGCATCGTTTTAGCCCCTTGGATACTCCATTAGGCTTTCTTTTCCATGGCCTCTTAAAAACATACGGTTCATTCAGTTCATTTATCAGCCTCATAGACATCACTTTCTTCTTTAAAATCCATTTACAAAGAGCCTATCTGTAAATCGAATGCCATAAACAAACAAATGATGGAAGATGATCATTTTGTGATGACACTGCAAAGCTCTTCAGGTTGTATGCGAGCTCTTTTCCTTTTATTACTAGTCACTGGGGACTGGCTCATTGCAGAAAGAGCTCAAGCTAGTTCTTTAAAGCAACACTGGACAAGTACAAATAATGATACCATAGCTATAGTTTTGTGCCTGCAGGATATCCAATGCCACAGCATTCTCTAGGGATTCTCTGCTTTACAGACCAGGAAAACCCCCTTCAGATGATGTATCTTGAATGTGGGAGGTGCTTTATGTAATGCAGATGTTAGCTGTTTCTTTACAATGTCAAACAATCAAACAACTAAATTCACTGGACAACAGGCCAGTGGCTAAAGTTGGGGTTAGCTACGTGGCTATGTAGTTACCCTTAACCAGGCCGTTTTTTTCCTTTGGCTAATGGGGTAAACATCTTAGCCATTTCCTTTGTGCTAAATTATGACAGAATCAGTATTTCTGTAATTGTTCGATAACTAAAGACTACCACACACATAACATCATGTAGCAAAGCACTACAACAGAACGCCTGTATAAATCATAATAAATCACATTTATTGTCATGTGATTCTGGTGCTTTACAGTACTTAAACACAAAGTACACATTAGACAGTAAATACATACAGAACTAAATAATACTAAATAGCTCAGTTTGTCCAGATATACAGTTTTATACGGCAGTAATATAAAGGTATTCATAGCTATAACTGCCGTTTGAGAAGTCTAAGGAAGAATATATATAATGGTCCCTCCACTACAGCGCTCCCTTCACTGGCTTCCTGTAGCTGCCTACATCAGATTTAAAACTCTGATGCTTACCTACAAAAACCAGCAATGGATCAGCTCCTCCCTACCTTTTGGCAATGGTTAAGAGTCAGTCTGTTCCTGGGGCACTTGTAGTACAGCTCACCTTGAAATGCCATCTCTCAAAATGCACAGAAGACAAGCATCTAGACTCTTCTCTGTGAAATGAACTTCCACTGGCTGTCTGAACTGCAGGCCCTCCGGAGGTCTTTAAAGACTAAAGATCATCTCTTTGTTAAACATTTAAGTGAGTACATACTAATAGATGTATATATTACAATGCTCTATTTTGGCACTTCTGATCTTAACCCTTCTTCTCTCTAGGTATGAGTGCTGGGTTTGCTAGGTAGTGCTCTTATGTTGTCTATTACTCTGTATTCTTCTTTCTAGCTATTAGCACTGGCCCTGGTTCGGGCAGTGTCTGAGCTCAAGGAGAGTTTTAGACTCTGACCTTCTTGTATTAGCTAGGAAACATTCACTGACAGATGAATGTTACAGATATACCTGTAGAATATTTAAAAAGAAGATATGTCAGTCTATATGTGCAAGTAAAGACCTGCTAAATGTAAACTGCAGAGTGCTGGTACATGTGTGGGTGTGATTGTCCATGGAGATCAGTGAGGGTGATTTAGGTGAGAGGTGTAGTGACAGTCCCTTTGGCCAATGCACCAGAACTACAGGCTGTTTAGCAGCCTGATGGCCTGGGGGAAGAAACTCAGAACTGGCTGGATCTGGATTTTAAGCTTCTGAACCTCCTTCCACCCAGCAGCTGTGAGGACAGACAGTGGCTTGAGTCCTTTAGTCCTTTAGAATCCTCCTGGTCCTCCTCAGGCAGAGGTTGGTGTATTGGTGTAAGTCCAGGAGGTTTGGAGTCCAGGAGGTGATGTGCTGATCTGTCCGCACCACACTCCGCAGAGAGTGGCCCTTGATGGCAGTGCAGTTCCCATTGAATGCAATAAAACTTTTACCGTCGCTTATCATGCTTGGATCAGTTTACTGCCTCTTCACAGCCTGGCTGTTTTCCAGCTAAAAGATGCCAGCTGAAAAAGGCTATGCTGGTAACATTAGCTGAGGTAACAGACCATTAACATTTGTCTGTTTGTTTACCTAAAAGACTACCTTTCTCTGTGGGAACTTCAAGCCACATGTCATTTACCATGGCTTTCTGTGGTCTCAATATGGCTTTAAGTTAGTAATTGCAAAATCCCTCAAGATGTGCTGCGACATACTGATGAATGGAAATGGCCTCAGAGTAACTAATGCCAGCATTCAATGTGCATATACCCTCTAAAAACAATTACAGTTTTGGAGAGTGAGTGATGTGACATGGCACATCCTGTGTGTAATGGTCTTACGGTTAGAACTTTGCTAGTGTTAGCTTGACTGTATTTATTAGCTAATACATCAGTGGATAGGCTAGTGGTCACAGCTGGTTGACACTAAAAGAATTTTGAATGTTTACATTGTCTATTTGTGTAATGTGTGCTGGATATTGTATGAACACCAGTTCATAAATAAAATATATGAAATAAGCTCAATGGACAAAAAATTATCAGGTTATAAATGCCTGTGGGAAGTGAGTGGCAGGATTCATAGATTGAGGAGATGTGGTACAGTGCAGTAAATGCCTCATTGACTGTGTGGAACATGGGTCACAAGACGATGTTAATGAGTGGCAAAACGGAGTAACTGCGTTCCACAGAGTAAGAAGTAGCTGAATTTGCAGGTGTATGGAAGGGTAAGGGTTAGGGTTAGGGTTAGGGTTACGGTTTACCAGCTGTGGCTACAATTCTTTGAAGGATGGCCAGTTTAAATCACAGCATCACTTTTAATCATTCAAAATATTCATCCTCAAACTTTCAGCACTAAACAGAACACATCACAATTGCATCATGATACGCCCACTACACTACAATCAGTTCAGAAACACTTTACACTTCACCTGCCAGCCACTGTATTCTTGAGGGGGTAAAAAAAAAAAAGTGAAGCGCACTCGACCGTTCCTGCCAAACGTAAACGGAGGAAATGATGCAATCACGTCGACACATGCACAGAGAGCTGTACGAGTCTGGAGGGCACTCTTTTTTTTCCATGCCTTACAGCATCTCTTCCGTTAGCGTGGTGGATTCTGACACCGGCTTTGAAAGCTGCTTTGAATGAAAATGAATATGAAAAAGAATCTGAGATGAGGCACCACTGCATGTGAAAGCGGGGGAGCCGTACAGGAGAGACCCCTTGCATCAGATATCTAATTAAAGGTAGATGCTATGCTCCAGACCAGCTCCTTTGAGGATTTCTAGTGACCCGGAGGTCAGCGACCAGGTAGAGACCAGGAAGAAAGCCAGACAGAGCTCCACAAAGGTCATGGCTGTTTTAGATTTGGTTGCAATCAAAGGAAAGACTCAGATACACAACTGCCATATCAAAATAAAAGGCCTTGACAAACGGGGCTAGAGAGCGAACCACTAGGGTTGATTTTTGCGGTCTACAAAAGACCCTTTGTCTTCTTCCTTCAGACATAATTCCTCACATTTTATAAGATTTTAGAAGTCTGTATGAAGATGGTTTGAAACTCTGCCGTAAGCCTAATTGGGAATAACTGAAATATCTAATTAGAAATGTTGTTTTTTCTGAAAGACCTTTTCAAGAAGGTGAAGTTCATCAATATTCTATGAATGCACCTGCACATGTTTATGTAGTTTCTTGAAAAAGGCATAAATGCACTATGAATTCAGGAAAGGGTGACCATGGCACTTAATCACTAAGGATGCTTAGCTTGTTTTGCTACTAACACAGGCAGACACTGAAACTAAATCCTAACAACAATCTTAATTAGCTCACCTTTAATTGCATATTAATTATCCTTAATGGCGTAATTATTTTCGGGTTCTCCAGTATTTTGACCCGCGAAGATGTAGTGGAATATCAAACATGTGATCTGCATTATGATTATCCTCAGTATAGCCCCCAGGGATTAAGCTCAGCCAGAGTTATTAAGGCCTATTGCAGCGTTTTGGCTTCACTGCAGAAGTGGTGAATAATTGCTTAAGAGCCATGTCCCAGTATTACATCCACCTGCTGTAGATTCAAGGCCATCAGTCTTGTAACTGCATCAGTCCTTATTGCCCCAAACACTGACACAGACTTGTTCGAGACCCCATTTAGTGGCTGTAATTAAGCCGGCATTGCTCTGCTGTGTTTGCAGTGGTTGAACAGAATAGACTATTCAGCTGAAAATGCAAAGCTGTCATCACAGACAACATCATGTTTTGGTCCTTGCAGCAAGGACAGGATTTATCGAGTGAAGGTTGTGCACGTTGCGCAAGCTCTTGTTTCCATGGAGATGAGAGAAGTTCGGAGGGAGTGCTTGACTTTTAAAGTTAGTTCAAGATGTCAAACGTTGTGGAGGAAGGCGGATTTACAGGTAATGACCTTATAATCTCCCAACAATATTTTATGACCAAGTCTTACTCTTCACCGGACAGAAGCCCAGAGGAGCCCGGAATAACAGCCTGGGTGGGGCTCAATTCTTGCTTCACATTCAACCTACAAATGTTGCTGGGACAGATCAGTTCCTCATCTGTTAGTTGAGAAACCAACAAAACAAACAGTAGTGAGCATCAGTCGGAGACCACCCTTATTATTTCCAGTCAATTTGAAGTCAAAGTGCATGATATTCATATTTGCACATACATGCAATTGCAAGATACCTATATACTCATCGTCAAAAACCCAGAAGGAATCAACCGACAGGAATGAAACTCTGTGGGTAGGTTTGACACCATGAGACATGTGAATGACTCTACTTTCATGCTCAGCCACACATGTGATGTTAGCACATGTGAATGGGCGCTATCGCTGTGCCTGCCAGACCCAAAAGCCATTATTGCAGTTATTCAGCAATCAATGATGTCCTCCATGAGTCATCCTGTTAGAACCATTGGCAGACGACTGCATAACGCAGGACTGGTACTACTACAAGACATGGTAGACCAAAACAGTGACCATCAAATAAACACCACAGAAAATCACCATCAGTTTCTGTCTATCCCTCCACTGTGATCCCTCCCAGTGCAATGGGTCTGAAATGATGTGTAGTTGACTGGTTAGCCCAGAGTTCAGACTTTTACATCAACCAATGTGTTTGGGATCACACGGATCATGAAAAGCAGAAAATACAACTTCTACACATGACTGTACCCATCGGCAATGTCACACTGAACTTAGAACTACGCCTGCATTCTCTTATATCGATTCTTCTCAGAAATATCTACTCAATTCCGAATAATTTGCAGTTGATGGTCATTTTGACGAACTTGATTGGAAGTAATAAGGGTGGTCAGTACTCAGCTTTCTTCACGTCTACACTTAAGTCCAAAGACCTGTAGTTACGCCAATTACAGATGCTAAATTGCCTCTAGTTGTGAGTGTGTGTTAATGTCTGTGTGTCTACATCTTAACATTAGTTACCATTGTTAATGAATTGGGCATCCGTGCTGTCACGACACGGCTCTGCAACAGCTTTGTCCCACAAGCTGTCAGACTTTTAAACAACCGTGACAGAACTAAACCCCGCCACAACCACGACCGCTAGCATTTTAAATCTGTCTCCATCCTATTTATCTTCTTATATACTCCATACTTATGCACCTTACACTTATACTCCTGCCCAGAACTGAGTCGTATTTATTGTATTTATTGTCTTGCATGTTGCACTTTCTGCAGTCTGTCCTGTTCTGTGTTGTTCTATGTTCTCATTTTGTTCCATGTAGCACCATTGTTCTGGAAAAAAATGTAATTTCATTTCACTGTGTACAGAGCTGAAATGACAATAAAAAGCCTCTTGACTCTTGACTTAACTTAAAGTGTTATAAAATGTTTTGTATTTTCATTGCAAGATTATCCTAGCAGGGGCTGGAGTTCTGATGAATGGTGGTGGTCTGAATGTTTCACTGTAGCACATATTTACAGTAGTTTAGTATGAACAACTCCAGGTAGGATGTTTTGATAGTTAGATAAATCTCCTGATTAAAATCATTAAAGTTTAAAAGCTGAAGTTTCCTATTGCCAGGTTTTTGTTCAAATGTTCCATCTTAAGTGGAACAGGAAATTTCCCAAAAGAACATCGCAAGTGGTGGTAAATACTGGCCCCTGAATGCCCATGAACCTCCCAAGCAAGTTTAGTTTTTGGACCTCTGTATGTCTATAACCTTGCATATGACCAGGGCTCCTGGCTTGAATGCACAGTGCTATAAGAACCTGTTAATCGATATGGAGTCTTTACATCCTGTGAAGGTTCTTCAGCCTTTATAAAAGTTTCATCATACCTGCGTGTCTTATTTACAAATTAGAGGTTCATTAAAAGGGGAACAAAAGTGGTTCCTCCATGGCACTTCTCCAAAGAGCCCTTTTGGCATCTTTGTTAGAGTGTAACTAAAAAGGAACGAGTGTTAATGGCATCCAGGGAGTAATGTCCCTTGTGGCACAGTGAACTGAATATCCTTACTTTGTACTTTTCTTGTACTCACCTTTAGAGAAACCCCATATTTGTTTGTTCGCAGTGAAACATGGCAGCGCTTTGGCCTTCCCTTTTCAGATACAAACCCGAAACACTGCGCAAACATGCAGAACACATGTCTTCTGCAATGCTGAACACTGAATCCTCTCCACTCCCACTGCTTCTGGCCCTTTTGGCAGTGTGTCACTGGCAGCAGGGCCAGAGCAACACCAAAGCCAACAGAGAGAACATGAGGATCAATAAACTCGCACATACACACACATACACCAATATACTGGTCATCCACCTCAAACACAGCCTGATGATAAGAGGCCAATGATGTAATCTGCTGCAATGTCTCCTTCTCCAGAAAACCCTTGTGGCTTCATTGGTTACAGAGGACGCTAATCCAAATGGATAGCAACAATAAAATGAAAAAAAAAATTAGCAATCAAGAAAAATGGATTGATTTTGTTTTCTTTTTTTGGGGCTCTGCAAATTCTATTAAACCACTCTCATATTGGTCCACACAACACAAGCCACAGGCAAGCAGCAAAATGCAATAACCAAACTATCTTGGCCAAACCTGTGACAGAAATATATGAGCTTGGAACGCATCACCAAAACAAATGGTAAGATTCTATACAGCTATTTCAGTTTCATGGTAGTTACTGAGTCATTTATAGTAAGTGCTGAATGATACAGTGTATTCGTTCACATTGTACACTTCAGCTCATAGATAATATAATGTTCAAATAACCCTCATGGCAAATGTCATAAGCTGCTAATGTTCAGTGACATGACAGCTTATGTACCATGCTCATTTTCGCAGAGGGTATTTTAGCTGTAATAACATCAACCATTAGGATGTACATCATACCAATAAATACTAAGAGTAAAATAACATATAATATTGCAAATGAACTGTATGATATAAACATGGCATTACATTCTCATGGCATGGTTATGTCATGTCATTGTTATGTAGTAGGGTTCACGTAGTGTTGCTTCTACATTTATGGCATTCAGCTGACGCTCTTACCCAGAGTGACTTACAAGGTTAATGATTACAGGTAGGCCAATGTAGTGTTAGGAGTCTTGCCCAAGGACTCTTATTGGTGTAGCTCAGCATAGTCACCCAGACTTGGATTCGAACCCCAGTCTCCCACACATAGAGGTGGCACCCTGAGTAGTGGTGTTACCCACTGAGCTACCCCAACCACACACCCATACACAACCACATACAGTATGTACCATTTTTAAAAACATTTTGTTCATTTAGTAATAGTGTTCAGATGAAGCTAGTTAATTAATCCTTATTAATAAAACAGTAACTAAAATTCTATGTACCTTTTACATAAGCTGATCAAAAGATCCCTGCTCATGTATGTTACTACACACCTAAGCTGGACTTTACACAATAAAACTTTCATTAGTTTAATGTTAAGTCACTTGCAATAAAATTTGAGTGTAAATCCATTTAAAACAATTACATGCAACACATTCAGTTAAGCCATTAATTAAAATTACAGTCCAAATTCCATAACAGTTGGTAGAGTATGTAAAATTCCAGTCATACAGACAGCAGTGACAAGGGGATTCTGTTTCAGCTATTGTAAATGGAAAGCAGTACAATATATGACTTTTTGCTTATAAATGATTGTATATAAGCATTATATATACCTATAAACCTATATGGTGACTTCAGCATGTTCCAAAAAAATTGGGACAGAAGGATATTTATCTCTTAATAAATGTTTATGAAACTGAAGACACCATTTCCAATTTTGTATAAGTGGAATTTGTTTAGTAAACACGTCTTTGTCTCTGCAACTGTACATGGCCTTCATTGTCATGTTTTCTTCTTCATAATGCACCACACATTTTAGAAGTCAGTCCCACACATCAGTCTTCTTTTGTGTTAATTAATTACATTGCGGAACAAACAGACATTAAAACAATTGGCCAGTTAACACTATGATGCTGGAGGACTAAGCAAACGCTCCCAGATCTAATAGCTATATCAGATTTATTGACCAGAGTCAGTGATGGAATGAAACACACACCACTAATAGATGGACAGCAGTGAGGGCGAAGTCAAAACCCAAAAGAAACAAACCAGCAATCAGAACAAAAGGGAAAGACAGAAGCAGTAACCAAAAAACAGGCAAAGGTCATAAACTGATGGAAACTAGACTAAGACTTGGAAAGACTAAGGTCAAACAAAAGAGTTTATACACACACACACACACACACACACACACACACACACACACACACACACACACACACACACACACACATGTGAAATGAGCAACAGGTAAAAACAGTTTGTCCTTTAGGGAGGAGGATCAGGAAAGCAGTTCATGATTAGCAGATTGAGAGCATGTGGTAATGACATCATGGATGGGTGAATGGTGTAGTCTGTTGAGTTTGCACATGATTACATCATTACATGATATACCATCATTTTATTTATTGGCTATTGCAGGACACTTCACAGTTTCAGGTAGGTTGTGACGGACTGTAGTTGTATGAAAGCTTCACTACGTAAGGCCAGCAGGAGGTAAATTAAGCTCATTGAGAAGGTTAAGAATCAGTACCTGTGCCTTGTTAGACTGTGGTCAGTAGAAGTGTTGAAATAGTTGGATACTAAAATATAAAGAAAGCAATATAACTGTTGTAGTATTTGCATAAAACAATGCAATTGCATAAAACATTAGCAAGAAGAATGCTTTACCTGAGAAAGCCTTTCATGAACATGTAACTTTGCTTAAATGGGCAACATCTGGTGTTAAGAATGTAAACATGAGCAGATTTTTGTAATGATAAATAGCATTAATATAATCTAATAATATAATCTCAGCATTAAAAGTGACATAGAATGGAAAGCTGCAGTGACACAGGCATAGCTGAATAAAAAGAGTCCAGCATATACAAACAGGCCACTTCTATAACCCGAGACTGTTATGTAACAATTTTTAAAAATGATGATACAATGATACATGTATGATCTCATGTTCTAGCCCAGTGAAACGGCAGCAATGGAGCAACAGTAATAAAAATGACAAACTTTGTGGAGAAAGCATTGCAGACTGTGAATATCAAGACTCATTATATATAAATATATATCAGACATGGATAATGTTCATCATTAAATGATGCTGAGGTTGGCTTCCTGTTTACCAGCTTCCTCTGTCCAAATCTTTTGTTCCAAATTCACAAAACAAGCTAGCAAATAGGAACTTCAGCTCCACCATCTTTAACAAGGACAGCTTTCATGCAAAGTTGTTAATTTGCTATTGAATATTAATGGACAATTTCTTAAATCTTGGACTATATAGAGCAGCTTTGCTCAGCATTTGATACTGAAAAGACTGAAGAGAGAAACTATTTCAGCTTTACTAGCCTCACAACCCCAACAGCATCCTATAAGTAGCAGCCATGCTGTGTGGTTTTTGCTGGTTGAAGGAGGTCATCTTAAACTGGAAGTTTCATACTGAGGAACAACTTTAATTTACTTTGTGTTGTGTCCAGATGGACAGTAAGTAGCTAGTATGTTGTACCGTCTGTGTTTCTTTTGACATGTTGCTTCTGTGTAATCATCACAGTTTCTCACTATAGAGGTGGATAAATTACCTTTTTTGCACCCAGACCAAAGTCTATGTAGAAAACAAGGAACAACTTATTAAACAAATATTAACTAAATGTATTATACGGCACATTTAAAGAAACAATGTGTTTTTGATGAACATATACTACTATATACTACAAATTCAGCCAGACCATATAAACCTATAAGCAGAACTGTTTGTTACATTGTAATATCAGTGGCAACTGTGACAATTAGATCTAAGCCTTCAGTTCAGACCAGAAAGGAGAAAAAACACTGAGCACCAAGCATCACTTAATCAGCTGTGAAATGCGGAGTGTCATTATGAAACTAAGCAGGAGAAAAATGTAAAAGATGAGACTGAATAAAATGTCCTGCTTGTGTGGGAGTGAGTGGAATGAAATTACTTGGCAATGTTTAATGCAGAAACCTTTTAACTGGCCTTATCATTTAGATATTGGACAGTTTTCCTTTTGGCGGTTCACAGTTTTAATGTTTTATTTCCAATCAAAAGTTAAAAATGGAGGAAGAGTACTACAATATGACAGAATTTAAAGAAGCCATTGAATGGGCAAATGTATGTACATTGGCACAGTTGAACAAGAAGAATTTGGCACATGGAACTGGCATAACTTGAACCTCAAACACGGTGGTTCATCCTTCAACTACACCTCCTGCATTTTATTGGGACAAGACAAGGAGGCAGGACGCAATTGCACGTCTTTAATGAAGAACCAATAAAAATAAAAAAAAGACACTAGAGAAACAAGAAACAACACACTACTAAGACCAAAAACCAGGGATACACAATAACCAACATGGAGACAAAACACCAAGCAAGAACAAAGGGAAAAACAGGGAGTATAAAAGAACAAGGACTAATATGAAACACCTGGGAAGGGGCGGGGCTACAAACTAAGCACAGGTGAGGGGCCTGACAAGGGGGCGGAGACAGGAGGAGCAATAACCAAAACAAACAGAGCACATGGAATAGGAAAACAAAAGGCACATGGAAATGATAAGAGAAAAAGACAAACAGGGACAGGACAGGGCAGGACAAGACAGGACGGGACAACAACGATGGAGAAACAGCAGCGAAAATACTCCTATCCTTTCCAAGGAACTGAACTATCAATAGGCATGGTAATGACATATAAACACGCCTGAAGCTGGCCTCCTATTCGCCAGCTTCTTTATTACATACTCCATTCAACTTTAAATGCTGCAGCCTGTACAGACACCAGAGTGTAACTTCAGCACTATTTAAGGTGGAGCAGAATATTACAAAACAAGCTGGCAAATGGGGATTTCAGCACCCTCATCTATAACTAGATCCTGGATCATTTTAATCCAAAATTGTTAGTTTGCATTGCACATTGTGTCTGCTGTACAGACAGAGATAACACAGGGACATATATATGAAGACTAAAGGGTATATGATCAGCTGCAGGTTTGTAGACTGGGTGGAGTCAGGAAGAGGTCACCTCATCATGATAGAACATCTGGTCTAGGTGCAAGCTTTTCATGGTTTTCTAAAGGACTATAAGAACACATCCTCTCCAGTGAACAAATCTAAATAAGACAATAAAAATAATTGGTGCACAGTTTCTATTAATTTGCTGTGATTGGGAAACATATTATATAAAATGTGCTATAACTTTTACACAGGCCACATTTTAGGTTTTAATTTTCCCCTAATTTGTTAAACTAAGCAGCTAGTGAATATTAAATGCTTAACTTTACTTGATGGTTTGCATGCTATTCTGTGGGATTTCAGTGATGAAAGCTTATTGAACAAATTAAAATAGTTTCTCAGTCATAAGCCCTACGAATAGATTCCATTTTTAATAAATTCATTGTATGAGCAGCTTATGAACCCAAACAAAGCAAAACAAAGAAATTATTGTTGGCTCTCCAGAGCTCCTGTTGGTTAAGCCTAAACCGAGTGCTCTAACAGTTCTAATGTCTTAGAGCAGTGTGGACTACTATTGGCCATGAAAGCATAGCCATGCATTTCCCAGGTTCCCTCACTGGATGCTGGAATTCCCCAAATGACTGTATTGATGTAAACTTTAATTCAACCCTTATCAAGAAAATGCTATAAGACAAGGAGGAACAAGACGGAGAGGAAAAAAAAAACTTGAGCAGCTCTCTTGCTGCCCCCTCTTGGTCTCATTATAATGGAATGGTAGTCCCCAGGTTTCCAAAGCTGTAAAAAGGCTGGGGAATATAGCCATGAGGAGCATATATGGAGGCTGCCTCTGGCATACACAACTCCCTGAGCTACCATACATCATCCACCACTCCTCCACCACCACTCAGAGTCAAATATAGACAGCTTCCAACAGATCCAATCATGTATTTACTTAAAGAATATGTCAATTATTAATTATGATTAATTAAAGATTAAAGGGAGTTTATTTTGAGCATGTATGTTGAAGCAGTGAGTTAGAGCCATAGCTGCTATAGCTCCAGGGTAAGTGATAACCGTAATTAAGATCAGATTTTACCGAATCTAGCCTGGGGTTTCCATGAAAGCTCACAGATAACAAAGAACAAAGGAAAGAAAAGGGGCTTCAAGGTTTCAGCTGAAATGTTAATAGAACTGAATTTTAAAAGAGCATTACAATAGACTGTGAAGTGAGTTCCACTTTCTTGGTCTTAATGAACATGCTTGTTACACATTTGATCATATAAATGTTCTTTTGTTATGTTTTTGGGTGGACAAGAAGGCAGGATGTACGTGCAAGGCTTCAGATTTATTGTGACCCAAGATCATTTAAACAAAATAAGTCCACAAAATAAACAAAGGATCACAAAAAATAAAGATACAAAACACATCTGGGCTTAAAGGTAACCTAAGTACCTACAGACACACCGCAAAGCAGCCTGGGAAACAAAGTACTAAGCATAGACAAGGGGAACAACTAGGGGTATAAATACACAGAGTGTAAATGAGAAACACTTGGGGCTAACAAGAGGGCAGGACTACAGACTATACACAGGTGAAGACGGGGCAGGACAAGGGAGGTGCCAAGACCTAGACACAACAAAGGCACATGACAAGGGAAACAAAGACATAAGGCACAAACAGGAGGGAAGGTAAACAAGGGCGGGGTAGGCAAGATGTCTAGGTAGACAAGATGTCCAGCGTAGACATCTGTATGTGAATCAGCAGAGGCTTCACAGTGTAAACTCTCCTGGTTGATGGATACCAACTTGAATAAATTACAGGTGGGAGGGTCCTTGAGGGGTGGCTGGCTAATTAACTGACATTTAATTTAAGGGAGAGACATTGACATAAGAGCAGGAGTTTTGAGCTAATATACGTCTATTGACACTTTTGTAATTAGAAGTTACAGAGCGAATGCACCTGCATCTCCATGGCTCCACATCGCTCTTTATATAGGGTGAAAAGACACATTTAAGAGCCCCAGTTGATCAAAACAATGTTAAAGTATAGCCTTTGCTTATAAACTAACAGTAAAATCAATAGACAATGTAATAGCATTGCACTAATGTGATCTGGGGCAGATCAAAAACCATGAAAATATAAAAATTGATAATTCATTGAACTGACAGAGTCATTATCAGGTCAAACTACAATTTCAGTCAAAACACAAAATTAATTTAGCTACACCTCAAACTGTATCAACTGTATCTCTGGCCCAGAATGTGCATGAACTAGTGTCCCTAGTCAGTACTCATTAATAGTCTTAATAGTTGACACATGGATATCTCTTTGTGTGATATGACATTATGGCCTCCTAGTGGTCAGGGCATGGCTTTAGGCTGGAAATCAGCAATGTACCATCTAACGCACCACACTCTTCTGCTCCTTCTCACACTGTACGTACATGTGTCCATGTGTGCTTAGGTTGCCAGCTTTCCAACAATGAGATTAATATGTACTGTATCTCTTTGTGTGATATTACATCACACATTATGGCTTCCTGGTGGTCAGGCCGTGGCTTTAAGCTGGCTATCAGCAATGTACCATCTAACACACCACACTCTTCTGCTCCTTCTCTTACTGTGCATGCATATGTGTCCTTAGGTAGCCAGCTATCCAACGATGAGATTAATATGTATTTCAAAGAAGATTCAGCTTCAAACAAACCTTTGAACAAATCTGGAGATGCAGAACCAGCGAGTGAGAGGTGCATGTGGAAAACAGCTGTTTTTCCTGCATGCATTTAAATCTCTGCTGTTTCCCAGTAGCTGAATGCAGTTTCACTACCATGACTTTTCTCCAGCTTCACATTAAAATCAGGATGCCATTGCCCCCTTCTTCAGTTTTGGAATAGCTAGCGACCCAGTGCTCTTCAGTAATTGACACCTATAATGACAAGTCAGATATTATATAAGCTGGCAAGGTAAATGCAGTTTTGTTTACTTGTGTGTGTTCTTTAAGCAGACGCCTAATTTGTCAAATAACAAAAAGCCCTGTCTCTGTTCCAAACCCCTCCTACGCCCATCCAAAGCATTATACAAGAGAGTCTACACGGCAGTGCAAAGTAGCTGGACTGAACTGAAACAGCACTCAGCACTAATTTAAAGATAATTTTAAGATCATTTAAAGTTCAGTCGTGACGATATTATCAAAGACTTTTCTAATTTGTTTGTGCTTTAGTTGTGAACTCATCCATGGCCAACCATGGCAGCCAACGACAGGAAGCTGTTATATCTAACAGGCTGTAAACACACTCAAGGTTGCAGTTTATAGCTGTGAATAAATGTTGTTTGGATAGAAGTGAGATTGTTTTTTTTTTTTCTTCTTGCGAAGCATAAACACGGCAGGAAGGCGGAAAGTAGACATATATTTAGAGAAGTAATTCTGAAGCCCACCTGAGCCAGGACATGAAAGACTGATCCATCAATACGTAAAAGCACAAATGCTGCCCATAGAAAAATAACACTACAGGGAGTCCATCAAGGAAAATCACTGACCACTAGAATCAATTCTGGGAACAAAACCGCCGGTGAAGGAATTTCAGTAATTGAAGTATAATTTCAGAAACCGTAAATACATCATTATAGTTGTTATATAAAACTTAGATGAAGTTTCTTTTTTCCTAGAAAAATGTTACCTTCTGACAGGATGGGAAAATGCATATTTACTAATACAAAAATAAAAAAAATAGTGTCAGTCCACTATAAATAACAAGTATTAGGCTCAGTTAATTAAGATTTTCTATTTTCTTTAACTCTACCAGGGTCTACAAGAGAGGACACACAGCACTTAATAATCTGATCATGCCTGGATTTCTGCAGTTATCTGATTATTCAGGCTGTTATATGAACAGTATACTCCAGTTTTTTAATTATTTAAAAATAAATCTGATCAACAAATGCAATAAAGAGATTTTAGCTCATTAATCAGATTTTTCAGCACATGTGGACCCTTACTCTGATTTCTTTCATATTTCTCAGTGCACATGTGCAAAAACAGACCATGGTACTGGAAATGAGCAAGAAGCATTTAACAATAATCATGAACAAATCAAACCAAAACACATTTTAAGCAACACTGAAAGCAATTACATGTCAAAATGAAGGATTTGGATATATTTATTTTGTTGATGATGTATGTTCATATTTACTCATGACTTTTGAGTTATGTTACATTGAATTTTGAGTTATGTTCATATCACTTCTGTGAGTTTACTGGCTGGTTGCAGAAATCTGATTGCTGCCCAGCTCATGTAGACCCAGAGTTTACCAATATGTAAGTGCAGGTAAATTACTAACTAAATCTAAAATATGGCCTGTATGAAAGTTATATATACGTAAGTGAGTAACCTAAAGACAGAACATTTAATGTTTAGCGAATATTTTAATGCAGTGCACATTTGCAAAATTGCCAGATCTACATATCGTCACTCTCCAAAAAAAACATGTCCAACATGGAAACATTAAAGGGGAGGCCAAAAAACTCATGTAAGTCAAAGGAACCAGACATTACCAAACAATTTTGGGCCATTTCTGTTGGTCCATTCATCATCTTGAGATTCTCACTCAGTGTAAACAGCAGCTGATGTGTTCAAATGACGCATGAAAGTAAAAAAGGACAGAAGTGGAGATACGTGTTTTTCATTGGACAGCAACGATATGTTCTCTGGGTAGCGGGTATTGCTGGAATCTGTCTCAAGGTTCAAGGCTAGCTGGCACAGTGGCGTGGTGCATACCGCTGTCGTCTCACAGCAGATAGGCTTGGGTTTTATTTCCAGCTGGAGCATCTGAAGTCCTATTTGTGTGAAGTGTGTTCTTCCCATGTCTGCATGGGTTTCCTCCAGGTGCTCCAGTTGTCTCCCACAGTCCAAAGATATACAGTCAGGTGAATTGCTAGATGTGAGGGTGTGTGTGAATGTGTATGTTGGTCCTGCTAGTGTGTTTCCTGTTGCCTGCCCAATGAGCACTGGGATAGGCTCCAGCACCCTCCCCTCTGCAAACCCAAAGGTTAAGGCAGGGATGATGAATGGTGAATGTTGTATGTCAGAAATTATTTAGCAGTTTAACAGCGTCTTGGTGCCATTTGTGGCATAACGGTTACAACCATAAAACATCAGCATATGGCACACTGATTTTAACATGTTTATGGCATGGTTATGTCAATGTTATGCAGCGGAATTCAAGCAAAGTGTTACCCAACTGGTCGGTTCCATTCTCGTTGTTCTTCAACCCCAAAGTGATGATCCAGAATTCGTAGCCATGAACACGGCAAGTAAACATGTATTTCTTTTTCATAAGCAAAACATCAATAAAGAATTACAAAGCTTCATTTCACAGTGTCCATTTCAGAATTTCAGCCATCATCCCTCAATTTATTTACCCCATATCTCTTTGATTCACTCCTATTCGTAATATATGACCCTCTGAAAACCATCTTCATCCCCCTAAATGATGTCTTTACTCACACTCGCCAAATGAACAGTTCGCAATGCACATTATCTACATCCAAAGAAGGAGGAGGGGCATCTTTCCCTGTCTCAGTTCATATAGCTTCCCATTAGAGAGAAAAGAGAGATTTAATATGGTACTGTCCCCCAGTGCTTATTAAATCAACCCAACTGGAGATAACAGCTACGAGCAGCTCCAGCAATCTCCTCCTGGATTAGGTTTCTCGCCACCATCTTTATTATCACATGATTCAAGCCCAGAGAGAGGGGCTTTTTTCCAATTCATTGCGAGTTGATCATATTAATTAAGACTCGTACATTCTGGGAAGATGCTCAGCGAGTGGCAGAAGTGCTGATGGTGTCGGAAATGCAGCAGTATATGGGGATGTGGTGAAGAATAGAAGTGTGGCCCACAGTCAGTAGTTTCTCCACTGCCCCTCGCCCAAGAGAGAGGCTCGACGTTGCATTTAATAGGGTCTTGGAAATTATGTTTAATGGATAGCTGTCAGCTCTGAAGCCTCCTGTGATTTAAACGGACGGCTGACTGTCGACTTCAAAGGAGTTTGCAGTTTAGCAGAGGGGTGTGCGTGCTTCTCTAATCCGCTGACTGTTTCACACCCTCATCGCTTCGGATGGCTTTGTACAGCTGAGACGTGTAGAAAATCACAGTTCTTTAAACTGCTGATAAGCAGGCTGCGAATAAGGGTGGTCTGAGAAATCTGACCACTACGTTTATGG